>JASEVX010000001.1:187969461-187979461 GCA_031761405.1 Serripes groenlandicus
AGCACTTCTGAATGACTGATGACTATTCAATTTGAAATGGGCCCTAATTTGCATTCAACACGTCCATATACATCATCTAAAAGACAGAAGTAAAGGTTTTAGATTGTTTTTGTCTGTTCGTCAAGTCGTCAACAAAATTGATGAGTTGACGAATTGACGAAGCTCTTCTGATTGACTGATCGCCATGAAACATGGAAAAAGGCCTAATTTGCTTTCAATACGTCCAGATACATTATCTAAAGGAAAGAAATAAAGTTTTAGAAAAATATTTCTTTCGTCAATTTCGTCAACAAAATTGGCGATTTGACGAATTGACGAACTTGACGAAGCTCTTCTGATTGACAGGAAGCTATGAAACATGAAATAGGGCCTAATTTGCATTTAATACGTCCAGATACATTATCTAAAAGAAAGAAATAAAGTTTTTAGAAAAAAATGTCACAGTTCATCACTCGTCAACCTAACTTCACGAACCTATAAAAATGTCACAGTTCGTCACTCGTCAACCTAACTTCACGGACCTCAATATTAAATCATGTTATATTTTCTTACAATTGACAGCGGGATACGCCCTAACTCACCGTACATTGCCTGTAGATTATTAGATAATATTTTTCGACAAATTTTATTAAAAATTAGATCAACGTCTGGTCCTGCATGTATACCCCAGATTTCTGATGCATTGTGCATTACAGGAAGTACTAATTTATCAAACAATTCACATTTCTTTTGCGTTGAAATTCATATTGAGAAAGTAGAAAAATAAGCCAAATAGAGATTTTGATCCCTTATCGGAAAAATTCTTTTGTGTCATAAACCGTCAACCGTTTTTGTATAAATTACACCTAAATAGTTGAATTCTTTAAAACCATGATTTTTGTTTTCTTTGTGATAACTTTTAGTTTATTTGTTTGGCAATACTTTTCTAAATTTTCTAACATGATTTTCATTGGTGAAGTAGAGAATATGATTTGATCATCTGTATATAAGGTAGAAAACAATTAAATTTCATCTTAAGTAAAGATTCCTTCTAAATTTGCATCCATATTTTCAATGATATCATTAATGAACACCATGAACAAAAGAGATGAACTGGGATCACCCTGTTTGACGCCCTCCTGTGAAAGAATTGGTATTTGGTATTTGAATTTATTTTTACAGCTGATTTGACAGATTTATACATTGACTTAATTGCGTTTATCATTTTAGTACTAACATTTGTTTCTATTAATTTATTCCATAGGGAGAAAAGCTCTATTTATTTTGTCAAAAGCTTTTTCATAGTCAATGAATATGCAATATAATCCCCCCCCCCCCCCCCCCCCCCCCCCCTACCAAGTGTTTTAGCAACTATTGAGTGTAAAATAAAGATACAATCTACCGTGCTTTTACCCTTTTGAAAGCCAATCTGTTATCTTATCATTATTTTGAGTCCAGATCGATAATCTATTAAATAATAATTGGGAATATATTTTGGCTAATACGTTATTTAAAGTTATTCCTCTATATTTTGATGCTTCAGTTCGATCACCACTTTTAAATATTGGTACCATTTAGAGACCAATTGTTAGGGTATATACTGTTTGTAAATAGATAATTAAATAAATTTAAGAGTTGCTCTTTGATGACATTATAAGATGTTTTTATTATTTCAGCCGAGATATTGTCAGATCCACGGTCCGTGTATATACCGTCATTTCATTTTTCGTTTTTCAATCTTACTTTAGAAAAACGAAAATCGATTCTATTTTCGTTTTGCGTTCTTTTTATTTTGGAACAGGAAAAACGAAAATCGATTTCGTTTTTCGTTTTTCCATTTCAAACCACAGGTGCCAGTCTTATTTCAAATCTAAAAATAGCATTTGACTATATTGACAAGGTACATTTCCTATTCTACGTCCGGGGACATCACTGAGGTGACACTTGGTTTTTTAATTATTCGACATGTTTGCTGTATCAATTTATGTCAAAGCGCCTTATACAGCATTTCAAATGCGTACAAGAGAGAAAACGAAATTTCCTTTCTAAAAAAACGTAGTTTTGAGTTTTTATCAAAATATATTTTACAGGTGTACCCGATTTTCATGTTAAATAAGTTTATCGTAGAACATAGCCGGAGATAAAGATTTTCAGCGCGCAACGCCTGAATACAGATTACTTACCGTGTTTTATAGCTGTTTAATAAGTTATATACAAGAGTTGCTGCAAGATGCAGAAGTTCGATGTCAGCGCGGTAATCAGCATTTTATGGCTTAAGAAATACTGTTTGATTCGAAAAACACGAAACCCGCTTTTAAATATATGATACAAATATATGGTAACAATAGTTTTTTAGTTAAATACGTAGAACGAAAACAAAAATACCTTTCCCAACGTATTGACCTCGATCTCCTCAAAATTATTGTAAACATTTGTCTGCGCATGCGCGTCATTTTCCCCCCTTAATATATTCTTAAAATCGCAAAATTTAGCAAAATAACTTCTTATTTATGAAAATATTCTCATTTTCCTTTTATTAAAACCCCGGTGGTTCCCGGTGATGTTACATAGACTCCACTCTGGTATACTGCTTGTGTTCAGTTGTGTGACTTCGAGTCGAAGTCAAGAGAAAAGAGGGAGAAAGTAACGGGAACGGGTATACATATCACTTCTACAGCATTGCTTTGGTTTTAATTTACATTTTAATTATAAAAAACTACTCGCATACAAACTCGAACGAAAACCAGTCTAGTGACGAACTGCTACGGAAATATCCGAGAGCTGACGGTAAAATACGGCGCATGCGCGATCAAGACGATTAACAACGCGCATGCGCAAGCCCATTGCACCAGTGACAGCTTTTTTCACAACCAATATATGCACTGGTGATGAGGCACCCGCGCAATAATTGCCCTTTGATAGCAGCGCATTAAAACTATATGACACTTTTTGAAAATGAAAAAATCATCTGATTTACGAGTTTTTACTCGGACCTCATGTCACCTCAGTGATGTCACCGAGCAGTAGTTTTACACTAAAAGCTATATCTCGGTTATAATTCCATTGACCCTAATCAAATTTGGTACATAACTTGCTTTGTCTTTAACATCTTTGAAAATTATAATTCCACGCGAATATCTTAAGGTTAACTAGAGATTGCTTTTTTGAAAAAGCGATTGTCTCCCCATTTGTGTGGTCGTAGGGGAGGAAAAAAGAAATGATGGAGATGAATTCTTTAGTTTTGGACTGGAGATGAAGCAACAGTGACACTCCTCAGTTATTGAGCGGAAACCATTTTTCAGCTGAGGGTTACCATGACCTTGGTCTTTGACCTAGTGACCTCAAAATCAATAGGGGTCATTTGCTGCTGGTGACCAACCTGCACACCAAGTATGAAGTTCCTGGGTATAAGCGTTCTTGAGTTATTGAGTAAAACCCATTTTTCAGCTGAAGGTTACCGTGACCTTCGACATTTGACCTTGTGACCTCAAAATCAAACAAATTCAATAAAGGTCATTTACTGGTTAGGACCAACCTGCACACCAGGTATGAAGTTCCTTAACATAAGCATTCTTTAGTTATTGAGAGGAAACCATTTTTCAGCTGAAGGTTACCATGACCTTGACCTTGACCTTCAAGCTAGTGACCTCAAAATCAATAGGGGTGGTGACCAACCTGCACACCAAGTATTAACTTCCATGGCCAAAGCATTCTACAGTTATTAAGCAAAACAATGTTTCAGCTCATTGTCACTGTGACCTTTTAGCTCAAGGTCACTGTGACCTTGACTTTGACCTCAAAATTAATAGGGTCTTCTACTGGGCATGGCCAACCTGCATACCAAGTATGGAGTTCCTCGGCCCAAGCGTTCTTCAGTTATTGAGCGGAAACCATTTTTTAACTCACAAGGTCACCATGACCTTGACCTTTGACCTTCTGACATCAAAATCAATAGGAGTCATCTACTGGTCATGACCAACCTGCATACCAAGTATGAAGATCCTATGCCCAAGCGTTCTTCAGTTATTGAGCGGAAACAAGTGTGACGGATGTGACCTTGACCACTGTAGCCTTGACCTTTGACCTAGTGACCTTAAAATTAATAGGGGTCATTTTCTGGTGGTGACCAACCTGCACATCAAGTATGAAGTTCCTGGGCCCAAGCAAAAACTATTTATCAGCTCATTGTCACTGTGACCTTGACCTTAGACGTACTGACCTCAAAATCAATAGGGGTCTTCTACTAGGCATGGCCAACCTGCATACCAAGTATGGAGTTCCTCAGCCAAAGTGTTCTTCAGTTATTGAGCGGAAACCATTTGTTACCTCACAAGGTCACCACGACCTTGACCTTTGACCTTCTGTTATCAAAATCAATAGGGGTCAGCTACTGGTCATGACCAACCTGCATACCAAGTATGAAGTTCCTACGCCCAAGCGTTCTTCAGTTATTGAGCGGAAACAAGTGTGACAGACGGAAGGACGGAAGGACGGAAGGACGGACGGAACGGGCAAAAACAATATGTCACCCCCATGTAATGGGGGAGACATAATTACATTGCGATCAGAATAATTGGTAGTTGAAAAGGAAATGTACATTCTCAATATATAGTCAAATGCTATTTTTAGATTTTAACCGAGACTGGCACCTGTGGTTTGAAATGGAAAAACGAAAAACGGTATGCGGTATACGAAATCCTTTTTCGTTTTTATGTTTTCAAATAATAAAACGAAGAAAGAAAATGGTTTCGTTTTTCGTTGTTCTTGTGTTAAAATAAAAAACGAAATAACGGTATATACACGGACCATCCACATGCCTTATTATTCTTTTGTTGAAAGACAGCTTTCTGTAATTCTTGCTCACTTATAGGTTGATCTAATGCGTCATCATCAATAACATTTGTAGAAAATTGACTTTCATCTGTAGTCGAGTTTGTATTTGTTGATATTTTTGAAGTTCGTCAATAGGTGGGACTTTTTCAATTTTTGAATGTTTTTTCCTAAATTCTTTCCAAAATGAGCGAGGATTTGTTTTAGCCGTTTGTTCTATTCTCTTCCTAGTGTGACTTTATAATTATATTTTGCGTTCTTTTTTTACATTGTTATATTTTGTTCTCATACTAACAAATTGCTTACGATTTTCGTCAGTTTTATTTTTATTATAATTAAGTCTATATTTCTTAAATTCTTCTTTTTCTACTTTGCAATTATTGTCAAACCATAAGCTACTCCGCGTTTAATATATATTTTGGATTATACCCATATTCACATTTATTACCAAATATTTTCAAAGCATTTTATACAAAAATGAAGATAAACATGAGAAACAACATCTACATTTTCATTGATTGACAAACTATTGATTTCATTTGGCAATATATTTTTAAATTCGTCTGCTTTATCCTTATTCCAGATAATTCTATCTTCTTCTTTTCTTTCTATATTTTCTGTTTTCAAAATATGTTTTTCTTTCAATATTAGTACGCTAAAACATAATGCATCGTGATCGGAAAATTCACTCCATTCGTGTATTGGGAAATCATGAATATGTATAATATTGCATGGACTCATTAACAAATAATCCGTGACACTGACCACGTTAAGTGAATTGACCTATTCCAGCGTCGCTGTGTGTACGTCCATTTGTAATCACATGACTAATTGATTTACATAAGGATATAAGTTTCCGCCCATTTGCGTCAATCACATAATCCATTTTTATTCTGATTGGTAGGTTAAGGATGTTTTCAAAGTAAAGGGCGTTTTTAAATTCAATCTCGGGCTCATTATGAATTACATCACTCAAGCTACCCTTCCTTGAATTAAAGTCTCCAATGATAAATGATTTTCCCTGATTACTTAATTTTCCTATACTGTTTTTGAACTCTTCAAAGAAGCACAAGTCATTCGAATTCAATGACCCAGGAGGTGGAATATTACATATACACTAAAACACATCTTCACAAAACGAGAATAATTTCTTATCTAATTTTAACCATAAAAAACCAATGTTGTTTGTCTCTACAACAGATATATAATGTTCAAGGTTATTTTTGTAATAAACCGATATACCACCACTTGTTCGTCCTTTCTTTGTCCGAGGTAATTTATTACCATGTAGATGAAAACTTTTATAATTATTTATATCCAGGTTAATTTGATGTTTCTCGTTAATCCAGATTTCTGTTAATAAAACTATATCAAGACTAGAAATGTAGTTGTGAAATTGTTCGTCTGTTATTTTACGTATGAGTTCATTAACATTCCAGGAGCAGATTTTGAGTTCCTCGCAGTTGTCCTATTGTTTAATTTCTCTGTAGACTCCACTGTTGTCGGTACACACCATGAGCCGGGCTCCGGGCTCTTAACTTTGTTTCCTGCCGTTTGCTCCTTTTCCATGATTGGGTATAACTCTCGCCGTTTTAGCAATGTACTTTTGGTTTGTTGGAAACCGACTCCTATGTTACTGCTCTTCAACTGTTGGTATTTGCTTTGTGCAGTGGTGAATACTAGCTCACGATCTTTGAATTCATGGAATTTTGCAACTATAGATCTGGAATCCTTTACTCCTTTTTTACCGATCCTATGCACTCTTTCAAACTTGATGTCGGAATCAATATGTAATTGTGTGTGAATTAAATCGGAGATAAGTTGCTCACAGTTTTCTTCCCGTTTTTCTGGCAAGCCATGGAAAAGAAGGTTATCTCGTAGACTACGATATTCGAGGTGATCCACCTTCTAATCTAAGGATTCGTTTCTGGTTTTCAATTTTTGAATCTCCTATTCCATTTCACGATTGTGGTCATTAAGTCTTTAACTCAGATTTAGTTTCGCTAAGTTTCTCTCTGTTACTCTCAAATGCTGAATTAATAAATTTGCACGAGTTACCCTAGATTCTATATTTTTTTTTATTTCAGATCCAATTGTTCAACTTTTTGATTGACTTTGTTGATAAGTTTCTCAATATTATCTATTTTAGATACTGAATGTTTTATAGTTTTTAAATCGTTCATAATTTCAATAGCCCACGCTGGAGGAGATGTTGGTTGAGGGGTATATACTGGTGAAGGCGTATATACGGTGTTCCATACATTGCGGGTGTGGGTGGGGGATAATTAGCCATGGCAGCCTGGTCAAATTGGAAATATCCTGGCGTAGTAGGTATTGAACTATTGTTGTTGGTTTTGTTTTCATTTGATGACATTAAGTCAGTATAATACTCACTGGTATCTGGTTGTTGGCTTTGTACATGTTACAGAACCGGTTTGACCGGTTTGAGTAACGTCAATGAATTTGCCTTTTGTTTCTTTTCCTTACTTGCTTTCTTTTTTGACGACATATATCAGCAGTATGTTTAAAAGGTAACTCACAAGTTTTTAAGTCCAAATGTTCCATTTAACATTCATATAACTCAAGTTCAGTAAAATTTAAATATAAAAGAACCACGATACTGTTTACCGTCGTTGGATATTAATTGGTACATTCATTTTATATCTACACAATGTTCATCGTCTATAAAGTTTCCGTCCTTGAATGTCGACTTTTTGATATAATTGATTTATATATATATTAATTAAATTGCGATTCTTACCATAACATAATTTTCTTTTGTATTCCATAACAATGACATGTATACAAGTCACAAATTCACAATATATTTAAACAGAATCGGCCTTTTTGGACCATACATTTATGGTAATTGGCCTTTCTGGACCGATAATAGGCCTTTTGGACTGGCCTTTTAGGCATTCGGCATTTTTGGACATATACCATCAGAAACAGCTATTTATTGGGTGTTTCTCAAATACGTTTGATTTTCCGTTAGATGTATCGGTCCTTAATTTGATTGTTTGAATAAGAAAGTATATGCAATTTGTACTTATTAAGGCCAATCATTAACTATGTGGTTGGCATAATTCAGGTGAGCGATCCAGGGCCACTATGGCCATTTGGTTTTAAACTATTTCAGGCCAATGAATGTTGACTGCAATGAACGTGTACGAGTAATGAGGTACTTTGATTCTACTCACGCAAACGTTTATTATACAAATCAAGCGTTTTACTAATGTTACTGTCACGTGACTATGGCGGCAAGTTCGCTAGAGGAAAGTGGGAAACACTCTTTTCCATAGTCAATAATCGGCCATAGTCAAGGTCTAGTACCACTAAATTTTAAAAGAGTTACTTCCCTTGGAAGATGGCAAAAACCTGCGAATTTTGGGGAAACACTCTTTTCTATAGTCAATAAGAAAGATGCCAGTTGAGACTATAATTTAAATAAACAAGAACCCGAAAAATCTTGTTGATACTCGGGATTGTCTTGAAATAATCTATATGAAAATGACCACGCTCAATACCTGCCTTGTTGTCAGCTTAAAATGGGCAATTCGGCAATATCTACTAGTGACTTATGGCCGCAGATAATCGTGCGGGCTATAGGCCTAAGAATAATGGTGATCGGTCCAATATGTCTACCAGGTAAAGATCGTGTCATCAGCCAATTATCAATTGCCACAAAATATCCCTGGCCTTAAATGAGTCGTCTGAAAATGGGATTTCCAGCTGTAATCATGAGTGAGTTAATTATGCCCGTCAAATATGCAATAGGTGACTTATGGCCGCAGGGAATTGGCGGAGAAATCAATCTGTCACCCATGGTTATGGGTGAAGTATAGACTAGGTGTATAAAGCTTACCAGTGGCCACTTATTAATTGCCGCGAAAAACCGGGTTCACAGGAAAGTCGTCTTAAAATGGGCAGTTCGGCAATATCAAATAGTCACTTATGGCCGCAGAAAATCGTACGCGATCTGGGCCTAGGAACAATGGTAATCGATCCAGTATGGTTACCGGGTCTAGATCGTGTCATTAGCCATTTATCAGCCACGAAAGAGAATTGGTGAGTGATTTATGGCCGCAGAGAACTGCCCGCCAAATATGCAATAGGTGACATATGGCCGCAGGGAATTGACGGAGAAATGAACCTGTCACCAATGGCTATGTGTGAAGTCTGGACGATCTAGGGCCACAGGAGCGTCGTCTTAAAATGGGCATTTCAGGAATATCCACTAGTGACTTATGGCCACAGATAATCGTGCGAGATATAGACCTAGGAACAATGGTGATCGGTCCAGTATGTCTACCGGGTCTAGATCTTGTCATAAGCCAATTATCAATTGCCACGAAAGATCCCTGGCGTCAAGAGAGACGTATGGAAATGGGCTTTCCAGCGGTATCCGTTTTAGAATAATGGTGATCGGTCCAATATGTCTACCAGGTATAGATCGTGTCATCAGCCAATTATCAATTGCCACAAAATATCCCTGGCCTTAAATGAGTCGTCTGAAAATGGGATTTCCAGCTGTAATCATGAGTGAGTGATTTATGGCCGCTGAGAACTGCCCGCCAAATATGCAATAGGTGACATATGGCCGCAGGGAATTGGCGGGAAAATCAACCTGTCAACAATGGCTATGTGTGAAGTATGGTCACGGGGTATAACGCTTACCAGTGGCCAACTATGAATTGCTACAAATGATCTGGGGTCACAGGAGTCGTCTGAAAATTGACATTTCATGAATAGACACTTGTGGATTATGGCCGCAGATAATCGTGTTAGATATAGGTCTAGTAACAATAGTGATAGGTCCAGTATGTCTACCGGGTCTAGATTTTGTCATTAGCAATTGCACGAAAGATCCCTGGCCTTAAGGGAGGCGTATGAATATGGGCTTTCCAGCGGTATCATTGAGTGAGTTATTGCCGCAGAGAACTGCCCGTCAAATTTGCAAAAGGTGACATATAGCCGCAGGGAATCGGTGGAGAAATGAACCTGTCAACAATGGCTATGTGTGAAGTCTGGACATGGGTTATAAAGCTTACCAGTGGCCAATTATTAATTGCAACGAATGCTCTAGGGTCACAGGAGCGTCGTCTTAAAATGGGCTTTTCAGGAATATCCACTAGCGAGTTATGACCGCAGATAGTCGTGCGAGATATAGGCCTAGGTACAATGGTGATCG
>JASEVX010000001.1:187981961-188105952 GCA_031761405.1 Serripes groenlandicus
CAGACAGACAGACAGACAGACAGACAGACAGACAGATAGACAGAGACAGAGAGACATACATACAGAGATACAGAGAGAGACTTATACAGAGACATATGCAGAGACATATTCAAAGACATACACAGATACATATAGAGAGGCAGACACAGAGACATATACAGAGACACATTTAAATGTATATGGTATGTTATGGTGCAGTAGTGATACCTGGTACTGTAATTTGTGTTTAGATGTATAGGGTATGTTATGATGCAGTAGTGATACCTGGTACTGTAATTTGTGTTTAGATGTACAGGGTATGTTATGGTGCAGTAGTGATATCTGGTACTGTAATTTGTGTTTAAATGTACAGGGTATGTTATGTTGCAGTAGTGATACCTGGTACTGTAATTTGTGTTTAGATATATAGGGTATGTTAATGGTGAAGTAGTGATACCTGGTACTGTAATTTGTGTTTAGATATATAGGGTATGGTATGGTGCAGTAGTGATACCTGGTACTGTAATTTGTGTTTATATGTATAGGGTATGTTATGGTGCAGTAGTGATACCTGGTACTGTAATGTGTGTTTAGATGTATAGGGTATGTTATGATGCAGAAGTGATACATGGTATTGTAATTTGTGTTTAGATGTATAGGGTATGTTAATGGTGCAGTAGTGATACCTGGTACTGTAATTTGTGTTTAGATGTATAGGGTATGTTATGGTGCAGTAGTAATACCTGGTACTGTAATTTGTCTTTAGATGTTTAGGGTATGTTATGGTGCAGTAGTGATGTCGTGTTGACAATAGTAATATAAAACACTTGTACTTTGTTTCTATGTTTATTCAATGCCGTTGTTGTTGATACATGCTAAAAAGGAAGTGACGTCAGAGTCAAAACATAAAAGGCGCGTGTCGCGCCAACGTGACGTCGTCAACGGCGCGCAAACATAATACACGTGTACAACGTGACACTCCGGGCCAGACAGTAATTGTATTTATATAAATGAATACACATGTTAATAAATGAATTAAAATGCAGTTTCCGGTTAAATATAGATTTAGACTGAAATCGTAAATAAATCCCGTCTGAATTCTGATTATCTTACAATGAATACATTAAAGTCTTTTCAAGCACCGATTATCTGAATATGTCTTATTATTAATGTCACAGTATTTCATTATTAACACTTCTTAAACTGAACACTTTAAAGAGTCTAATTTCTTAGTTCCAATGGATATAATTTCGCTATTGGTCGCATGGTAACACCTCGTCGGAACTTCACTCGTGCTGCACGTGTACGTCCGTCTCGACCAACTATGACGTCATCAATGACGCCTAGGAACCATCTGCTTCGGGGAAACATGTCATCCTGGATCTGGACAACATCGCCAACTCGGACTTCGTCGCCTTCTCCGCCTGAACGTTTGTGGAATTCTCTGAGTGATGTGACGTACTCGTGTTTCCACCGGGACCAAAACTGTTCAATAACGGCACATTTGAAACGTAACATTTTGTGTGCTGTGCTACGGGAAATATCGTCTGTTTGGACCTCGAGATCATCTCTGTCGTCTGGATATGTAGGGGAGGTAATTCTTCTTCCATATAGTAAGTGTGCTGGAGTTAGGGGCTCTTCATCTAATGGATCTTGGGATGAATGCGTTAGCGGTCGGTCGTTGATTATGCACTCAGCTTCGGTAATAAGGGTCTGTAGAGTGTCTAAGCTGACTAGCGATTTTCCAAGGACCTTTTTCAAACAGGTTTTGGTAATTCCAATAAGTCTTTCCCACCAACCACCATACCACGGAGCATGTTGCGGTATGAATTTCCAGGTAATTCCGTGTTGAGTCAGGACTTCGTCTTTCAGTATTTTCGCTGTGGCAACGTATGTAAGTGCGTTATCGGACATAATAACACTTGGTGTCGATTTTCTGCTCATGAATCTACGAAGTGCTAAGATGAAGGATTCTGTAGTCATGTTAGGAACTATTTCTAGGTGTATTGCTCTCGTGCTTGCGCAAGTAAACAGGCAGATATACACCTTCTGTATATCTTCATGGGCTGTTTTCACGGTAAAAGCTCCGGTGAAGTCGATACCAGTCACAGTAAACGGAGGTGCTTGCTTTAATCTGTCACTTGGTAGAGGTGGTGGGTCTGGTACACGGTAAGCGGATCCAGTCACTTTACGGCATGTGACGCACTTGCGGATGATGGCTCTAACTCGCTGATAAATACTCGGGATCCAAAATCGTTGTCGCAAGTATGTGACTATACTTTCAACGCCGGAATGTAGTTGAGTCTTGTGAGCGTCTGTTATGATCAATTCGGTAAGTTTCCCGCTAGGTGGCAATAGATATGGGAACTTCGTTATCTCGGGTAGTGGTGCGTTCGAAATTTTACCTCCGCAACGTATGATTTGAGATTCATCGATGTATAAGTCGAGTTGTCGCACTAATGCCGGTTTACTGGTTCTAGGCTTTAGTTTGTTAAGGTACTCTGTAATGTCGGGGTATGCTGTGTACTGCGTATGCTTGATCAACATCTTGGAAGCTTTGTCTAGTTCGTATGATTCAAGGTCTCCTCTGGACTGTATCTTTTGGTTACAATGGTCAATGAATCGTAGGACGTACGCACATACCCAAAATTTCTCAAGATTTACTTCTTCGTTGATATGCGTTTTTACAACATTCTTAATGGAAACAGGAATATGAGCGGGATTTCTTGCAATTTGTGTGCTGAGGGGTCCAGACAGCAGGTAACCGATCTTTGATTGTATTGCTGTGGGTCCTTGACCTCGAATGACCTCGTTCTGCACGACATTCCAATAGAAATCTGCACCAATTAATATATGTATGTCAAAGTCATCATTCGAAGACATTGGGTGGGCGAGCTTCAAACCATGCAGATAAGGTAAGTCTTTCACTTGGTGAGTGTATGTTCGTAGCGGAACGGAAATATCTGGTACTATCAGTACTTTAATTTGTATTTCTTCAGTGGTGGACTCTAGGGAAATAACGGCTGTGTCCAAATGTCGTAGTCGTCGCTCTTTGTCACCAAATCCTGACAACGATAACATCTCTTTGCCTGTAGGACGTAGTTGTAGCTTTCTAGCCGTGTCTTCTGTAATGAACGAACTCTGGGAACCCTCGTCGAAGAGAATGTTTGCTTGAAATGACGTACTAGATGATTTTACTGTAGATACTGCAGTTTTCAACAGGACTGGTCCTTTAGCGATCGATTGGGCGGAATGTAACACGGCTTTGTCAAAATCTTTCACGTGGGTTTTATCACTTGCAGTGAATGAATTTCCGGTCGGTACTTGCGTATTTTGTGGTGTCGAGTACATACTTCCGGTACAGATGCTTGTGTGATGTCTCCGGGAACATTGTTTACAGTTCGTCTTTGATTTACAGTCGGAGACTCTGTGGTTCCAAAGGCAGTTGAAACACAATTTATCACGTCTTACAATCTCTATTCTAGATTCATAATCAGTAATCCTTTGACAATCCGTGCTATAATGTGAAGAGTTCTTGCAGAATACACAATACTTTGAGTTTTTTAGCGATGAGAAATTATATTCCCGGGTACTGTCACCTTTACGTTGATAATCGTTTCTTTGTCTAGAACTATTTGTTACAAACGCGGCAGTTGTTTGGAAACTTGAAAGTTGAAGATCATTCCCAGCTTCCATAATAGTTAATTAATTCTTTCGGCAAAATCCGCCTTATATCACTCAATCTCCAGCTCGATGAATCATGCTCTCGAGTCATATTCTTTTTCACCTCAGCAGGTAGTTTCTGAAACATGACGAGTACCAGCATAGAACCATATGTATCCTCACACTGTCCCAAGGAATCTAGACCCCTGATGTACGTCTCTGTTTCATCGTAAAACTGGCGAAGACTTGAAAAAGTATTCATCGGTGCGGGTAAATCTAACAGCGCTGCCATATACGCCTGGACAATCTTTTCCCTCTTACCGTAACGTTCTTGTAGTATGTCGACTGCTTTCTGATAATTTGTGTGAGTAAGTGCGAACCCTGTGATCGTCTGTAATGCTTCTCCGCGTAACAATGATTTTAAATAATTGAATTTCTGAACATCTGTAAGCGATAGGTTACCGTGAATTGCGGAGTCGTATGAGTCCCAGAATGCTTGCCAGTCCAGTGCGTTTTTGGTAAACATAAGCAGGTCTAATTTCGGTAATCTGTGGTAAATAGAGCTATTAATCGAACTTGAATTCTGCACATTAAAACAACTATTGTCCATCAACACATTTTTTTGCATATTCCCAATATTGCCTCGGTCATTGCAACTGTTAGAAGAATCAGCGGCCGCATTAAGATTAGAAGTTTTTACCTTAAGCGTCGTCTTCAGCTTGTTGATGTGGCACATAAGTTCACGGCACCAAAATGTCGTGTTGACAATAGTAATATAAAACACTTGTACTTTGTTTCTATGTTTATTCAATGCCGTTGTTGTTGATACATGCTAAAAAGGAAGTGACGTCAGAGTCAAAACATAAAAGGCGCGTGTCGCGCCAACGTGACGTCGTCAACGGCGCGCAAACATAATACACGTGTACAACGTGACAAGTGATACCTGGTACTGTAATTTGTGTTTAGATATATAGGGTATGTTATGGTGCAGTAGTGATACCTGGTACTGTAATTTGTGTTTAGATGTATAGGGTATGTTATAGTGCAGTAGTGATACCAGGTATTGAATTTTTCTTCGAGGCGCCTTGAAACAATAATTTCCCGCGAGACCGCCACTGCAATATAATCTCATTGTGGTACATGTGTATAACTTTTGAGAAAATATAAATAACACATATCTAAATTTTCAAAAACGATATAACACACTTTACACATGAAATAAGATATATGAATGGCGGGTGAATCACGCCCCGATATCTTATTTGATTGAGAAGAAGTCGTACTTCAATCACGCCAGATCAAAGTTGAATGACGCTTTTCAAAATACGGAATTTGAATCTGGCGTATTGTATTTGCGTATCACACACTGCATGTATCTGCAATGGAATATATAATATGGAAAAGGCACAGCCTAAAAACGAGCACAAAACAGAACAGAACAAGATATTACATAAAACTATTCAACAGAAGAAACAGGTTTAACAAATCAGGAGAGTTTTCGATATCGTCAGTTGCATTTCATCAAAGACCTTTTTAATCTTTATGACCAGGAACTTTTGAATAATCCATGCTCGGTCCTGAAGAATATTTTCATTTAGTCACATATCAATTAATCAGTTTAATGCATACAATAATGTTTTGTTTTTTTATAGGGATTTGACATCATTTTCAACATTATTTCAGTTATATCACATAAACTGTTCACTTATGCATGATCCTTCGATACATGAACCAGTACTTGGCTAGTAAAAGCACCTTGCCATGACCAAAAACAAACTGCGGATCGATCCAAGGGATGCATAGTTCCACAATATGGACGCAAAACCAGAAGGCCACGGCCGATCCCTTAAGCATACAAATAAAGAACTAATTGCTAATCTTATTTTATGCAATCATCTGTCTTGATTCATTTTATTTTATTTTTATTTTGTGAACACATACGTGTAATTTTGATTTTTGTTTTAGGTTGTTAGCCATCAATATCTAAATAGAGGAATGACGCCCAGCCCTTGTCACGTGGAGACAATAAAGAGCCAAGTTTTGAATTTTGAAAACAGGCCAAAATTGTCCAAAATGTTGACCGAAACATATTGTAATTTCAAAAAAAATCTTGGTTATCTATTGATTACAACACATGGTCGTGAAGTCTGATCTTAGTTATCTATTAATTACTACACATGGCCGTGTAGTCTGATCTTGATTATCTATTGATTATAACACATGGCCGTGTAGTCTGATATTAGTTATCTATTGATTACAATACGTGTCGTGTAGTCTGATCTTGGTTATCTATTGATAACAACATGTGGTTGTGTAGTTTTATCTTAGTTATCTATTGATAACAACACTTGTAGTGTGGTTTTATCTTAGTTATCTATTGATAACAACATGTGTAGTGTAGTTTTATCTTAGTTATCTATTGATTAAAACACGTGGTCGTGTTGTTTGATCTTAGTTAACTATTGATTACAACATGTATAGTGTAGTTTTATCTTGATTATCTATTGATAACAACACTTGTTGTGTAGTCTGATCTTAGTTATCTATTGTTTACAACACGTGGTCGAGTTGTTTGCTCTTAATTTATTATTGATAACAACACGTGTAGTGTAGTTTTATCTTAGTTATCTATTGATTAAAACACGTGGTCGTGTTGTTTGATCTTAGTTAACTATTGATTACAACATGTGTAGTGTAGTTTTAGCTTAGTTATCTATTGATTACAACACGTGGTCGTGTTGTTTTTATCTTAGTTATCTATTGATTAAAACACGTGGTCGTGTTGTTTGATCTTAGTTAACTATTGATTACAACATGTATAGTGTAGTTGTATCTTGATTATCTATTGATAACAACACTTGTTGTGTAGTCTGATCTTAGTTATCTATTATTTACAACACGTGGTCGAGTTGTTTGCTCTTAATTTATTATTGATAACAACACGTGTAGTGTAGTTTTATCTTAGTTATCTATTGATTAAAACACGTGGTCGTGTTGTTTGATCTTAGTTAACTATTGATTACAACATGTGTAGTGTAGTTTTATCTTAGTTATCTATTGATTACAACACGTGGTCGTGTTGTTTTTATCTTAGTTTACTATTGATTACAACACGTGGTCGTGTAGTTTTATCTTAGTTTACTATTGATTACAACATGCGTAGTGTAGTTTTATCTTAATTTACTATTGATTACAATACGTGTCATGTAGTTTGAACTTAGTTATCTATTGATTACTCCACATAGTCGTGTAGTCTGATCTTGGTTGTCTATTGATTACAACATGTGTACTGTAGTCTGATCTTAGTTATCTATTGATTCCAACACATGTCGTGTAGTCTGATCTTAGTTATCTATTGATTCCAACACATGTCGTGTAGTCTGAACTTAGTTATCTATTGATTACTACACTTGTCGTTTAGTCTGATCTTAATTATCTATTGATTACAACACGTGTCCAGTAGTCTGATCAGAGTTATCTATTGATTCCAACACATGTCGTGTAGTCTGAACTTAGTTATCTATTGATTAACCCATAGTCGTGTAGTCTGATCTTGGTTGTCTATTGATTACAATACGTGTCGTGTAGTTTGATCTTAGTTATCTATTGATTACAACACAAGGTCGTGTAGTCTGATCTTAGTTATCTATTGATTACAATACGTGTCGTGTAGTTTGATATTGCTTATATATTGATTTCCAACACATGTCGTGTAGTCTGAACTTAGTTATCTATTGATTACAACATGTGTCGTGTAGTCTGATCTTAGTTATCTATTGATTACTACACATGGCCGTGTAGTCTGATCTTGATTATCTATGAATTACTATACGTGTCGTGTAGTCTGATCTTAGTTATCTATTGATTACAATACGTGTCGTGCAGTATGATCTTAGTTATCTATTGATTACTATACATGTCGTGTAGTCTGAACTTAGTTATCTATTGATTACAACATGTGTCGTGTAGTCTGATCTTAGTTATCTATTGATTACTATACATGGCCGTGTAGTCTGATCTTGATTATCTATTAATTACTATACGTGTCGTGTAGTCTGATCTTAGTTATCTATTGATTACAATACGTGTCGTGTAGTATGATCTTAGTTATCTATTGATTACTATACATGTCGTGTAGTCTGAACTTAGTTATCTATTGATTACAATACGTGTCGTGTAGTCTGATCTTAGTTATCTATTGAATACAATACGTGTTGTGTAGTCTGATCTAAGTTATATATTGATAACTATACATGTCGTGTAGTTTGATCTTGGTTATCTATTGATTACAATACGTGTCGTGTAGTCTGATCTTAGTTATCTATTGAATACTACCCGTGTCGTGTAGTTTGATCTTGGTTATCTATTGATTTCAACGCATGGTCGTGTCGTCTGATCTTGGTTACCTATTGTTTATAAACACATAGTCTTGTGTGTAGTCTGATCTTGGTTATCTATTGACTATACACATAGTCGTGTAGTCTGATCTTAGTTATATATAGACTATAAACACATAGTCATGTAGTCTGATCTTGGTCACCTATTGTTTATAAACACATATTATTTCAGTTACATCACGGCGACAGTTCACTCATTCATCATCCCTGGGTCAATAAACCAGTTAGGCCTATAGGCTAGAAAGTGAGCCATGCCCAAGGGCAATCCACCATCACCGTCGTCTCGACAACTGAACTATGGCCGCAGTAAACAGATCTTTAAATCAAACACAAAATATTCACGATCAGTCGCCTATGGCTGCAGGAAATCGACCATTGGAAATTACCCTTAATCTTCTCGACAACTGAACTATGGCCGCAGTAAACCGATCTTTAAAATAAACACATGAAATTCACGAGCAGTCACCTATGGCTGCAGACTAGAAGTCAACCTAGATCACTATCTAATATTTATGGCCGCAGAAACTCGTGCGGGATATAAGCCTAGGAAAATAGGAAAATGGTGATCAGTCCAGTATGGCTACCGAGTCTAGATATATGCATTAGCCAATTATCATTTGCCACAAAAGATCTCTGACCTAACAGGGGCTTCTGAAAATGGGCCTTCCAGCGGTATCCGTGAGTGATTTATGACCGCATAGAAATTTCCGTCAAATATGCAATAATTGACATATGGCCGAAGGGAATTGGCGGATAAATGAACCTGTCACCCATGGCTATGTTTGAAGTATAGACACGGGGCATAAATCCTACCAGTGGTCAATTATTAATTGCCTCGAATGATCTGGGGTCACAGGAGAGTCGTCTGAAAATGGAGATTGTAGCATATCCACTAGTGACTTAAGACCGAAAATATTCGTGCGATATGTAGGCCTAGGAACAATGGTGATCCATACCGTATGGCTACCGGGTCTAGAGCTTGTCATTAGTCAATTAACAATTGGTATCTATGAGTGCAGAGGTAGAGCGTCGGCCTCTCGTACCAAAGGTCCCTGAGCTTTTTGTGTCTCTCTGCCTCCGTTTCTGTATCTGTCTCTGTATACGTCTCTGTATATGTCTCTGTGTTTTCCACTGTATATGTCTCTGTATATGTCTCTCTCTGTCTGTCTATATGTCTCTCTGTTTATGTCTCTCTGTCTCTGTCTCTCTATATGTCTCTCTCTCTCGCTCTATCTCTATGTCTCTCTATATATGTCTCTGTACATGTCTCTGTATATGTCTATGTATATGTATCTGTATATGTATATATACACACATGTATCTATATATGTCTCTGTATATGTCTCTCTTTCTCACTATGAAGTCTGTGTCGCTGTCTCTCTATGTATGTTTCTCTCTATAGAGAGACATATACAGAGACATACACATAGTCATACAGAGACATATACAGTGTCTCTGTATATGTCCCTGTATATTTATATGTCTCTGTATATGTCTCTGTATATGTCTTTGTATATGTCTCTGTATATGTCTCTGTATATGTCTCTGTATATGTCTCTGTATGTCTCCCTCTCTCTGTCTCGCTGTTTCTCAGTCTCTCTCTCTCAGTCTCTCTCTCTCAGTCTCTCTCTCTCAGTCTCTCTCTCTCAGTCTCTCTCTCTCAGTCTCTCTCTCAGTCTCTCTCTCTCAGTCTCTCTCTCTCAGTCTCTCTCGCTCAGTCTCTCTCTCTCAGTCTCTCTCTCTCAGTCTCTCTCGCTCAGTCTCTCTCTCTCAGTCTCTCTCTCTCAGTCTCTCTCTCTCAGTCTCTCTCTATCTCTCTCTCTCTCTCTCTCTCTCTCTCTCTCTCTCTCTCTCTCTCTCTCTCTCTCTCTCTCTCTCTCAGTCTCTGTTGTCTCTGTATGTGTCTCTCTCAATATATCTATCTATGATTCTCTCTCTCTCTATATATATATATATATATGTCTCTGTATATGTATTTGTATATAGAGAGAGACATATATATAGAGACATATAGAGAGAGACACATAGACAGACAGACATAGACATAGACATAGACAAAGATATATATTTATATAGAGACATAGAGAGACATATACAGAGACATATCTATGTCTATCTATGTAGTATATCTCTATAGGTTTCTCTGTCTCGCTCTATATGTCTCTCTCTATACGTCTCAATCTATATGTCGCTGTATATGTCTCTGTTTATGTATCTGTTTATGTCTCTGTATATGTCTCTGTGTAGGTATCTGTATATGTGTATGTGTCTGTGTCTGTGTATGCCTCTCTATATGTCTCTGTGTATGTCTTAGTATTTGTTTCTGCATATGTCTCTGTCTCTCTCTCTCTCTGTCTCTGTATATGTCTCTCTGTCTCTGTATATGTCTCTATGTCTCTGTATATATGTCTATGTCTCTGTCTCTCTCTATGTCTCTGTCTCTCTGTAAATGTCTATGTATATATATATATGTATCTGTATATATCGCTGTATATGTCTCTGATATAAACATTTGTCAGAAGTTTCAATGTAATCCTTTGAGTAGAATTTTTTTTATTTGAAAACGTGACTTAATAAAATAATTTTGAGAAAAAGAGAAAACTCATGTCTTCAGCGATTTAACCCTTTTCTCATTGCTTTAAAAGTAGATTGCCGCAAAGGTGTTCAATGTTGAATTTAATAGGGGAAAGGTAAAATGACGTGCTAGTGCTATTGCATGCAAATCCTAAATTGTCTGTTTTGTGGTTTTATTCATAAATAATAAAATTCAAATAATCTGACAAACATCTTGAAAAGTGTATGTGGAATTCATAAATCTTATAATTATTCCTTAATGAAAGCACTGTATACATACTAAGACTAATGATTGGCAAGATTACTCATTTCCATTACTGTTTATGATCAATAATTAATTGGCTGTGTGTATGGTCAACCTACCTTAGAATGGAGGTTGAACATAAACAATGAAAGGCTCCAATTATATTTCAATGAAGGACATTCACTTCGTTGACAAAAAAATGCAAGTTATGATACATTTTCACTTGACCCCCCACCCCTGATGTTCTAATATGCCCCTCAGTTGATAACTGATTTTTCAACTACTATTGTAACGTGTCGAGCGGATGATTATAATGAATTTACTTTAGCTATCGGCTTTAAAATGATTAGAGAATAACTAAAGAAGCGGTCGGACAATATCCTATATAATGTACAGCTTTCTGCTTAAAACAATGATTGACAATTGTTGGATAAAGGAGTATTGTCTACCTGACAATGCATTAATCAATCATGAACATGGCATTATGTAAATTACATAGAAATCAAACAAATAATTAGGTATGGCTAAAGGAAGTGTATGAATGCCGTTATATTCTACTTGGTAAACGGTTCAACCTATCTGGACCCAATCAATGATTTCGGTGTTTGTATCCAGTCTATAACGCACTGACACAGTATGCCTGTAGCACGTCTACTGATCGGTTCCAGTCCAGACTGATTCCTTCACTGCTCCAGTCGGCTTGACTCGGTCACGGACTCAGTCCTGTATATATCGCCTAAATAATAATGCGACCCGGTGCTATAGTTTTATTTATGGACAATACACATGATCCCGGTTTGCAAATGAATGAATCCGGGTTGCAAGTTGTATTTCCTAAACAATAACTCTCTCTGACCAAAGTCCCAATAATTATTTAGCCAAAGTGGTATTCTCTCTTTTATTTCAACGATGTGAACAGCATGCAGAGCTGCGGAGAACTAACTAAATTATCGCGAGTTCCCCTTTTTATATACACAGTATCCAACTGTCGGACATGCGCAGTATACCATTTTCTAATGATCCGTAACCTAACAATATCTTTGTTGTACGATTATTTAAACGCTTCTAAACAATATCAAACAATTGTATACAAAATAAACGAAGGTAGGCGACGAACGAACGTACTTACATTATTATGCAACTTGCAGAAGAATTACTATATATGGATTACTGCTTGCGGAAGTTTGCGATTTGCAAAACGAAAGTTGGGCCTAGACTAAATAATCAACAGAAATTCCGGAACGGATCGGCCTAAGTTCGTCACACTATAATGTTAGTGTTATGCATCACTGCAGTATGGATTTCCGTCGGACATTGATGCATTGCATCAACTTTCTCTTGTATGTATATTGATGGGTTCTGATAAATTTTCATGAAGATTGGATTCAAAATGTTGCGTCACCATCACCTTTAGAGAGCTAACAAGGCAATTGTTAACGGACAAAATAGCTCACCTTGAGCTAAAATACTATTATACTTTTGGAAGAGAAAGTTTTCACTATAGCCATATAAGGTAGAACAGTCCTGCCCCTGATGGTCTTGTTTTTCAACCAATCAACATGACTTAAAGGAATCTGATCGAGGGTCACCCAAGGAACATTTCTATAAAATTATTAGGAAATTGGCCAAAGTCTTTTGAGGAATTATTTTTGAAAGTTTTCACTATAACCGCTTAAGGCAGAACAGCCAGGTGCTGACGGCCATATATTTCAAACAATCAACATGACTTGAAGGAATCTGATAGAATTGGTTACACAAGAAACATTTCTACCAAATTATTTGGAAATCTACCCAATACTTTCTAAGAACAAGATTTTTAAGCATTCAATATAGCTATATTAAGCAGAACAGTGCCCACCCTGGTAGGGATGCTTTAGACCAACCAACACAACTTGAAGAAATCTCATAGATGGTCACCAAAAAAATATTTTCTGTAACATGTTGGAAATCAGCCAAATACTTTCGGTAGAGATATATTTATCTTTATTATTTGAAAATCTGCCGACCAGTTTGGGAGAAAGCATTTACATGTGGGAAAGGGTTAAAGCAATATTTGGGATTAAATGAGATTTTAATATTAAAACATATGGAATAAACAAGAGGGCCAAAATGGCCCTACATTAATCACCTGAGTTATAGTATAGTAGCAAATGCTACTACTAATAAAGACCAAAATTTGATCAAGAGTGGGAATGAACTGAAATGAATCAACTTATCAGTAAAGGACATTTGTAATAATGCATTTAATCTTTCATGGAATTGAATTCTTTGAACACATTTGAAAGAGGACCACCTAAGGAACATTCCTGAGAAATTATCATGAATTTAGTTCATTGGTTAATGAGGAAAAGTTGTTAATAGGAAAATGTTAACAGACCAACATACAGAAGATGACAAACGGTAAGTGATGACAAAAGTTCACCTTAAGCAGAAAAGGTGAGCTAAAAATCAGGCAAGTACTTTTGGAGAAGAAGATTTTCTAAGTTTACAATATACACTTATATAGAAAACAAGCTTCGCCCCCTGGCGATCATGTTTTTCAACAGATCGGAATAATTACAACTATGTTGGTAGAGAGAGGGTCATCCAAAGAACATTTTGTACAAAATAATTTTCAAATCGGGACTGTACTTTTGGACAAGAATATTTTTAAAGTTTTTACTTTCCTTTGCGATGGCAACCAGAGTTTGGCATAGAAATAAATTCTTTGAACAATTTTGAAAGGGGACCACCCAAGAAGTATCCCTGTACAGTTTTATCAAAATTGGTCAAGTGGTTCAGCAGATGTCGTTTGAAGCAAAATGTTGACCAACGACAGTCAAAGATGAGCTAAATATTCAATCAGTCGTTAATGATAAGACTCGGGGACGAATCAGCTTAATATTGATAGACAATTACCTTTCAATATTCTCAGCTTCAAATCATACAAACTCAACCAATATCTTTTTTAAAGAATAAGCTTGTCATATGATCAGTTTAAAAGTCAAACGAGGGCCATAATTTGTACTATATTCATACAAGAGTTATCTAACTTGACTGTCTGACACCCCTGAAGACATGAAAGAAGTTTCAAGTCAATATCATTAGTAGATACTGCATGACAAACTTTATAAATCCAAAAAGGAGCATAATTGTGGCAAAATCTGATGTAGAGTTTGGGGACTTGTCCTGCAAGGTCAATGAGGTACGTACCTTGCATACAAAACTTTAACCAAATTTTCAAAGTCAAACAAGGGCCAAAACTTTTACTCAATTCATACAAGAGTTATCTAACTTGACTGTCTGACACCCATGAAGACATAAATGAAGTTTTAAGTCAATATCATAAGTGGTTACTGAGATATGTCCATGATAGTCTGATGCAAAACTGGCATAATTGTGTCAAAATCTCATATAGAGTTTTTGGACTTGTTCTGCAAGGTCATTTGATAATGTCCAATAAGTGTGTGAAGTTTCAAACTAGGTTTCATTAAAACAAACATTCTGACAAAACTTTAAGCTGCTGAAGCAAAAAATGCAGCCTCTAGCATGTTAACAATATTGTCCTTTAATTTTGCCTTGTGACCTTGTCTTTGACTGTACATGACCCATATTTCAACTTGGCCTACATATCATCAATAGAAACATTCTGAGAACGTTTTTGACCCAATATGACCCTTATTCAAACATGGCCTATATATCATTTAGACATACATTCTGACAAAATTTCAAGAATGCGGCCTCTAGTGTTAAAAAGATTTTCCATTAATTTAGCGTTGTGACCTAGTTTTTGACTACATAACCCATATTCAAACTTGGCCTACATATCATCAAGACAAACATTCTGACAAAGCCCCCGGTGCTAACAAAAAATTTCATTCAATTTGACCTAGTGACCTAGTTTTTGACCCATATTTGAACTTGACCTAGATATAATTTTAGACAAACATTCTAACCAGATTTCAAGCTGCTGAAGCAAAAAATGCGGCCACCAGTGTTAACAAGATTTTCCTTCAATTTGACCTAGTGACCTAGTTTTTGACCTTATATGGCCCATTTTAGAACTTGTCCAATATTTGATGCAGATGTATGTTCTTATAAACTTTCATGAAGATCAGATGCAAAATGTAGCCTGTAGCGTGTTAACAAGGCAACTATTGACAACACACCACTGTTGCAAAAAATGTAATTAAAATAGCTCACCTTGAGCACTTTGTGCACAGGTGAGCTAAAAAACCTGTGTGTGAACCAGCAATTTTCAAATAGCCCCCAAAAAACCTGACCCTCAAACATTTTGGGCTGTAGAAAACACTGTATATAAATGAAAGTTTAATAAATGACTAGAGTTGAAAACATTGTGGCAAATGAGAAATTGCTCATTATCAGCAATTTTTCCATTTATCAAGTTATTTGTGAAAGCTGTCTGCTACAGTGCTGTTGAAATGTGTCTGTATGTTGAAAATGAGATAAGTTTATTTAACCAACCTTCAGCCACTGCTGGATGTAGGTTCACCATTTGACCTTCGTTGATATTTGGCAAACCTTGGGCCACTGCTGGATGTAGGTTCACCATTTGACCTTCGTTGATATTTGGCAAACCTTGCGCCACTGCTGGATGTAGGTTCACCATTTGACCTTGGTTGATATTTGGCAAACCTTGGGCCACTGCTGGATGTAGGTTCACCATTTGACCTTCGTTGATATTTGGCAAACCTTGGGCCACTGCTGGATGTAGGTTCACCATTTGACCTTCGTTGATATTTGGCAAACCTTGGGTCACTGCTGGATGTAGGTTCACCATTTGACCTTGGTTGATATTTGGCAAACCTTGGGCCACTGCTGGATGTAGGTTCACCATGTGACCTTGGTTGATATTTGGCAAACCTTGGGCCACTGCTGGATGTACGTTCACCATTTGACCGTGGTTTATATTTGGCAAACCTTGGGCCACTGCTGGATGTAGGTTCACCATTTGACCTTGGTTGATATTTGGCAAACCTTGGGCCACTGCTGGATGTAGGTTCACCATTTGACCTTGGTTGATATTTGGCAAACCTTGGGCCACTGCTGGATGTAGGTTCACCATTTGACCTTGGTTGATATTTGGCAAACCTTGGGCCACTGCTGGATGTAGGTTCACCATTTGACCTTGGTTGATATTTGGCAAACCTTGGGCCACTGCTGGATGTAGGTTCACCATGTGACCTTGGTTGATATTTGGCAAACCTTGGACCACTGCTGGATGTAGGTTCACCATTTGACCTTGGTTGATATTTGGCAAACCTTGGGCCACTGCTGGATGTAGGTTCACCATTTGACCTTGGTTGATATTTGGCAAACCTTGGGCCACTGCTGGATGTAGGTTCACCATTTGACCTTCGTTGATATTTGGCAAACCTTAGGCCACTTCTGGATGTAGGTTCACCATTTGACCTTCGTTGATATTTGGCAAACCTCGAGCCACTGCCGGATGTAAGGCCACCATATTTGGCTTTATTAGAAGTGGTACAACTCGATTGATTCCTTGTTGGAGATGAAAGCGTCGGAAGAAGAAATAGACACAGATACAAATAGCTCTATATCTTCCTAAGTTTATCTGATTTGGAAAATTAGTTTGTCTATTTCTGAGATTCAAATCATTCAAACTATGATTATCATCTTCTATTTCATAATTTACTGGAAAAACCACCAAATCTAAGGCAGGAAATGATGAATGTCTTGAAGGGATTCATTCAGCCCCGACTTATTATGGACATCTTGAAGGGATTCATTAAGCCCCGGCCAATCACGGACATCTTGAAATTTCAAACTATTCATGCAGGGCTCTCTTAAAAGTAAAATCCTGTCAATTGTTAACTTAAATAATAACTTTAAGTATAATTCCTTCTGTTTATTCCAGTATCTTATGAGCATAACTTTCTCTTTTTTACAATGTTCTTCATTTTTCTTATGATTAGTTTCAACTCCTTGTTTAAGGTTTGTTTGGTTATCATCTTCAACATCATTAACATCACTATCACAGTCATCTGGAGCAGCAGGAATAGGTATTGTTTTTACAAAATGAGTGTTCTTGGTATTATTGCTCTTTTCTGCATTGTCCTGTGTTCTGTGCCTATTTTTCAGATTAATTGTACCTTTACCTCTTTCCCCGTAACTGTGTTCCCGAATTGTACCTTTACCTCTTTCCCCATAACTGTGTTCCGGAATTGTACCTTTACCTCTTTCCCCGTAACTGTGTTCCAGAATTGTACCTTTACCTCTTTCGCCATAACTGTGTTCCCGAATTGTACCTTTCTGTGCGTCAGGTACAACTGCACCAGCCAAGCAACGAACTTCAACCTGTCTTTCTGTTGTTGGATAAAACTCCTCTTCAGGGTCAGATAGTAACAGTTTTTTGCCCAGCTCCACAGGCTTTTTCTCCAAAAGGCCTGAATGAGGCAGGGCACTATTATTGGCCAAACTTACATCTTGATTGCAACTTTCAAAAATGTGGTCTTTTAGGAACTCTTGCTTTTCCTTTCCAAAATCGTTGCTTAAACCCTTTTGATAGCCATGGGAACATCTTTTGTCTCCAAATTTTCTACGACATGATCTTTTGCTTTTCTTCAAATTTCTCTTTGAACATGTTTGTCTCCAAATTTTCTTTGCCATGATTTTTTGCCTATCTTCAATTTTCTCTTTGAACATTTTTTGTCTCCAAATTTTCTTTGCCATGATTTTTTTCTTTTCTTCAATTTTCTCTTTGAGAACCTCAAATTCCTTTCATCTAGTTTCATAGAGTGTCTGAAAACAATGGAACAATATTTTAAACTGATTAACAAAACTAGACAATTTCTTTTATGTACAATTCTCTTTTTGTGACAATGTTTTATATAATCATCTGCCAGTGGGAAAGAGTTAAATTGAATTGAAGGTATGGAAGCTTCACTTCTGAAGACCATTTGAAACACTGTCAACTTAAATGAAAGTACAATTTTTGTGACTGATCAATTGATTTGGGTTTACTGAGATTTTTAACTATTGTTGAGTCATTTCACTGCGGCCAGTTCACCTACTTATGTGTTACCTAGCTATCTCACACCGGTACTCCACATAAGTCTTTCCAAGCAACTGGCTGTTTTTCCACATAGATTGTTAGCCCATTGGTGGAAGACGAATGAAGCTTGTCACAATGACTTTTGTCAAACGTCAGGAAGAATGTTGGCTGAGCTGGGATTCGAAATCACAAACCCAGGACATGTATTTTTCTCGGATTGAAATAATTTGAACAATGTTGGAAGAGGGTCATACAAAGAACATAATTATGTAGAAAATAATTTTCATATCAAGCCTGTACTTTGGACAAAAAGATTTTTAAAGTTTTTCTTTTCTGCTGATATGGCAACCAGAGTTCTGCATATAATTCAATTCTTTGAACCACTTTGAAAGGAGACCGGTGACCCAATGAACATCCCTGTTAAGTTTTATCAAAATTGGCCATGCTGTTTAGAAGAATATGTTGTTTGAGCAAAATGTTGAAGGACATCGTACAACAGACAAAGACAGGTCATGATAACTCATTCCGAGCTAAAAAGACTTGTTGTATTTTCCCCCATTAGTTTTGAAGCATCTACAATAAAAGACTTTTGAAAACATTCAACTTCATTCAATAGTTGTAATTTCATTGATAAAGATTTTTCATGTTTTGTCTGTGTTTTCAAAGTCGTCTGCTGCAAATTCGTTGTATGTGGGACAGGATTAAAATTCTGCTTATAGCCCTAAGATGACCTAAATCAAAATTATGCCTCTCATGTTATGCTTGAAATAATCTCAAAAGCTCTTGACAGAGCAAAACTTAATACCGGAAAGGCCATATTTACTAGTTTGATAAACAAACCTCGGAAAAGATTAAATCTCAAGTTGTTTAACCCATTCTCTCATACACACAATCGGAGAAGCAGAACACTTTGTAAACATATAGGATAAACTTTTGAAAAGCTCAATAAATGAAAGAGTAGTTATTGAATTAAATTATGACCAAGTCCCATTTTTGCCACATTTGTTTCCAAAATTGTCTGCTGCAGAGGCATAGGAATGTATTTATGTGGGAAACGGTTTAAATGAATTCCCTGATACCAAGATCTTTTGATACTAATGCAGTAGACAATTACATGTTTTATTTGACTTAACACCATTTTCAATAGTATTTAGTAACATCAGGACAACACTTTTACACTTATCCTGTAATCTATGATTCCTGTATGACTCACCAGTACTAGCGGAGGAAATGTTTATGTATTTATTTGGGTTTTATGAGGTTTTCAAAAGTCTACTGCAAGTTCAATAGGATAAAGAGGGTTATTACGGTATCAAATATCGTAATATGAATTGTGAAGAACTTACACGTCTGCTTGGGTAAGTTTTCTTCAAAGAACGGTAGCTTGCTTGGTCTCCGTTTTTTGTTTGGTGACACATAACACTAGCTTTCGGGATATTCGGATTTTGGATAGGGGTCAAAAATAGAAAAAATGACAAATAGTAAGTTTTGGGTACATTTTTGGGTAAATGGTTGATTTGGATGTTTATAAATGTGAAAAGTAAGCTCTAAGCATGGGATTGAATTTTTCAGTTGAACCCACTTCTCCTTCCGATTTGACAACACTGGTTGCAGAGCTAGGCATGAATTTAGAGGTAAATTTGAATACCAGCTTTCGCGTCAAAAATTGCTTGAAAAGGAGCTGGTAACGTGGTATTTCCGACTGCATCCACAGATTGCATATTGTTTTGAAGGAATTAGCAGCACTTCAATTTTACACTAACCCCCTGCGTTTTTGTTGGGTGATTTTTGGAATAAAGGGTCAAATTGATCTTTCTGTTCTACTTTTTTTACCCTGTTTCAGACCACTTTTGTGGCCAATTCCTTCCATAATATGGACTGAGTGTGACTTCCAGTCATTTTCCTACAATTCTGGCACTCCTTGATACAGGAAAACTCTTTTTATCAAACCAGTATGGATATTATGAGAAATAATGAAAGAATAAAAGTTGGAGTGTCCCAGGAAACAGAAAATCAGCTTTCAACTGTGTTATGCCACCTTTAGTGCAGAGATGTTCTATTCCTGTCATATAAAAGGTTGAATAATCTTGTTCTTCATTAATCGAATAAACAGAACGCTTATTACCTACACCATTTCTTCATGATCATGGTTGATTTGTATAATTTTCTTCTCTCATAAAGCTGATTCGAGTGTCCATTTCCTTCATAAAACAGTGTAAATTTAAAGACATTGTTCAAAATTAAAGCTTAACCCTTTCAAAACCCTGAAAAATCTCCAGAAAAGATAACCTCATTGTTAAATAAAGTTGAAAACATTGTGGCTAAAGGAGAAATTGCCCATGAGCATTTCCACCTTTGGCCACAATGTTTTCAAAAGGTGGGAAAAGGCTAGTTTAACCTTTTTGACCCTACAATAAGGAATATCCCAGGTGACTGTCCTTCATAAACTATATGTTAGGCTATGCCTTGTCAACTTTTCTCAGTTAAATTCAACAACAAGAGGGCCATGTGATTTGTCATGCCAACCACAATAACTCATTTTGCAGTCATGTAAGCCAATACAAGAGACCCAAGAGGACCACAGAGCCAACATCCCTATTTCTATGTTGCCTATCTTTTGTCAAGTTATATGATTAAGAAGGTCACCCAAAAAATGTTTATGTACCAGTTAGTATTTAACAAGAATATTTCTATATCTAGGATGAATTTTCTGATAAACTTTCATGAAGATAGGATGCAACAGGCAATTGTTGCCGCCGGATAAAATGTGATCACAATAACTCACCTTGAGCACTTTGTGCACAGGTGAGCTAAAAACTCATAATGGCCCTGTAATCCTAACACTTAACACACTCAATCATAGAGTTATACAATAACAATACTCACTCGGCTCATCATGTATTACACATGTGTCTGCATTGTGTGTATAGATATAAATATGAGAATAATTCTTTGGTTATATATGTACGGTAATATGTAGGGCTTTTAGGAAAATATATTGTATTGCATTGTAATGCTCAACTGAGTATCATGATTCTGTGTGCTATAAGTGTTCATAAGCAGTAACACTTAAAGAAATGATTTGAAAAAACAAGAGGGCCATGAGGCTCTGCCTGGATCGCTCACCTGAGAATGTGCTACATGGACTAAATATGAGTATATTTGCAGCGGATCATAATAATTTGAACCATCTTGGTATAGGGTCACCCAAGGAACATTTGTGCCAAATTATTTTAAAATCAGGCCAGTACTCTTCAACAAGAAGATTTTTAAAGTTTTAACTTTATATACCATAAAAGAACAAGAGCACCGCCTGCGGGTGCCTGATGCTCGTCTGATATTATCCTTTTACGGTTTATTTATTTTATACAAAAAATATTTAAATTAGGAAAGAATATTTACATATTATAATGACCGCACACAACTGCTATTTTTCAAGTATTGAAACTAGATTAACTATGTTGAATTGAAATAAATACAAGTTCATATACATGATAAGGAAGATCTTCATGTTGGATGGCTGTCACAATCAGTCAAGATCATAAGCTACGTCTTGTGTATGCAATGGACAGACAAATGATATTGGTACATTAAGTCAACTTTAACTAAAGATATTGAATATATTACTATTTTCCTATTTTTAGTAACTCTGATTTAAGATATTCATAATATGTTGAAGAACATTATGTTTTTATTGTTTGGGAAAAATTTGAAATCAATGTAACAAACAAGAATTACGTGTATTTAAATGTCTCGCTGTCCCCTGCTTTGACTATCAATGCAAGAGTAAAAGACAAAAAGTAAAATAGCAAAACTTCAAAAATGCAAGAAATTCGGAAAAAAAAATAAAAAAAAAAACCACAAAGTTCAAAAATACTAAAAATTAAAAAAAGAAAAGAAAAATGAGCTAAACATAATATTCAACAAGAGGGCCATGATGGCCCTGGATCGCTCACCTTAATTATACAATGCAAAACACATCAAGACAATTATTCTGAATGCAACCTCCACATTGCTAACAATATTTTCCTTCATTTGGCCAAGTGATCTATATTTTTTTTACCTGATATGACCCATATTCCAACATGGACTAGATATCATCTAGACAACATTCTGACATTTCAACTTGCTCAAAGTAAAAATGCGGCCTCCGGAGTTTGAACAATATTTTCCTTTATTGACCTAGTTTCTGATCCAATATGACCCATATTCGAACTTGACCTAGATATAATTCAGACAAACATTCTGACCAAATTTCAAGCTGCTGAAGCAAAAAATGTGGCATCCAAAGTGTTCACAAGATTTTCCGTCAATTTGATCTAGTGACCTAGTTTTTGACCCAGCATGACCCATATTCGAACTTGGCCTACATATCATCAAGAAAAACATTCTGATAAAGTTTCATCATGCTGAAATTAACAAGAGGGCCATGATGGCCCTGGATCGTTCACCTTAATTATACAATGTACTGTTGTGCAAAACACATCAAGACAATTATTCTGAATGCAACCTCCAGTTTTAACAAGATTTTCCTTCATTTGGCCTAGTGATCTATGAATTGTTTTTATTTGTTTGGAACAAACAAATTTAGTAGCTGCAATTCTGAAGCCATACGTCTTATGGAAAAGTTCCTAAATTTCATACGCGTGAAAGTAGTACTCAATACTTGCTCTTACTTTTCAAATGTATCACGATTTTTGAAATAATGATATATTTATATCGTCTTTGTTTTCTTATGTGGTTCTTATATTCAAAGAGAATTACGAAATAAAATGAAACATTGTATTTTAAAACATGAACGCGGAGAGATTTATAAATCTCAATGAGTGAACTGCTACAGGGAGAACTATTTCCGATTTAAGCTCCAGATACGGTATTTGAATTTTCAATCACGCATTGCAAATGTAGATAAAAACAGAATTGAAAATATTTTCTTTGTGCCTTGTCGGCCATTTAAATATAGTATAAAGAATTAAAAAAACAAATATGTGCGTCATAACATGCATTTAAAATGAGAGTAACACATTTGCAGAGAAATCGTGATCGTCGACTTCTATTTATAAATACAACGGTATGGGGGGAGGGTCTAAAGTGCGGACGCGATCTGCGGACAAATACATTATAGAGGGAAAATGCGGACAAATGCAATATAGAGGGAAAATGCGGACGCAATAGAATATAGAGCAAATCTGCGGACGCTATGATTTGTTGTAAAAAATGTTTAAGTAAAGATGGGCAAATGTGTATAATTTGTTACATATGATCATATCCGGGGTTTTCTTTGTAAATATATAATGAATGTGTTTGATTGCTTTTATCAGTGATATAGATTAAACCAAAAATCGAGATCATGCTGAAATGGAATCTCTTTGTAAAGTGTTTTAACGACTTTCCTCTTTATATCATATCTATAGATATCAATAAAGAGAATTGATGGATTGATTTTCCGACAAGTAAATGTCTTTTGACGCATCTGCAGCGGACGAAATTTGAAAACATTGCAAGAATAGAATAGGTTGCTAGTAACTATCCATAGGTTTTGCTTCAATTATATCCTCTTCTTTACAATCGATTGAAGGGTCATGAGTTCTAGTTATTGTTGGGCCTCTTCATTTTCTACTTTGTAACTTTCAACAGTTTTTCATGTGCCATACTACGAGGCAAATGATCCATGCAACATTCTATTCTGTAGGGTACTTGGAAGGGGCAGAACAATTTAAATAACAAATAAACAATAAGTTTATATATATATACAACACTTTTAATCTTAATTTGTTTCTAGTAATTATATATATATACAACTATAATACTAATCTATAACAAATAAGTTAAATGTTTTTTTCTTGCTGTGTAAACAGTAAAAAGCAACATATATTGAAAACATTGTGGGAAAAGGAAAATTTCCTTATTTAAACAATTTCTTAATTCCCATAACCTTTCTTTACCGTCGTATAAACCAAATTTGTATTTGAAGGCTGTTATAAGTAAAAAACTTAAATGTTGCCAATTTAATCACATATCTTATCATTATAATAGCCAAATAATTAACAAAAGTTACAATTCAAGTCCGTATCTGTTGTCGAAATATCCACAGGTGCATTAACACAAGATTTGTGAAACCAATTTGTGCATATATCACATTGTACCATGACGGTATCGACACATCCCGGCAAGTTACAAATACATACATGTATATGATAGGTTTATTGGGAAAAGGGGTTACATTTATAATTTGTTTGGAATGACACTCGTACACAATGGTAATTAACAGTGTATGGTCACGCATCCTTAATTGATTTGACAAGCTTAAACACCCTTTAAAGGAAACAGCGGCCAGCTTAGGTGTATACTGTAGAGTAAAATTCGGACGGCACAGGTATTGGTTTTCTCTGGAGCATTTAATCCTTTTATAATGCAAATGAATTCAAAAGCCTCTGAAGTCTGAAGCATGTTTCTTTTAAAGTGCTCATATAAATATTAGTACTGCCTTTTTCCACAATATTTTCTACATGATTTCAATTACTCTTTCATTTGGATAGATGTTTCTTTTTTAGCTCATCTGAGCACGAAGTGCTAAAAGTTAGTTATTGTGATCTCCTTTTGTCCGGCGTCTGTCGTCCGTCATCATCTTCTCAGTAACGAGTGGGTCAATTGGGATGAAACTTCACAGAAAGCAACCTCTCATTGACCTCACCAGAATTCCTTCAAATGTTTGTGATTTATGCAGAATTATGGTTTCCATGGCAACGCAAATAAAAAAACTTTAAAAATTCTTCTTATACCAAACTGGTTGGCAGATTTTCAAATTATTTTAAAGAAGTGTTCCTTGGCCGCCAAGGATCGGGGCTTTTTTGCCTTATATGGCTATAGTGTAAACTCAAAAAAATCTTCTCCTCCAAAAATGTCAGGCCGATTTTCAAATAATTATGTAGAAATGTTCCTAGGGTGACCCTCTATCAGATTCCTTCCAGCCAAGTTGATTGGTCGAAAAACATGGCCGCCAGCGGTCGGGGCTTTTTTGCCTAATATGGCTAAAGTAAAAACTTGAAAAATCTTCTCCTCCGAAAGTTTTTGGCCAATTTTCAATTCTTTTTGTAGAAATGTTCATTGGGAGACCATCTATCAGATTCCTCCAAGCCATGTTGATTGGTCGAAAAACATGGCCGCCAGGGGGCAGGGCTATTTGGCCTTATATGGCTATAGTGAAAACTTGAAAAATCTCTTGTTAAGCAGGAAGCTTTTGAGTAAGATTTTAGAAAACCCTTGGTCAATTGTGATTTTTTTTTGTAACAAAAATTGGTAAATACTTAGATGAGTGAGTCGGGGCCATAATGGTTATCCATTTGTTTTACATGTCTTTTGAAATTTGGAAATTAAATATAATATTCACATGTATGTCTCATGATTTATTTTTATAGAAAACTAAAATGGCATTTAATTTTAACGGATGCGTCATTTATTCTTTTACCCGAAGTTGTAATATTTATAAACGATGCATAGTTTATAAATCACACATCTATGCAAAGGCAAATGTTTGAACAGTTTTATGTACCCAAACAAATACAGTGCCTTCAGCGCTTTGATTCCTGATATGACCCATATTCCAACATGGACTAAATATCATCAAAACAACATTCTGACAAATTTTCATATCGCTCAAAGTAAAAATGCGGCCTCCGGAGTTTGAACAATATTTTCCTTTATTGACCTTGTTTCTGACCCCCATATGATCCATATTCGAACTTGAACTAGATATCATTTAGACAAACATTCTGACCAAATTTCAAGATGCTTAAGCAAAAAATGCGGCATCCAAAGTGTTAACAAGATTTTCTATCAATTTGGCCTAGTGACCTAGTTTCTGACCCAATATGACCCATATCTTAACTTGACTTACATATCATCAAGACAAACATTCTGATAAAGTTTCAACATGCTCAAGTTGAAAATGTGGCCTCTAGAGTGTTAACAAGATTACCCTTCAATTTGGCCTAGTGACCTAGTTTTTGACCCGACATGACCCGTATTCAAACTTGACCTAGATATCATTCAGCTCAACATTCTGACAAAATTTCAAGCTGCTGAAGCAAAAAATACAGCTTCTACGGTGTAAACAAGATTTCCCTTCATTTTGGCCTAGTGACATAGTTTTGACCCGGCATGACCCATATTCGAACTTGACCTAGACATTTTAAAGACAAACACTCTGACAAAATTTCAAACTGCTGAAGCAAAAATTGCGGCCTCTGGAGTGTTAACAAGATTTTTCTTCAATTTTACCTAGTGACCTACTTTTTGAATCACTGAATATGATAAATACCCCCTAAACAGTACCTTGACCTACACCATAACTTAATAAGTAAAAGTGCCATAAATTAACATGCAATTGTAACCCCTTTAGGATATGCACATCTCCTCTTGGTATAGAAGCTTCATGTAAAATTTTATTGAATTCCACCCAGTGGTTTGTAAGAAATAGGCCAGACAAAATATGGCTTCAGACTGACAGACAGACAGACAGCCCGACACAGTGACTCCTATATACCCCCTCTTCTTCGAAGGGGGTATAATTACTTTTCTTTCATAGAGATTTACCATATCATTCAATATCTAGATGTTTTCAAAGTCTTCTGCTGCAGATTAGATACATGTGAGAAAGGGATAAATTGTACTTAACTTTCCACATTTTATCTTCAGATCTTTACGCCAGAAATATCATGTCAGGAAAAGTGATAACCCTTCCCACTTGCAGATGTATTTGTGTGGAAGACAGTGGTACAGAGGAAAAGCGTCGGCCTATTGTACCAAAGGTCCCGGGTTGGAATCCCATAATGAGCGGGTTCTGCTTTTGAGATTTTTCTACATAAACGGCATATTGGTTAAGTATCCAGGAAGCAGACCTTGAGCATGATTAATATAAGCTATTGCAGCTGACCACTTTTTAAAACAAGGTGGGAAAATGATAGATTTGCTCATAACGAGCAATTACTTCTTTTTCGACAACGTTTTCTACACTACACAAAAAGTGTACTTAGGTTTAGAGATATTTGCCCTGTTTTCACTCAGAAGATTTCAAAGTCCCCAGCTGCAGTGAGTGTATACCACGTGACTTTTGACGTCATATTTGCATGGTCAGACAGCAAAAATTGCTCTTGATAAGAATGTAAAAACAATGGTAACTTTTTATTTCTTCACTCTTTTTTATGAAACATCGCGCAGTCTACGCCACTTACAATGTCCTATCTCCGGTTGTTTACAGGAGTTTGAATGGTGGTCTAGTTTTTTCAAACACTTCGACGAACCTGTTCTCAAAATCCAGTTTGGGTTATGCTCCGGCTGTCGGCGATATTGATAAATTTTGAGAAAAGGTTCATCGAAGTGTTTGGAGAAACTAAACCACTTATCAAACTCCGTTGAAAAACCGGAGATAGGGCTCTGTAAGCTGTGTAGACTGCCCCATGTTTCATTATCAAGAGGGCCATGAGGCCCTGGACTCGCTCACCTGAGAATGGGCTATTTAGACATAACTCTTTCAGCGCCATGCAATGGAAATATCATCAAGACAAACTTTCTGACAAAATTTCAAGCAGCTCAAGTAAAAAAATGCGATCTCTATAGTGTTAACTAGATTGTTCTACAATTTGGCCTAGTGACTTAGTTGTTGACCTGACCTGACCCATATTCGAACTTACCCTAGATATCACCAAGACAAATATTCTGACAAAGTTTCAACATGGTCAAGCCAAAAATGCGGCTTCAAGAGTGTTAACAAGATTTTCCTTAAATTGAGCCTAGTGACCTAGTTTTTGACCCGACATGACCCATGCAGTTTCGAACTTGGCCTAGATTTGGTGGAGATATATGTTCTGATAAACTTTCATGAAGATTGGATGCAAAATGTTGCCTTTAGAGTGTTAACAAGCAAATGTTGACGACGGACAAAAGGCGATCACAAAAACTCACCTTGAGTACTTTGTGCTCTGGTGAGCTAAAAATGCACCGTAGCATTTGTGACGTCAAAGTCAAGTGGTATACACACACTGAGCTGCAGATTTGCTGGATGTATGAAAATCATGTATAACTATTGAATAGAGATAAAAACATTGCAGAAATAGGAGAAATTGCTCATAAGCAATTTTATTTTTGCTACAATGTTTTTAAAAGTTGTTTTCTGAACAGGCGCCAGTTAGCGTTTGTATGTTGGAAAGGGTTCAATGACAGGCCATACTACAAACTATAGACCAATGGGACAACTGGGATATTACTTCAATGTTTGTATGTGGGAAAGGGTTCAATTGACAAGCATATTACTAACTATAAACCACTGAGACATTGCCTCAATGTTTGTATGTGGGAAAGGGTTCAATAACAACCAGACTACAAACTATAAACCACTGGGACATTGCCTCAATGTTTGTATGTGGGAAAGCATTCTATGACAAGCCATACTTCTAACTATAAACCATTTGGACAACTGGGACATTGCCTCAATGTTTGTATGTGGGAAAGGGTTCAATGACAGGCATACTATTAACTATAAACCACTGGGACATTGCCTCAATGTTTGTATGTGGGAAAGGGTTCAATTACAGGCATACTACTAACTATAAACCACTGGGACATTGCCTCAATGTTTGTATGTGGGAAAGGGTTCAATTACAGGCATACTATTAACTATAAACCACTGGGACATTGCCTCAATGTTTGTATGTGGGAAAGGGTTCAATTACAGGCATACTATTAACTATAAACCACTGGGACATTACCTCAATGTTTGTATGTGGGAAAGGGTTCAATTGACAACCATACTACTAACTATAAACCACTGGGACATTGCCTCAATGTTTGTATGTGGGAAAGGGTTCAATTACAGGCATACTATTAACTATAAACCACTGGGACATTACCTCAATGTTTGTATGTGGGAAAGGGTTCAATTACAGGCATACTACTAACTATAAACCACTGGGACAGTACCTCAATGTTTGTATGTGGGAAAGGGTTCAATTGACAACCATACTACTAACTATAAACCACTGGGACATTGCCTCAATGTTTGTATGTTGGAAAGGGTCCAATAACAACCATACTACAAACTATAAACCACTCGGACAACTGGTACATTGCCTCAATGTTTGTACTTGGAAAAGGGTTAAATGACAACCATACTACTAACTATAAATCATTGGGGCAACTGAGACATTGCCTCAATGTTTGTATGTGGGAAAGGTTCATTGACAGGCCATACTACTAACTATAAACCACTGGGACATTGCCTCAATGTTTGTATGTGGGAAAGGTTCACTGACAGGCCAGACTACAAACTATAAACCACTGGGACATTGCTTCAATGTTTGTATGTTGGAAAAGGATTAAATGACAACAATACTACTAACTATAAGCCACTGGGACAACTGGGACATTGCCTCATCGTTTGTATGTGGGAAAGGGTTCAATGACAGGCCATACTTCTAACTATAAACCACTGGGACAACTTGAACATTGCCTCAATGTTTTCATGTGGGAAAGGGTTCAATAACAACCATACTACAAACTACAAACCACTGGGACATTGTCTCAATGTTTGCGTGTGGGAAAGCGTTCTATGACAGGTCAAACTACTTACTATAAACCACTGGGACATTGCCTCAGTGATTGTATGTGGGAAAGGGTTCAATTGACAACCATACTACAAACTATAAACCAATGGGACAAATAGGATATTGCCTCAATGTTTGTATACGGGAAAGGTTTTAATGAGAGGCCATATTACCAACTATAAACCATTTTGGACATTGCAATTTAGGACTTCTCCCTCCAAAATAGCAGTTGACTATAAATATTGAATGAGCCTGCTGGCTAAAGGAAAGTCAACCTATCCCCTTCCCAAATACAGACACCTTCTGACGCCTCTGCTGCAGGCAAATTTTGAAAACATTGTGACAAAAGATGAAATTGCTTTAAAACAATCAATGTCTCCATTTGCCACAATGTTTTCAGTACCTCTTAATGATTAAACAACATTAACATTGCTCATATGTTTTCAAAGTTGTCTGCTGCAAAATGGTTTGTATAAGGGAAAGGGCAATGCAAGATTTCAAGTGTTAATTAGAAGCACATCATATAATATATGGTTGAAAGATGTTGGAAATCAAGATATTGCTCATTTTGAGCAATTTCTCCTTTTTGTGCAATGTTTTCATATTGATCAGCCCTTTCGAACTTTCAAAAGCTAACCATTTAATTGTCTTGCAATTTTGGGTCATTACCCTTTCCCTCATATAGACGCTTTTCATACCTAGCTTTATTTTTAAACATAGATCTATTTCAGCCCAATGATTCAAGGTGAATACATGGAACTATGGTGACTTTTGTCAAACATCTGACAGAGTAAATGGTCAGAACTGGGGTTCACAACTACTAGATTGCAATCATTGAACATCCTGATCTGAACCCTTTCCCTCATACGACAATTCTGCAGCAGACGACTTTGAACATATTTTGTAAACAAGAGGCCCATGAGGGCCTATGCTCTGCTGGGATGGTTCTGTGGTCATTTTCAATCCAGACAATGTATGTATGGTGAATATCGGATAGTAAATGGAGGCTTAATTGTGTTCACAAGCCGTTTTATAGCAATTTTGACAATTTCAAAGGCCATAATCCAGTCTGCATGGGCAGATCTGGCTGGTTTGCGAAAGGAACCTAGCTCTCATCAATATTTAACTACTATCTAAGTTTGGTGAAGATCAGATAGTAAATGGAGGCTCTATTGTGTTCACAAGCTGTATTATAGCAATTTTGACAATTTCAAGGGCCATAATCCAGCCATGCATGGGTAAATCTGGCCGTTTTTTAAAAATGAACCAAACTCTCATGGATATCTAACTACTGTATAAGTTTGATTGAGATACAATCAAAAATAAGGACTAATAAGTATCCTGTTAACAAGCCCTATTATAGCAATTTTGACAATTTCAAGGGCCATAATTCAGTCATGAATGGGGCAGATCTGGCTTGTTTTCGAAAGGAATTAAGCTATCATTGATATCTAACTACTGTATAAGTTTGATTGAGATACAATAAAAAAAAAGAGACTGTATCGTGTTAACAAGCTCTATTATAGAAATTTTGACCATTTCAAGGGCCATAATCCAGTCATTCATGGGCAGATCTGGCTGGTTTTCGAAAGGAACCAAGCTCTCATGGATATCTAACTACTGTATCGTGTTAACAAGAAATTGTTTACGGACGGACGGACGGACGCACGCACGACGGATGTATCGCCACGTCATAAGCCCTTCTGGCCTTTGGCCAGTAGAGCTAAAAATGGAAAATCTCTATAATTGAACGGATAACCTATATGATTAAAAGTAGAAAACATTGTGGCAAAAGAAGAAATTGCTCGTTTTGAGCAATTTCTTCTTTTGTCACTATGTTTTCAAAAAACCATCTGCTGCAGAGGCATCAGAAAGCATCTATATTAGGGAACGGGTTAATGCGCAAATATGTGCACAATGAACACTAATCTTGTTCAATGCTGGTCAATAAATCATGCAGGTCTGTTTTTAGGATGACATGCTGAGCACTACATCTTTTGAGCCATTTCACATCAAAACGGGGCACCATCGATGGATCTAATGGTTGCCTTTGCTGTTGTTTTTTTTACCCCTATTCTTATAACGACATGCTATTTTAATAGTTTTTCACATGCAAATTTAAACAAAAATTGTGACAAAAGGAGAAACTGCTCATATTTCTTATATTGTAACACCATTTTCTACATTTATCAATTGTTATACATGCACTTTTCACATATTTGCCTAGATGCTTTAACCATTTCTCTCATGTAGACACTTTCTGACGCCTCTGCAGCAGACGGCTTTTTGAAAACACAGTGACAAAAGAAGAAATTGCTCCTTTTGACACAATGTTTTCCACTTTTAGTCATAGGTCATCCATTCAATTACAGAGATTTTCTATCTTTTGACAAAATATGTTCAAAGTTGCAGAATTGTCGTATGAGGGAAAGGGTTAATCATTTGTCATACATGCACGTCTTTTCACATATTTGCCTAGATGCTTCCAAGTTGTGTGCTGCATGCATATCTATTATAGTTTCGAAATAGGTGACTGATATCTTGTTGTTAGACTTGTCTTTATTCTTTCCCACATCAGGGGTTGCGAGTTTGAATCCCGGCTCGGCCAACTTTCTTTCCGAGGATTGACAAAAGTCAATGCGACATGTGTCATTCGTCTTCCACCAATGGGCTAAGTCTATGTGGAAAAGCAGCCAGTTGCTTGGGAAGATTGTTGTGTGGAGTACTGGTGTGAGAAAACCAGGAAATGCATGAGTAGGTGAACTGGCCGCCGTGATATAACTGAGAAATTGTTAAAAATGGCGTTAAACCCCAATCAATCAATCTTTATTCTTTCCCACATCAGGGGTTGTGAGTTTGAATCCCGGCTCAGCCAACTTTCTTTCCAAGGATTGACAAAAGTCAATGTGACATGTGTCATTCGTCTTCCACCAATGGGCTATAAGTCTATGTGGAAAAGCAGCCAGTTGCTTGGGAAGATTGTTGTGTGGAGTACTGGTGTGAGAAAACCAGGAAATGCATGAGTAGGTGAACTGGCCGCCGTGATATAAATGAGAAATTGTTAAAACGGCGTTCAACCCCAATCAATCACTCAATCAATCAATCTTTCCCACATACAATACAACAAATTTGCAGCAAACAACTTTGAAAACATTTTGGCAAATATATGAAAAAGCTCCATAAATATGGGTTTATTTATCAAATGTAGTTAAAAACATTGTGGCAGAAGGAGAAATTGTTCATCATGAGCAATTTCTCTTTTTGTCAGAATGTTTTCAAAGGCTGCCTGTCTGCTGGAGAGATGTCAGAAAGCGTCTGTATGTGGGAAAGGTCAATGCAACAGTACAATCTCATGTGACTCATAGTGCCTATACCACAGACCACAGGGTTTGTATAATCCTGCCTGCTTTTCTAATCATGTTGTCAGATAAATAAAAAAAGATTTGTGAAAAGTGAAACAAGAGGCCCAAGAGGGCCAGTATCGCTCCACGGCCATAAGGCAAAAATAAAATCTCCAAACAGCCCTGCCCCGTGGTGGCTATTTTTTTTACCAACCACCATGGCTTAAAGGAATCTTGTAGAGTGTCACCAAAGGAATGTTTCTGCAAAATTATTTGAAAATATGCCTGACACTTTCGGAGGAGAAGATTTTTTAAGTTTTCACTATGGTCATATAAGTCAAAATAGCCCCGCCCTCTGGCGGCCAAGTCAATCAACATGGCTTGAAGGAATCTGATAGAGGGTCACCCAATGAACATTTCTACAAAATTATTTGAAAATCGGCTGAACACTTTCGGAGAAGAAGATGTTTTAAGTTTTCACTATAGCTATATAACGCAAAAAAGCCCCGCCCCCTGGCGGCCATGTTTTTCGCTCAATCAACATTTCTTGAAGGAATCTAATTAAGGTTCACACAAGGAACATTTCTACAAAATTATTTGAAAATCGGCCTGACACTTTTGGAGGAGAAGATTTTTTAAGTTTGCTCTTTAGCCATATAGGCAAAATAGCCCCGCCCTGTGACGGCCATGTTTTTTTACCAATCAACATGGCTTGAAGGAATCTGATAGAGGGTCACCCACGGAACATTTCTACATAATTATTTGAAAATCTGCTGAACACTTTTTGAGAAGAAGATTATTTAAGTTTTCACTATAGCTATATAAGGCAAAAAAGCCCCGCCCCCTGGCGGCCATGTTTTTCGCCCAATCAAAATTTCTTGAAGGAATCTAATAAAGGGTCACCCAAGGAACATTTCTACAACATGATTTGAAAATCGGCCTGACACTTTCGGAGAAGAAGATTTTTTAAGTTCTCACTATTTTTTTCTTTCGGTTGCCATGGAAACCAGAATTTTGAATGGATCAAAAAAAATTGAAGGAATTTAGTAGAGGACATTGAGAGGATGCTTCCCATGAAGTTTCAACCAAATTGGCCAAGTGGTTAGGGAGAAGAAGTCGTTTAAAGGAAAAAGTTAACGCACGCACGCACGCACGCACGCACGACGGACAATTCGCCATGACATAAGCTCGACTGGCTTTCAGCCAGTGGAGCTAAAAATGTAAAAAGAAATGGCATTGATTTGTTATCACACTAGAGCCATCCATATCTTTTCCTTTGTATTTTTTTTATACGCGGCTTTTAACAGTTATTCAGTTATATCACGACATTTCCCTAGTAAATTACCATTACTACCTGTATTATATATCCTGACACCAATGCTATCCCCGCAACCCTGAACTATTCATAAAGTCTATGGTATGACTATGCAATGGATTGAACTTGCGACCATCTATACCCGGGGTGGACACTCTACCACTAGATCACAGCAAAAAGATATGGCATTGATTTTAAATTATACTATAGTGTACGTAATATTGGTACATAGGTTAATATGTAATTATCATTATAACCACCCAATATGAAATTTGTAGAATGCTCCAAGTTTAAAGAGTTTTTAGATCTAGATTATACACTAATTACCATAGTCTTAGATACCATATTGTAAAATTTCCCCCTGTTCCTTGTTTGTTTTCATCTGCTGCAGTATAATGAATTAACTCGATCTTTCCCACTTACAACAAATCTGCAGCAGATGAGTTTGAAAACATCTAGACAAAAATATTAAAAATCTATATAAAAGAAAGTACAATTGTAGTGTTATATTAATAAGAGTTACGAGCATTGTGACAAAAGGAGAAACTGCTCATAATGAGAAACTCCTTTTGCCAAAATGTTTTCAAAAGTCATCTGCTGCAGAAGCCAACAAAATGTGTCAACATTATTGGAAAGGTTTAAAAAAATTGAAAGCATCTAAAGATCTGGGTTAGGGCCCAATTTTACATGAGAGGGAGGTTTCATTGTTACATGCATCATTTGAGACCACTTGTTGAGATGAGAGGGGAGAAATCCGTATTTGCTGGCATGATTACTTTTTTTTCATCTGATACTGCCCAAATTCAATTAGATCTATCAAATTATCCCTCTCATATAGTTCCCCTCATGTCACATAAAATCAACCTCCGAGAGTTTTCAAATTATTTCCTCACTCTTAACCTCATACAACAATTCTGCAGCAAACGACTTTGATCATATTTTGTCAAAAAAAAGAAAATCTCTATAATTGAATGGATAACCTATAACTAAAAGTGGTAAACATTGTGGCAAAAGGAGAAATTGTTCGTTTTGAGCAATTTCCTCTTTTGTCACTATGTTTTCAAAAAGTCGTCTTCTGCACTGCTGCAGAGGGGTCAGATAGCGTCTATATGAGGAAAAGTGTAAATATATTATACATTCAGGTCATTTTTGGTTCACATCCATTTTCTCAACATGTATAGATGACTCACAGAGATGATAGAGATCAGAGCGAGCAGGTTGATCTAGATCTTTGCTGACTTTGTTACAACCCATTCCCACATATAATAGACCACTTTTGACGCTTCTGCAGCAGATGTCTTTTAAAAACAAGAGGGCTGTGATGGCCCTGGATCGCTCACCTGATTTTATTTTTTTTCTCACGTTAGCCATATAAGCCCCGCCCCCTTGTGGCCATAATCAACTTGGCTTGAAGGAATCTGATAGAGGGTCACCCAATGAACATTTCTACAACAATTTTGAAAATTGGCCAGACACTTTCGGAGGAGAAGATTTTTTAAGTTTTCACTATAGCTATGCATATAAGGCAAAATAGCCCCGCCCCCTGGTGGCCATGTTTTACACAATTATATAGCCATATAAGGAACAAGAGGGCCAAGATGGCCCTAAATCGATCACCTAATTGATAGTAAATTAGTAGCAAATATTTAACAGCAAATATCTGGAAAATGTTATCAGGGAGTGCAAATGAAACTGAAAGGAGTGGACACTTCTCAAGAAACAGCTTATCAGTAAAGGCCATTTATATCTTGAAATCTAACAAGAACTTTAATAAGAATGGAATTATAAAGTTTTTGTCATTTTGCACCTTTCCTGATGCCGCCTTGCTGTCCTGTTTTTCAACGAAATCAATATGGCTTCAACAGTTTATTTAGAGGGTCACTTAAGAAACATTTCTACCAAATTATCTTGCAAGTAGATTATGGAGGAAAAGGATTTTAAAATTTGAGTATTTTTCTCACTTTCTGATGCCGCAGCAACCATAGTTCTCAATGGAATTTAAATCTTTGAACAATTTTGAAAGAGGACCACCAAAGGAACATTCTTGTGATGTTTTGTGGAAATTGGTCTATTGGAATGGTAGGAGTTGGTTGTCATTTGTAGCTAAAAGTTCAATTTACCCTTTTTGTGATGACGCCTGGTTGATATGATTGTGTAACCAATCAAAACGGCTTAAACAAATTAAATAGAGGATCATTACAGTAAGATTCGTATTATATTTTCTTAAAATCAGACAAACACTTTCATAAAAATGGAATTTTCAAATTTTGTCATTTTGCCCTTTTCTGATGCCGCCTGACTGCCATGTTTTTCGATCAATCAGTATGGCTTGAACAATATTTATAGAGGGTCACCCAAGGAACATTTCTACCAAATTATATTTGAATCTGACAGGCAGATTCGGAGGAGAAGATTTTTAAAGTTTGGACATTTTGTCCCCTTTCTGATGCCGCAGCAACCAAAGTTCTCATTGGAATTTTAATCTTTGAACAATTTTGAAAGAGGACCACCAAAGGAACATTCCAGTGATGTTTTGTGGTAATTGGTATATTGGAATGGTAGGAGATGGTTGTCATTTGTAGCTAAAAGTTCAATTTACCCCTTTTGTGATGACGCCTGGTTGCTATGATTGTGTAACCAATCAAAACGGCTTAAACAAATGAAAAAGAGGATCATTACAGTAAGATTTGTATTATTTTTCTTAAAATCAGACAAGCATTTGCATAAAAATGGAATTTTCAAATTTTGTCATTTTGCCCCTTTTTTGATGCCGCCTGACTGCCATGTTTTTCGACCAATCAGTATTCTTATACAGGGTCACCCAATGAACATTTCTACCAAATTATATTTGAATCTGACAGGCAGATTCAGAGGAGAAGACTTTTAAAGTTCGGACCTTTTGCCCCCTTTCTGATGCCGCAGTAACCAAAGTTCTCAATGAAATTTAATCTTTGAACAAATTTGAAAGAGGCCAATCAGAGGAACAGTCCTGTGATGTTTCACGGAAATTGTCCTTGAAGTTTGGGAGGAGATGATGTTTAAAGCTAAAAGTTAACGCCGGACAGACGACGGACGACGGACAAAAAGTGACCAGAATAGCTCACCTTGAACCTTCGGCTCAGGTGATCTAAACAAGAGGGCCAAGATGGCCCTAAATCGATCACCTGAATGATAGTTTATAAATTAGAAGCAAATATTTAACTGCAAATATCTGTGAAAATTTGATCAGGAGTTCAAATGAAACTGCAAGGAGTGGACACTCAGTTAAAGAAATAGTTTATCAGTAAAAGCCATTTTTATCTTGAAATCTAACAAGAGCTTTCTCAATTTCTGATGCTGCAGCAACAAAGGTTCTACACAGAATGCAAGTATTTTAACAATTTTGAAAGAGGACCATCAAAGGAACATTCCTGTGAAGTAACGTTGAAATTGGTCAAGTGGAATGCTAGGAGTTGTCATTTGTAGTTAAAAGTTCAATTTACCCCTTTTGTGATGACGCGAGGTTGCTATGATTTTGTAACTAATCAAAACAGCTTGAACAAATTAAATGTAGAGGATCACTGAAGTAGGATTTATATTCAATTTCCTTAATATCAGACAAGAACTTAAAAAAATGGAATTTCCAAATTTTGTCATTTTGCCCCTTTTCTGATGCCTCCTGACTGCCATGTTTTTCAACCAAACAGTATGCCTTGAACGATATTTGTAGAGGCTCACCTAAGGAATATTTCTACCAAACTATAATGGAATCAGACATGCAGATTAAAAAAATAAGATTTTTAAAGCTTGGACATTTTGCCCCCTTTCTGATGCTGCAGCAACCCTGGCGGCCATGTTTTTCAACAGATCAGACATATTTGAACATTTGTGAAAAATTATTTTCAAATCGGGCTAATTCTTTTGGCTGAGAAGATTTTTTAAATTTTAACAATACATATATAAGGAAAACAAGCATGGCAGCCATGTTTTTTCAACGGATCGGAAATATTTGAACAATCTTGGTAAAGGGTGCCCCAATGAACATTTGTGCAAAATAATTTTCAAATCGGGCCAGTACTTTTGGACAAGAAGATTTTTAAAGTTTTAACAATGCACATATAAGGAAAACAGGCTCCACCCCCTGGCGGCCATGTTTTTCAACGGATCGGAAATATTTGCACAATCTTGATAAAGGGTTCCCAAAGGAACATTTGTGCAAAATAATTTTCAAATTGGGCTTATACTTTTGGACAAGAAGATTTTCAAAGTTTTAACAATGAACATATAGGGAAAACAAGCTTAGCCCCCTGGCAGCCATGTTTTTTCAACTGATCTGAAATATTTGAACAATCTTGGTAAAGGGTGCCCCAATGAACATGTGTGCAAAATAATTTTCAAATCGGGCCAGTACTTTTGGACAAGAAGATTTTTAAAGTTTTAACAATGCACATATAAGGAAAACAGGCTCCACCCCCTGGCGGCCATGTTTTTCAACGGATCGGAAATATTTGCACAATCTTGGTAAGGGTGCCCAAAGGAACATTTGTGCAAAATAATTTTCAAATTGGGCTTGTACTTTTGGACAAGCAGATTTTCAAAGTTTTAATAATGCACATATAAGGAGAACAAGCTCCGCCCCCTGGCGGCCATGTTTTTCAACCAATCAGAAATATTTGAACAATCTTGGACTGCCCCAAGGAATATTTGTGGAAAATAATTGTCAAATCAGGCCAGTACTTTTGGACAAGAAGATTTTTAAAGTTTTAACAATGCATATATAAGGAAAACAAGATCCGCCCCCTGGCGGCAATGTTTTTCAACGGATCGGAAATATTTGACAATCTTGATAAAGGGTGCGGTGCCCCAAGGAACATTTGTGCAAAATAATTTTCAAATTGGGCCAGTACTTTTGGACAAGAAGATTTTTAAAATTTTAACAACAATAAAAAAAAAGATCCGCCACCTGGCGGCCATGTTTTTCAACCGATCGGACATATTTGAACAATCTTGGTAAAGGGTGCCCCAATGAACATTTGTGGAAAATAATTTTCAAATCGGGCCAGTACTTTTGGACAAGAAGATTTTTAAAGTTTTAACAATGCATCAGGAAAACAAACTTCGCCCCCTGGCGGCCATGTTTTTCAACGGATCGGAAATATTTGAACAATCTTGGTAAAGGGTGCCCCAAGGAACATTTGTGCAAAATAATTTTCAAATTGGGCCAGAACTTTTGGACAAGAAGATTTTTTAAGTTTTAACAATGCACATATAAGGAAAACAAGCTCCGCTCCCTGGCGGCCATGTTTTTCAACTGATCGGAAATATTTGAACAATCTTGGTAAAGCGTGCCCCAAGGAACATTTGTGCAAAATAATTTTCAAATCGGGCCAGTACTTTTTGACAAGAAGATTTTTAAAATGTTAACAATGCACATATAAGGAAAACAGGCTCCGCCCCCTGGCGGCCATGTTTTTCAACCGATCGGAAATATTTGAACAATCTTGGTAAAGGGTGCCCCAATGTACATTTGTGCAAAATAATTTTCAAATCGGGCCAGTACTTTTAGACAAGAAGATTTTTAAAGTTTTAACAATGCACATATTAGGAAAATAAGCTCCTGGTGGCCATGTTTTTCAACGGATCGGAAATATTTGAACAATCTTGGTAAAGGGTGCCCCAATGTACATTTGTGCAAAATAATTTTTAAATCGGGCCAGTACTTTTGGACAAGAAGATTTTTAAGACTTGGCAATTTTCCCCTTTTCTGTTGCCGCAGCAACCAAAGTTCTCGATGGAATTTAAATCTTTGAACAATTTTGAAAGAGATCCACCAAAGGAACATTCCTGTGAAGTTTGGTTGAAATTGGTCAAGTGGTTAAGGAGGAGATGATCTAAATGTCTAAATGTTAACGCCGGACGCCGGACGACGCCAGACGGACAAAAAATGATCAGAATAGCTCACCTTGAGCCTTTGGCTCTAGGGGATCTAAAAAAGCTCCGCCCCCCCCCCTCCTGGCGGCCATGTTTTTCGACCAATCAACATGGCTTGAAGGAATCTAATAGTAGGTCATTTAAGGAACATTTCTACAAAATTATTTGAAAATCGACCTGACACTTTTGGAGGAGAAGATTTTTTAAGTTTTCACTATAGCCATATAAGGCAAAATAGCCCCAACCTTGATAATAGCACAGTGCATTGTTTCAGAATGTTACCCTGTCCAACATACAACACACAAATCTGCAGCAGATTTCTTTGAAATCATCTAAACAGAAGTATGGAAAATCTTTGTCAATGAAATTAATAGAAGGGCATATATTTTATGGTAGCATACATTTGTGACCAAATGGAAAATGTTTTCCTTTTACCACAATATTTTCATAGTTTTTATACTTTAGCTCAACACTATCAAAGATATACTGTATGGATCCGTTTTGTCAAATTCTGCCACAGAGGCCTCAAAAGAGAGTATATAGCGAGGGCTTGGCATGAAACTGTTGTAACAAAAAAATTGTATTTTTTTACCAATATTAATCTTGGTAAATAATGGAAGTTTAGGAGCCATTGCTCGTTCTGAGCTTGTTCTGAGCAATGGCGCCTAAATTTGCATTGTTTACAAAGGGGTCAAAATTGCCCCTAAACCAGGGTTTTCAAAATAGGTTTTTAGTTACAACCGTTTCACGCCAAGCCCTCAAATTATTATAGAGCTGTGTCAGAGAGCTCTCTTTTACAGAATGTTCATTTTGAGCAATAATAACTGACTTTCCCTCATACATCAATTCAACAGCTGGCAACTTTGAAAACACCTACTACAACCAGGAATATGTCAATAAATGAAAGTATAATTATTGAATTGTGTTGAAAACCTCGTGACAAAAGGTGAACTTGCTCATTGTGAACAAATTAAACTAGAACTATCACTAAAGGTGATTAATACCCCCGCCCCAACCCCTGACACATATTATATCTCACAGTATTATCTTTGACTCAAACAATTTGAATATCAGTATCAAAAAGAAATACTAAGATGATATCAAACACAAAACGGCTCCTTTTATCTGGACCGACCGACCGACAGGCTGATGCCACACAAAACGGCTTCATTTTGCCATGTTTCAAGTAAATCCAATTGAAGGAGGAGTATGTCGCACCAGATTAGATTTTAAGAAACAAGAGGGCCATGATGGCCCTGGAATCGCTCACCTGATTTTTTTTTGTTCACTTTAGCTATATAAGCCCCGGCCCCTGGCAGCCATAGTTTCCGACCAATTAGCTTGGCTTGAAGGAATCTGATAGAGGGTCACCCTAGGAACATTTCTACAAAATTATTTGAAAATCGGCCGGACACTTTCGTAGAAGAAGATTTTTAACTTTTCACTATAGCCATATAAGGCAAAATAGCCCCGCCCCCCCTGGTGGCCATGTTTTTCAACCAATCAACTTGGATTGAAGGAATCTGATAGAAGGTCATACAAGGAATATTTCTACAAAATTATTTGAAAATCGGTCTGACACTTTGGGAGGAGAAGATTTTTTAAGTTTTCACTATAGCCATATAAGGCAAAATAGCCCCGCCCCCTGGCGGCCATGTTTTTTGACCAATCAACATGGCTTGAAGGAATCTAATAGAGGGTCATCCAAGGATCATTTCTACAAAATTATTTGAAAATCTGCCAACCAGTTTGGGAGAAGAAGATTTTTTAAGTTTTCACTATAGCCATATAAGGCAAAATAGCCCTGCCCACTGGCGGCCATGTTTTTCGACCAATCAACATGGCTTTTAGGAATCTGATAGTGGGTCACTAAAGGAACATTTCTACAAAATTATTTGAAAATCGGCCTGACACTTTCGGAGGAGAAGATTTTTTAAGTTTTCACTATAGCCATATAACGCAAAATAGCCCCGCCCCCCTGGCGGCCATGTTTTTCGAACAATCAACATGGCTTGAAGGAATCTGATAGAGGGTCATCCAAGGAACATTTCCACAAAATTATTTGAAAATAGGCCTGACACTTTCGGAGGAGAAGATTTTTTAAGTTTTCACTATAGCCATATAAGGAAAAATAACCCCGCCCCCCCCCCCCCTGGCGGCCATGTTTTTTGACCAATCAACATGGCTTGAAGGAATCTCATAGAGGGTCATCCAAGGAACATTTCTACAAAATCAAAATTATTTGAAAATCTGCCAACCAGTTTGGGAGAAGAAGAATTTTGAAGTTTTTTTCATTTCGTTGCCATGGAAACCAGAATTCTGCATGGATCCCAAATATTTGAAGGAAATCTGGTGAGGTCATTGAGAGGATGCTTTCTGTGAAGTTTCATCCAAATTGACCCACTGGTTACTGAGGAGAAGAAGTTGACGCACGACGCACGACGGACGCCGGACAAAAGGCGATCACAATAACTCACCTTGAGCAAAGCTCAGGTGAGCTAAAAACCGACGGACCGACCAACAGGCTGATTCCAGTATACCCTCTTCAAACTACGTTTGCAGGGTAACTAGAACTATCACTGAAGATGATAAATAGCCCCTAAACAGCACATTGACCAACACCATAACTTAATAAGTAAAAGAGCCATAACTCTGTAAAGTAACAAGCAATTGTAACCCCTTTAGGATATGCACATCTCCTTTTGGTATAGAAGCTTCATGTAAAATGTTATTGAATTCCACCCAGTGGTTTGTAAGAAATAGGCCTGACAAAATATGGACCGGCCGACCGACAGACAGAAAGACAGCCCGACACAGTGACTTCTATATACCCCCTCTTTTTCGAAGGGGGTATCATAAGGAATGTCTCAATAAATGAAAGTATACAATTATTGAATTGTGTTGAAAACCGCGTGACAAAAGGTGAACTTGCTCATTGTGAGCAAGTTAAATTAACTTTCTTCTATTGCCACAATGTTTTTAAAAGTTGTTTGCTGTAGATGGCAGATGCATCCTATAATGGGTTTGCATATGGGATAGGACTAAATAACCCGATTAAACAAATTATTACATAAGTGACCATGGCAAATTTAGTCGAAAACAAATTAGACAATTTGGTTGGGAGCCATATTTCATTTTCCATGATAAAGTCCTCCACTTCTGACACGTTTTTTTTAAAAAAAGGCAGCAGACAGATGACTTTTGAAAACATTACTGAAAAACATTTGACATCATTGCAGCAGAATAGATTTTGAAAACATTGTGAACACGGTTAATTTTTTTCTATTAGATAAAAAATAATAATAGATTACATAAAACACCTACTGGTTTAAAATGTAAGTGTTATCATAACAAGAGCTGTCGGAGGACAGCGCGCTCGACTTTACAACGCTTATTCACTTAAGAACTATTTCCGTATATTGCCTTTAAGTACTATTAAATCATATATACTCTTTATGTAAAAGAAACTGAATAGATACATACATTTAAATATATATAATTTAAAAATCAAATTTCCTAAGTCAATCAAGGGCCATAACTCCATATTAAGGATACAATGCAGTTATGTAACCTGATTGTGTGATGGTCCTTAACAAATGTATGAAGACTGATTTGAATGAAGGGTATTAGAGTTATAAATGAAAATGCCAGCTTGCCCTAAAACATTAACCAAACACCGACACTGGGGCGAGTAGTAAAGTTCCATTTTTCTTCGACTAGTCGAGCTAAAATCAAAACTTTAACGTTGAGCTAAACGCAAATGTTAAAACTGACCGAGTCCAAAAATAGCGAAAACCTTAAAAAAAGGTTTTCCAAATGTTTGACACCAAATCCCGTTTGAAATGGTGAAGAACTATATTTGATAAATAAATGATCATAATTAAAAATTAATGTAACCAAAAATAATGAATTCATCTCAAATTCTCAAAATCAACCAAAATAATGTTTTTTACCACAAAAAGAAGGTCACACTCCATTATCTTCAACATACAATGTGAACAAGAGGGCCAAGATGACCCTAAATCGATCACCTGATTGATAGTAAATTAGTAGAAATATCTGGGAAAAAGATCAAGGAGTGCAATTAGAACTTCAAGGAGTGAACACTTCTCAAGAAACAGCTTATAAGTAAAGGTCATTTATATCTTGAAATCTAACAAGAACTTCAATTAGAATTGAATTATTAAGTTTTTGTCATTTTGCACCTTTCTTGATCTGTTTTTAATATAAACCAATATGGCTTGAACAGTTTTTTTAGATGGTCACTTAAGGATTCTTTCTACTGAATAATCTTGTTGGAGTCTGACAAGCAGATTATGGAGGAAAAGGATTTTAAAGTTTGGTCGTTTTACTCATGTTCTGATGCTGCAGCAACCAAAGTTTTACATAAAATGCAAGTCTTTGCACAATTTTGAAAGAGGATCAACAAAAGAACATTCATGTCCATGACAAATCATGTCATAATTGCTTGTTCACTTTCAATAACAAACTTTTATTTCCACCTTGCTGTTGAGACCAGAAATGTTGCGATTTTAACTTTCCACTTCCTGTTGAAGACAACCCTTGCATAATACTCTGCCAAGTGTTACCTCCCTTAGACCATCAATCCAATAACCATATGTCATTTGAAGCAAAAAGTTAATTTTACTCCTTTTCTGATGCTGCTTGGTTGCTATGCCTTTCAACAAATCAATATGGCTTGACAAAGTATGTAGATGATCAATGAAAGAACATTTCTACAAAACTATCTTTAAATCAGACAAGCACTTTTATAAGGATGCTTTATTAAAGTATTGTCATTTTGCCCCTTTTTTGATGCCGCCTGACTGCCATGTTTTTCGACCAATCAGTATGGCTTGAACAATTTTTATAGAGGGTCACCCAAGGAACATTTCTACCAAATTATATTTGAATCTGACAGGCAGATTCGGAGGAGAAGATTTTTAAAGTTTGGACATTTTGTCCCCTTTCTGATGCCGCAGCAACCAAAGTTCTCAATGGAATTTAAATCTTTGAACAATTTTGAAAGAGGACCACCAAAGGAACATTCCTGTGATGTTTGGTGGAAATTGTTCTTGCGGTTCAGGAGGAGATGATGTTTAAAGCTAAAAGTTAACGACGGACGACGGACACAGAGTGATCAGAATAGCTCACCTTGAGCCTTTGGCTCTAGGTGATCTAAAAAAGGAATAATATGTAATTATATTCCAAATATGAAAGCCCTAACACAAGTACTTATTGAGAAAAATTAGATAATTAAATAAAAATCCCAACTTGCCCTAAAACTTTAACCACCCAAAATCATGTCTTTTACCTCAAAAAGAAAGTCAAATCAGCATCTTCAGTTAACAATATGAGGAAAGGTATTATATGTAATTAAATTCCAAATATGAAAGCCCTAACACAAGTGCATATTGAGAAAAATTAAACAGGAGGGCCATGATGGCCCTGGAAACGCTCACCTGATTTTTTTTCACTTAAGCTATATAAGCCCCGCCATCTGGCGGGCATATTGTCCAACCAATCAACTTTGCTTGAAGGAATCTGATAGAGGGTCACCCTAGGAACAAAATTATTTGAAAATCGGCTTGACACTTTTGGAGGAGAAGATTTTTTAAGTTTTCACTATAGCCATAAAAGGCAAAATAGCCCCGCCCCCTGGCGGCCATGTTTTTTGACCAATCAACATGGCTTAAAGGAATCTGATAGAGGGTCATCCAAGGAACATTTCTACAAAATTATTTGAAAATTGTCCTGACACTTTTGGAGGAGAAGATTTTTGAAGTTTTCACTATAGCCATGAAAGGCAAAATAGCCCCACCCCCTGGCGGCCATGTTTTTTGTCCAATCAACATGGCTTGAAGGAATCTGATAGAGGTTCACCCAAGGAACATTTCTACAAAATTATTTGAAAATCGGCCTGACACTTTTGGAGGAGAAGATTTTTTAAGTTTGCACTAAAGCCATATAAGGCAAAATAGTCCCGCCCCCCCTGGCAGCCATGTTTTTCGACCCCTGGCAGCCATGTTTTTCGACCAATCAACATGGCTTGAAGGAATCTGATAGAGGGTCACCCAAGGAACATTTCTACAAAATTATTTGAAAATCTGCCAACCAGTTTGGGAAAAGGAATTTTGAAGTTCTTTTCATTTCGTTGCCATGGAAACCAGAATTCTGCATGGATCCCAAAAAATTTAAGGAATTCTGGTGAGGACATTGAGAGGATGCTTTCTGTGAAGTTTCATCCCAGTTGACCCACCGGTTACAGAGGAGAAAATGTTGACGGACGACGGTTGCCGGACATTATTGTGATCGCCCTGATCACAATAACTCACCTTGAGCACTTCGTGCACAGGTGAGCTAAAAATTAAATGAAAATCCCAACTTGCCCTAAAACTTTAACCACCCAAAATCATGTTTTTTACCTCAAAAAGAAAGTCAAAATCAGCATCTTCAGCATACAATACGAGAAAAAGTATTATATGTAATTATATTCCAAATATGAAGGCCCTAACACAAGTGCTTATTGAGAAAAAACAAAAAAAACATGAAAATCCCAACTTGCCCTAAAACTTTAACCACCCAAAATCATGGTTTTTTACCTCAAAAAGAAAGTCAAATCAGCATCTTCAGCTAGCAATATGAGGAAAGGTATTTTATGTAATTAAATTCCAAATATGAAAGCCCTAACACAAGTGCTTATTGAGAAAAGTTTAAAAAATTAAATGAAAATCCCAACTTGCCCTAAAACTTTAGCCACCCAAAGTCATGTGTTTTACCTCAAAAAGAAAGTCGAATTCAGCATTTACAGCATACAATATGAGGAAAGGTATCGTATGTAACTATATTCCAAATATGAAGGCCCTAACACAAGTACTTATTGAGAAGAATTAAAAAAACAAGAGGCCCAAGAGGGCCAGTATCGCTCCACGCTCATAAGGCAAAAATAAAATCTCCAAACAGCCCTGCCCCGTGGTGGCTATTTTTTTTACCAACCACCATGGCTTAAAGGAATCTTGTAGAGTGTCACCAAAGGAATGTTTCTGCAAAATTATTTGAAAATATACCTGACACTTTCGGAGGAGAAGATTTTTTAAGTTTTCACTATGGTCATATAAGTCAAAATAGCCCCGCCCTCTGGCGGCCATGTTTTTCGACCAATCAACATGGCTTGAAGGAATCTGATAGAGGGTCACCCAATGAACATTTCTACAAAATTATTTGAAAATCGGCTGAACACTTTCGGAGAAGAAGATGTTTTAAGTTTTCACTATAGCTATATAACGCAAAAAAGCCCCGCCCCCTGGCGGCCATGTTTTTCGCCCAATCAACATTTCTTGAAGGAATCTAATTAAGGTTCACACAAGGAACATTTCTACAAAATTATTTGAAAATCGGCCTGACACTTTTGGAGGAGAAGATTTTTTAAGTTTGCTCTTTAGCCATATAGGCAAAATAGCCCCGCCCTGTGACGGCCATGTTTTTTTACCAATCAACATGGCTTGAAGGAATCTGATAGAGGGTCACCCACGGAACATTTCTACATAATTATTTGAAAATCTGCTGAACACTTTTTGAGAAGAAGATTATTTAAGTTTTCACTATAGCTATATAAGGCAAAAAAGCCCCGCCCCCTGGCGGCCATGTTTTTCGTCCAATCAAAATTTCTTGAAGGAATCTAATAAAGGGTCACCCAAGGAACATTTCTACAAAATTATTTGAAAATCGGCACTTTCGGAGAAGAAGATTTTTTAAGTTCTCACTATTTTTTTCTTTCGGTTGCCATGGAAACCAGAATTTTGAATGGATCAAAAAAAATTGAAGGAATTTAGTAGAGGACATTGAGAGGATGCTTCCCATGAAGTTTCAACCAAATTGGCCAAGTGGTTAGGGAGAAGAAGTCGTTTAAAGGAAAAAGTAAACGCACGCACGCACGCACGCACGCACGCACGACGGACAATTCGCCATGACATAAGCTCGACTGGCTTTCAGCCAGTGGAGCTAAAAAGGAAAATCCCAACTTGCCCTAAAACTTTAACCTCCCAAAATCATGTCTTTTACCCCAAAAAGAAGGTCACACTCAGCATCTTCAGTATTCAATGTGAAGAAAGCTTAAAGGTGTAACTATATTCCAAATATGAAAGCTATAGCACAAATACTTATGAATGAAAATGCCAACTTGCCCTAAAACTTTAACCGGACGCCGACGCCGGGGCGAGTAGTAAAGCTCTCATATTCTTCGAATAGTCGAGCTAAAAACTGAAACATTAACATTATTGACAAAGGAGCAGTATACGCTTTTTGTAACAATTTGCTTCTTTTCTGATAATTTTTTTAGAAAATAAAACATGTGCAATATGTGGAAATTAGCCAGCGTGGCACCTGGGACTTCCAAGATTATGACCGACCAGGACTTCCAAAATTCAGACCAACGAAGTCAGGACTTCCTGTTTCAAAAAGCTAGTTAAAGCCAAATTCTCCTTCATCTAGGCAGATTATTTTCTCATGCCTGAAGAAGCCTTTTATATATAAATAATTACAAAGAGCGATGTTTCATTTTCCAACAATGTTTTTAACTGATTCAGACAATTGTTCTGATGAACTTTCATGAAGATCAGATGCAAAATGTGGTTTCAAGAAAGAGTTAAAAAAACAAGAGGGCCATGATGGCCCTGGAATCGCTCACCTGATTTTTTTTTTTTTACTTTAGCTATATAAGCCCCGCCCCCTGGCGGCCATAGTTTCCGACCAATCAACTTGGCTTGAAGGAATCTGATAGAGGGTCACCCTAGGAACATTCCTACAAAATTATTTGAAAATCGGCCTGACACTTTTGGAGAAGAAGATTTTTTTAAGTTTTCACAATAGCCATATAAGGCAAAATAGACCCGCTCCCCCTGGCTTCCATGTTTTTTTACCAATCAACATGGCTTGAAGGAATTTGATAGAGGGTCATCCAAGGAACATTTCTACAAAATTATTTGAAAATCGGCCTGACACATTCGGAGGAGAAGATTTTTTAAGTTTTCACTATAGCCATATAAGGCAAAATAGCCCCGCCCCCTGGCGGCCATGTTTTTTGACCAATCAAGATGGCTTGAAGGAATCTGATAGAGGGTCATCCAATGAGCATTTCTACAAAATTATTTGAAAATCTGCCAACCAGTTTGGGAGAAGAAGATTTTTTAAGTTTTCAATATAGCCATATAAGGCAAAATAGCCCCGCCCCCCTGGCGGCCATGTTTTTCGACAAATCAACATGGCTTGAAGGAATCTGACAGAGGATCATCCAAGGAACATTTCTACAAAATTATTTGCAAATCTGCCAACCAGTTTGGGAGAAGAAGAATTTATAAGTTGTTTTCATTTCGTTGCCATGGAAACCAGAATTATGCATGGATCCCAAAAATTTGAAGGAAATCTGGTGAGGTCATTGAGAGGATGCTTTCTGTGAAGTTTCATCCCAATTGACCCACTGGTTACTGAGGAGAAGAAGTTGACGCACGACGCACGACGGACGACGCACGATGGACGCCTGACAAAAGGCGATCACAATAACTCACCTTGAGCAAAGCTCAGGTGAGCTAAAAAGGCAATTGATATCGACGGACAAAAAGCGCGTCTCGTCTCAATCTAATTGGAATAGCACCATAATACTGCATGTTTATTGGATCTGATCACTTGACACTGCATAAAAAGTCATTTAATGGTGATTAGAAAAGGCGGAATTGCTCGTAATAATGTTTTCTCTTATTGATAAAATGTTTTCATCTGTATTGAATAATTATATACTTCAATTTATACAGATGCTAAATAATTTTGTTAAGATCGTTTCAAAGTTGTCTGCTGCAGATTTGTTGTATGCGGCCGGGAAAGGGTTTAATATATTTACTACCCCAGTGCAAATGTGACTGAGATCTCAGTGAAATCCCAGTGAAATTCAATGAAATTGTCATATTTCGGTCTTTTTTTCAAATCCCAGCGAATTTCACTGGGATCTCAGTGAAATTTCACTGAAAAATAAAGAAATCCCTGTGAAATCACCCTCAATACGTCAAACTTGATTTCACTGGGATTTCACTGGGACCTCACTGAAATCTGGATGTGGATCTCAGTGAGATCTTGGTGAAATCCCAGTGAAATATTGACCTGAAAACGTTCATTAATTATGATTTCACTGAAATCTGGATGGATCCCAATGAAAACTCCATATAATGTCAATAGTGATTCAAATATATGAATGAAATCTTTGTGGGATTTTATTTTAATCATCAAAATTAACATTAAAGTGCCATAGTTAAAAGATTTATAAAATCCTGTTATCACTCTGGAGGCACAATTATAACTTGAGCACATAGAAACTTTGTCAGAATAATTGTCTTAAGAACCATAATTTTTGCTTCATCACTACAGCAAAGTGGACATTCTCAGCTTGTATATAGTGTAAAAATCCTCCGTCTCATTGCATCCAGTCTTTCCGATTCCTCTCCACTGAAAAATAAAATTGTACACATCTGCAATGTTGATCATGGTTTGATATCAAGGTTATACTGGCATAGTCCTTGACAGAAATGAACAAGTCCTATAAAACAGCACTGATTTCTGGTAGTTATATTCAGAGATTATCATGGATATTTGACTTTGTCATGATATTTTAGTACAAAATATGACTATTCTATTTGGTATAGAACCAGGTAGTCAACCCTGTATTGTGGATAGGTGAGGAAGTTTGCAGGCTTAAAAACAACAATATGGTGATCAAAATTGGAATAGACATGCCAACCTGTTTGACTTCCTAAAACGGATTACTTATAATAATTATATTGATGCTTTTCAACATTTTTTCAGTCATATCACAGGGGCCAGTTCACCTACTCATGTGATCCCTATCTTTGTAACAACAGTACCTATTCATTTTCCAAAATTCCTAGAAAGAGGCATGGCCCGACCTTTTATCTTCGAAAAACAGACAAGCTTAAAATCTTCACCATTTACCTAAGGTATCACAATGAATGTACAGACAAATCAAGATCAGCAATATTAGCTGTTCTTTAAATGCTACTAATGAAAAAGTAGGGTTTTAATTAACAAGAGCTGTCGGAGGACAGCGTGCTCGACTATTCCACCGCTTATTTAAGTTACTGAGATGATGGACTCTAATGTAGTTGCATGCAAAACATTAACCACAATTTCTTAGTGGGTGATAATTTGCATTATATGCAGGATAGTGTTATTAAACATGATTATTTTCATAGGTGTGATGGTTAGATAGGGTTGTATAACCTTTCAATGGTCATCAAGTAGTTACTAAGATATGGACTCTTAATGTAGATGCACGCAAACCTTTAACCATAATTTCTAAGTAAAAAAAGGGCAACAATTTGCACCATATACAGGATAGAGTTATCTTAATTGGTTGTGTTTATAGTTGTGCAATTGGGAAAGGTTGTATAAAGTTTCAATACAATTCTTCAAGTTGTTACTGAGATTACACTCTAAATGTAGTTGCAAAACCTTAACCAGAATTTCTAAGTCCAAAAAGGTCCATAACTTGCATAAAATGCTGGATAGAGTAATCATACTTGATTGTTTACATAGATGTGATGGTTGGTAAGGGCTGTATAAAGTTTCAATGCAATGCATCAAGTAGTTACTAAGAGATGGTCTCTTTATGTAGTTGCATGCAAAACTTTAACCAGAATTTACAAGTCCAAAAAGGCCATAACTTGCATAAAATGCGGGATAGAGTTATCATACTTGTTTCAATGCAAAGCATCAAGTAAATACTGAGATATGGACTCTTAATTTAGTTGCACGCAAAACTTTAACCAGAATTTCTAAGTAAAAAAAATGCCATAACTTGCCTAAAATGCAGGATAGAGTTATCTCACTTGATAATCTACATAGGTTTGATAGTTGGGTAGGGTTGTATAAAGGTTCAATGCAATGCATCAAGTATATACTGAGACGTGGACTCTTAATTTAGTTGCACGCAAAACTTTAACCAGTATTTCTAAGTAAAAAAAGGGCCATAACTTGCATGAAATGCAAAATAGAGTTATCTAACTTGATAATCTACACAGGTGTAATAGTTGGGTAAGGTTGTAGAAAGTTTCAATGCAATGCATCAAGTAAATACTGAGATATGGACTCTTAATTTAGTTGCACGCAAAACTTTAACCAGAATTTTTAAGTAAAAAAAAATGCCATAACTTGCCTAAAATGCAGGATAGAGTTATCTAACTTGTTAATCTACATAGGTGTAATAGTTGGATAGGGTTGTATAAAGGTTCAATGCAATGCATCAAGTATATACTGAGATATGGACTCTTAATTTAGTTGCATGCAAAACTTTAACAAGAATTTCTAAGTAAAACAAGATGTGTTTGTGAAACACTGATGCCCCCCAATGGCAACATCTAGGTCAAAGGTCAAGGTCGCAAGGTATACACATGTGAAATATGGTAGCATTACCTGTTATTGTTCAAAAGTAGTGGGGAAGGTTAAAAAAAAAATTGAGAATGGCAACATCTAGGTCAAAGGTAAAGGTCGCAAGGTCAAAAATGTTGGTACTGACAGAAAGGTCATGTCACAAGGAATACACATGTGAAATATGGTAGCCGTATCTGTTATGGTTCAAAAGTAATGGCCAAGGTTAAAGTTTTTTTCGAGAATGGCAACATCTAGGTCAAAGGTCAAGGTCGCAAGGTCAAAAATGTTGGTACTGACAGAAAGGTCATGTCACAAGGAATACACATGTGAAATATGGTAACCGTACCTGTTATGGTTCAAAAGAAATGGCCAAGGTTAAAGGTTTTTTTGAGTATGGCAACATCTAGGTCAAAGGTCAAGGTCGCAAGGTCAAAAATGTTGGTACTGACAGAAAGGTCATGTCACAAGGAATACACATGTGAAATATGGTAGCCGTATCTGTTATGGTTCAAAAGTAATGGCCAAGGTTAAAGTTTTTTTCGAGAATGGCAACCTCTAGGTCAAAGGTCAAGGTCGCAAGGTCAAAAATGTTGGTACTGACAGAAAGGTCATGTCACAAGGAATACACATGTGAAATATGGTAGCCGTACCTGTTATGGTTCAAAAGTAATGGCCAAGGTTAAAGTTTTTTTTGTGCAGACAGACAGACCAACAGACCAACCAACCAACAGACAGGCCAAAAACTATATGCCCACCGAATCGGAGATTCCGGGGGCATAAAAAGGGCCATAACTTGCATAAAATGCAGAATAGAGTTATCTTAGATGATAATCTACACAGGTGTGATAGTTGGGTAGGGTTGTAGAAAGTTTCAATGCAATGCATCAAGTAAATAGTGAGATATGGACTCTTAATTTAGTTGCACGCAAAACTTTAACCAGAATTTCTAAGTAAAAAAAGGGCCATAACTTGCATAAAATGCAGGATAGAGTTATCTAACTTGATAATCTACATAGGTGTGATAGTTGGGAAGTGCTGTATAAAGTTCAATGCAATGCATCAATTAAATACTGAGATATGAACTCTTACTTTGGTTGCACGCAAAACTTTAACCAGAATTTCTAAGTAAAAAAGGGCCATAACTTGCATAAAATGCAGGATAGAGTTATCTAACTTGATAATCTACATTGGTGTGATAGTTTGGTAGGGTTGTAGAAAGTTTCAATGCAATACATGTAGTTTCAAGAACTTGCATGCAAAACCTTAACCAAAGTATGACGTGGACGCCGACGCCGACGCCAGGGTGAGCATTATAGCTCTCATAATCTTCGAATAGTCGAGCTAAAAATTGTAATTTGAGATACACTGTCAAACAAGTGTGATCCTAAAATATAAATAGTGCATTTCTTCACAAATGTAATGATCAATTTTAATAATCATCGCCTGTGACAGGCAATGGTAATTTCATGATTATTCTTTTAATCACACAGTCTTTCATTCTATAACATGTGTATACAAACTGAACACAATAGAGCTACATTACTAGGTTAGTTACCTGTTTGTTTACAAAAACGGGTCCCATGTATTATATTCTTCAAATGATGATTGATCATAGAATCAAGGCCAAAGCTTTATGTGACAAACAGTGGTCCATGTAGACCCAGAAGTAAATGCTTTATTAAGTAGATGGACATTCATCATCTGGTGGTACTCCCCTGTAATACAAAAAACATTTCATGAATTAATCATAAATTGTACAATTTTAACGAGTTGTATGTCGGTATGGAGCTTCTTGCAATGTTTTCTGCTTTCTACTGAATCTTCAAATATCTAGCAGTTACAGCCAAACAAGGCTATTGGGTTGTTACCTTGGTACACTCATCAAGCTTTAAAAATGATTACTAGTTAGAACAAGAACCATGTCCTGCATAACTGGATTTTTTTTAGAAAATACACATGATCATAGACAACGGATCCACCAAATACTATTTTTTCTGTAAAGAAATACATGCCATCGTGAATGATTTCACATGGTGGGGAATAATATTCATGTTAACCTTTTACCTGCATGCTTTAAGATGGACAAGTTAATGGTCATCTTAAATAATTATCTATAGCCAGTACTCTCGACTGCAGTTGTTTACCATCTTAATATTTGTTATGGAAGTATTTTGGTCTGTCACTTGTAGCTTAATACATTTTGAGCAAAACAAAAGAGAAATTTAAGTATGCTAAAAACATGACCATTATTATGAAGTAAGAGCTTAACATACATGTCCATGCATCAGTTTGGGCACACAAACTAAATAAACAAGAAATATCACTGAAGGTGATGAATACCCCCAGCTGGTGCCTGACAATATACATATGTATGAGAAATTCAAGGGGCCATAACTCATTTAACAGGATGTGTTTGTGAAACACTGATGCCCCCGAATGGCAACATCTAGGTCAAAGGTCAAGGTCGAAAGGTGAACAATTTTGGTATTGACAGAAAGGTCATGTCACAAGGTATACACATGTGAAATATGGTAGCCGTACCTGTTATGGTTCAAAAGAAGTGGTCAAGGTTAAAGTTTTTTTCGAGAATGGCAACATCTAGGTCAAAGGTCAAGGTCGCAAGGTGAAAATTGTTGGTGCTGACAGACAGGTCATGTCACAAGCTGTTATGGTTCAAAAGTAGTGGTCAATGTTAAAGGGTTTTTTGAGAATGGCAACATCTAGGTCAAAGGTCAAGGTCGCAAGGTTAAAAATGTTGGTACTGACAGAAAGGTCATGTCACAAGGAATACACATGTGAAATATGGTAGCCGTACCTGTTATGGTTCAAAAGAAATGGCCAAGGTTACAGTTTTTTTCAAGAATGGCAACATCTAGGTCAAAGGTCAAGGTCGCAAGGTCAAAAATGTTGGTACTGGCAGAAAGGTCATGTCACAAGGAATACACATGTGAAATATGGTAGCCCTACCTGTCATGGTTCAAAAGAAATGGCCAAGGTTAAAGTTTTTTTCGAGAATGGCAACATCTAGGTCAAAGGTCAAGGTCGCAAGGTCAAAAATGTTGGTACTGACAGAAAGGTCATGTCACAAGGAATACACATGTGAAATATGGTAGCCGTACCTGTTATGGTTCAAAAGTAATGGCCAAGGTTAAAGTTTTTTTCGAGAATGGCAACATGTGGGTCAAAGGTCAAGGTCGCAAGGTCAAAAATGTTGGTACTGACAGAAAGGTCATGTCACAAGGAATACACATGTGAAATATGGTAGCCGTACCTGTTATGGTTCAAAAGTAATGGCCAAGGTTAAAGTTTTTTTCGAGAATGGCAACATCTAGGTCAAAGGTCAAGGTCGCAAGGTCAAAAATGTTGGTACTGACAGAAAGGTCATGTCACAAGGAATACACATGTGAAATATGGTAGCCGTACCTGTTATGGTTCAAAAGTAATGGCCAAGGTTAAAGTTTTTTTCGAGAATGGCAACATCTAGGTCAAAGGTCAAGGTCGCAAGGTCAAAAATGTTGGTACTGACAGAAAGGTCATGTCACAAGGAATACACATGTGAAATATGGTAGCCGTACCTGTTATGGTTCAAAAGTAATGGCCAAGGTTAAAGTTTTTTTTGAGAATGGCAACATCTAGGTCAAAGGTCAAGGTAGCAAGGTCAAAAATGTTGGTACTGACAGAAAGGTCATGTCACAAGGAATACACATGTGAAATATGGTAGCCGTACCTGTTATGGTTCAAAAGTAGTGGTCAAGGTTAAAGGTTTTTTTGTGCAGACAGACAGACGTTTTTTTTGAGAATGGCAACATCTAGGTCAAAGGTCAAGGTCGCAAGGTCAAAAATGTTGGTACTGACAGAAAGGTCATGTCACAAGGAATACACATGTGAAATATGGTAGCCGTACCTGTTATGGTTCAAAAGAAGTGGTCAAGGTTAAAGGTTTTTTTGGGCAGACAGACAGACATGCAGACAGGCCAAAAACTATATGCCCACCAAATCTATGATTCCGGGGGCATAAAAATAATTCCAGTGCAACACGCCCACAATATGCACAACTAGGCTTGGTATCAATCATTATTGTGAAGTTATATTGAATTCTGACCAAGGGTTGCTGAGAAATAGTGTTCACAAGAAATGTCTTCAGACTAACTATGTATGAGAAATTTAAGGGGCCATAACTCATTTAAAAATAATTCCAGTGCAACACGCCGACAATATGCACAACAAGGCTTGGTATCGATCATTCTTGTGAAGTTATATTGAATTCTGACCAAGGGTTGCTGAGAAATAGTGTTCACAAGAAATGTCTATAAACCAACTATGTATGAGAAATTCAAGGGGCCATAACTCATTAAAAACAAGAAAATGTGTCCATGGAACACGGATGCCCCGGTTGTTAACTATATTTTAAAACGGACGGACGAACAGTTGGTCCAACCTCAAATTGATACAATTTTTTAAACAATGATATGTTGATTGTCATTTGTGTGAAGTTTCATAATGATAGGACATCAGGTTCACTAAAATCTAACTTGACCAAAAACTTTAACCTGAGAATGGAATGGACGAACAGACGAACGGACGGACGGACTAACAGACCGGAAAACTATATGCCCCTCATACCTCGTATGCCGGGGCATAAAAATTCCAGTGCAACACGCCGACAATATGCACAACTAGGCTTGGTATCAATCATTCTTGTGAAATTATATTGAATTCTGACCAAGGGTTGCTGAGAAATAGTGTTCACAAGAAATGTCCAGACCAACGGACCGACCAACCAACTGACAAACCGACCGACAAGCGTGACTCCTATATAGCCCCCAAATACTACGTATCTGGGGGTATAATGATGGAGTATATAGCCATTTATGTTTTGTCAGTATATTAACATTTATCTAAGCTAACATTATGTTACATAATAATGTAATAATGTCTACATTTCCAATGAGCATGCTCTCAAGATTTTTCAGTATATTAACATTTATCTAAGATATTATCATGTTACATAATAATGTAATAATATCTACCTTTCCAATGAGCATGCTCCTCAAGATGTATCTGCACTGCTGATAGGAAGTCAGGAATGTGCATGTTCTGTATTCTATGGTTCAGGAAAGTCATCCAAGTGAAGTCACCGGCAGAGGGTGAAAACTGAAGAAGAAAAAATGAACACAATACAATATCAGGCAAATACTGGATAAACTAATCTACAGATGACTTTGACAGATCAATATATATAACCTGCATCTTAATGGATTATTTTCATTTTAGCAGTCATTTAAATGTAAAAAATGTCAGTTGTCCTTAAACTCTATGTGATTAAGGTCTACTTTCACTTTCAATATTGACACATTGAATAAATCTTAATATATGTTATTAATAAAGCCCTAAAAAATTGCAATCTAAAACTAGAACTATCACTGAAGATGATAAATACCCCCAAAACAGCACCTTGACTCAAAATATGGCTTCCGACCGACCAACAAAATACACCGCACTTCCTCTCAATGTGTTGTATCATCCTATGAAGTTTTATTAAATTCCAACAATTTGTTTTAAAGTTATGCTCTGGACAAGACTCTACGAATAAGAAAAAGTAACAAAGGGCAATAACTCTGTAATTATGTAAATTAGAGTTATGGTTCTTGTACACTGCACTTCCTCTGATTATGCTCTACCATTGTATACAGTTTTATTAGATTCCATCTGTTAGTTATTAAGTAATTCTCCGGACAAGAAAAAGTAACAAAGGGCAATAACTCTGTATTTAGATTAAATAAAGTTATGGTTCCTGTACACTGCACTTCCTCTCAATGTGTTGTATCATCCTATGAAGTTTTAATAAATTCCAAGAATCAGTTTTAAAGTTATGCTCTGGACAAGACTCTACGAATAAGAAAAAGTAACAAAGGGCAATAACTATGTAATGATGTAAATTAGAGTTATGGTTCTTGTACACTGCACTTCCTCTGATTATGCTCTACCATTGTATGCAGTTTTATTAGATTCCATCTGTTAGTTATTAAGTAATTCTCCGGACAAGAAAAAGTAACAAAGGGCAATAACTCTGTATTTAGATTAAATAGAGTTATGGTTCCTGTACACTGCACTTCCTCTCAATGTGTTGTATCATCCTATGAAGTTTTAATAAATTCCAACAATTTGTTTTAAAGTTATGCTCCGGACAAGACTCTACGAATAAGAAAAAGTAACAAAGGGCAATAACTCTGTAATTATGTAAATTATAGTCATGGTTCTTGTACACTGCACTTCCTCTCATTATGCTCTTCTGTTAGTTATTAAGTAATTCTCCGGACAAGAAAAAGTAACAAAGGGCAATAACACTGTATTTAGATAAAATAGAGTTATGGTTCCTATACACCGCACTTCCTCCCAATGTGTTGTATCATCCTATGAAGTTTTAATAAATTCCAAGAATTAGTTTTAAAGTTATGCTCCGGACAAGACTCTACGAACAAGAAAAAGTAACAAAGGGCAATAACTCTGTAAATATGTAAATTAGAGTTATGGTTCTTGTACACTGCACTTCCTCTGATTATGCTCTACCATTGTATGTAGTGTTATTAGATTCCATCTGTTAGTTATTAAGTAATTCTCCGGACAAGAAAAAGTAACAAAGGGCAATAAATCTGTATTTAGGTGAAATAGAGTTATGGTTCCTGTACACCGCACTTCCCCTCAATGTGTTGTATCATCCTATGATGTTTTATTAAATTCCAACAATTTGTTTTAAAGTTATGCTCCAGACAAGACTCTACGAATAAGAAAAAGTAACAAAGGGCAATAACTCTGTAATTATGTAAATTAGAGTTATGGTTCTTGTACACTGCACTTCCTCTGATTATGCTCTACCATTGTATGTAGTTTTATTAGATTCCATCTGTTAGTTATTAAGTAATTCTCCGTACAAGAAAAAGTATCCAAGGGCAATAACTCTGTATTTCGATAAAATAGAGTTATGGTTCCTGTACACCGCACTTCCTATCAATGTGTTGTATCATCCTATGAAGTTTCGTTCAAATCCTATGTTGCATTGTTAAGATATGGTCCGGACAAAATATGGCTTCCGACCGACCGACCGACCGACCGACACAGTGACTCCTATATACCCCCCCAAAACTTTGTTTTTTGGGGGTATAATAAAACAAATCTGCAATTGTAGAAAGAAAAAGTGTGCTAACAAAATGCATTAAGCCGAGCCCTGGCAGCTCTGTCAATAATCGATGCAAGACTGGCTGTCAATTGAGGGATGGGGAGTTTGAATCCCAGCTTGACAAACATTTTTCACAAAATCAGTGCAAAAAGTGACATATGTCTTTCACCAATAGGCTCTTTAACAGCCTATGTGGAAAGCAACCAGTAGCTTGGAGAAACTGTTGTGTGCAGTACTGGTGTCTGAAATTTAAGGAAACAACAGTTAATTTGTGAACAGGCAGCAATAATTACATTGTTTAAAATTGTGTTTGAACAAGTTTGAAAGAGGACCACCTAAGGAAAGTTCCTGAGGATTTATTTTGATTTTGGTTTGTTGGTTTAGAAGTAATTTGTAGGAAACTGTTAACAGACAGACCACAGACGGTGAGAAATCTCACAATAAATAAAATCATTAACAGGAGATTACTACACCAGTACTGGTATGTTTGATAAGTCACTAAGTGGCAAACCTTCTAATTCTGCAAAGCATCCCTACCAAATATGAAAATATCTCGAAGGTTATGAAGTCTAGAAAACACTCAAGGCAAAAGGATTTCATTAACATTTAAAAACAAGAGGGCCATGATGGCCCTGGATCGCTCACCTTAATTATACAATGTACTGTTATGCAAAACACATCAATACAATTATTCTATATGCAACCTCCAGTGTTAAAATCTATAAATTATTTTTCCTGATATGACCCATATTCCAACATGGACTAGATATCATCAAAACAACATTCTGACAAATTTTCAACTTGCTCAAAGTAAAAATGCGGCCTCCGGAGTTTGAACAATATTTTCCTTTATTGACCTTGTTTCTGACCCCCATATGACCCATATTCGAACTTGAACTAGATATCATTTAGACAAACATTCTGACCAAATTTCAAGATGCTTAAGCAAAAAATGCGGCATCCAAAGTGTTAACAAGATTTTCCTTCAGTTTGCCCTAGTGACCTAATTTTTGACCCAGCATGACCCGTATTCGAACTTGGCTTAGATATCATTCAGCTGAACATTCTGACCAAATTTTAAGCTGCTGTAGCAAAACATGCAGCTTCTACAGAGTTAACAAGATTTTCCCTCAATTTGGCCTAGTGACCTAGTTTCTGACCCAATATGACCCATATTTAAACTTGACCTACATATCATCAAGACAAACATTATGATAAAGTTTCAACATGCTCAAGTTGAAAATGTGACCTCTAGAGTGTTAACAAGATTACCCTTCAATTAGGCCTGGTGACCTAGTTTTTGACCCGGCATGACCCGTATTCGAACTTGACCTAGATATCATTCAGCTCAACATTCTGACATGCAGCTTCTACAGTGTTAACAAGATTTCCCTTTAATTTAGCCTAGTGACCTAGTTTTTGACCCGGCATGACCCATACTCGACCTAGATATTTTAAACACAAACATTCTGACAAAATTTCAAACTGCTGAAGCAAAAATTGCGGCCTCTGGAGTGTTAACAAGATTTTCCTTCAATTTGACCTAGTGACCTACTTTTTGACCCGACATGACCCATGTTCGAACTTGACCTACATATCATCAAGTCAAACATTCTGATAAAGTTTCAACATGCTCAAGTTGAAAATGTGGCCTCCAGAGTGTTAACAAGATTTCGCTTCAATTTGACCTAGTGACCTCGTTTTTGACCTCATATGGCCCAGTTTCGAACTTGTCCAAGATTTTATAGAGATGAATGTTCTGATACACTTTCATGAAGATTGGATGCAAAATGTAGCCTGTAGACTGTTAACAAGCTGACATGTTTACGACGCACGACGGACGGACACCGGACAAAATGTGATCACAATAGCTCACCTTGCACTCTGTGCATAGGTGAGCTAAAAATACCTGTTGCCTCAATGGTTTCATGAAAAGCTTCTTGGTTACCATTTCCTGAACTGGGACCTGGCATGTTTAAATCTACAGGTTCTGTGATTTCTGGTTTTCTGCAGAGAAAAAGAAGAGATTGATCATTTCTGAGTCATAGAGTAACAGCTTAAGCTACACAAACAATTTCTTCCAAAAATGTATCATGTCTCATTCTCGACAGCCTCATTAAAATATATCAAAATAGCTGTGTATTCCTTTTCTACGTGCAGGACGAGTAATTTTTCTCGTATTCCAAAATTTTTAAATACTACAAATAGCTCAATTATGAATTAACAGATTTGACATTAACTCATTCAGAGTATTGAGACATTGATTCCCAGAATAATATAGAATAATCATGAAAAACAAATTCTGCTGAATTGATTGTCTGGAATTACGAAAACAAAGAAGCCAAGGAAATACTTTTTTTTTAATACACTGTAGCGTAAAAAAAAAGCGAACTTTCTGTCAGTAATTACAGTCACAAAACAATAGTATTTATTACCTTTCTTGCATGTCATAGGCATTTTCTGTACTTTTGTCCAATCTTTTTCAATAGTCTCCATTTGGTAGTTCGAGGAATAACGGCATTTTCCTCGCAAAACCGTTTGTTGTATGGTCATGTATTTTGAGTGTTTGATTTTCCGCCATTTTATTTTCAAGGTAAAGGTCACAATACACCAAATAAATTCCTTCTTTGTTTACATGTAAATCAACCAGCTTCAACCCTCGTTTGTCACATTTTCTAAGCGTTTCCCATGTAGAACACCCTATATCATTGAAGAGATACTTCTTACCTTTAAAATAATCCATAGAAAATGTGGGGTCATGTATTATGCAAGAAAGAACTCGCTCTGTGAAGATGGGGACCGTCCTTTTTACCACAATCCAGCTAGGTTGAAAATGGGTTTACCCATACTCTACTTTCACTTTCACACAAGGTCAACATACCTAAAATGATCAAATCAAACAGTTCCAGTTCATCTTCTACATATTTACAAAGAATTTACACCCATTGTCACATATCCAATGCAGTCTGGGCCAAATGTACAACCATTTCTAGGCAAACGAAGTTTTGTTTACGCACTACTTGGCTGTAGATCAAAGGGGCCCGCGGATGTATTTAGCGTAATTTGACCTAAACAAATGATGCTGGTTCCGTCGCAACCGATTCCGTCTCAGAAAGTTCCCGGCATTCCAAGTAAAACGGTGTTGTTGTTAAACGCAACAACGGATATTTAATCCTATTAGATATACGATGAAAATATTTCGTCGCAATTTCCTTCTTTTTTAAATATAAAACGGCATGGAACAGATATCGTATAACTCATAGGCTTTTCAATGGGAAGAAATCCTATCATATCAAAATGTTTTACGATCAAAATAAGCTTATATTTAGACAGGTATAAATTGCTCAAACACCGCATCCATTTACTATGAGCTGATTGGTCAATTCCCAAAGCATATAATATCCGGTCCGTCTGCAGGATTTGAAATCGAAAAATGTCAAATCATTATTAAAAGCGACTGAAATGTCTATAAAAGAGCCTACTAAAGCTGAGAAATGTTTGGTCTATTGGTTTCTGGAAATGAAAACTACAATAATTCCAGCCGATACGATGCCCACACGAAAGCGCGATTTCGTAAAGGAGGAAAAACCTACCCAGTGAAAGTCATTTAAAAATATTTCAGGTTAGTTGATTTGATTAATAAATTAGTTCATCATCATTTAATTGTGCATTTGTTTTTAAATATCAAATTAAATTCAGGATAAACATTCAAATAATATTATTATGTCAACATTTATTAAGTTTAGGACAGAGATGCATGCAAAATGTATCACTGAATCAATTGACATTAACAAACAAGAAGGCCAAGATGGCCCTAAATCGATCACCTAATTGATAGTAAATTAGTATCAAATATTTAACAGCAAATATTTGGAAATTTTTTATCAGGGAGTGCAAATGAAACTGAAAGGAGTGGACACTTCTCAAGAAACAGCTTATCAGTAAAGGCCATTTATATCTTGAAATCTAACAAGAACTTTAATAAGAATGGAATGATAAAGTTTTTGTCATTTTGCACCTTTCCTGATGCCGCCTTGCTGCCCTGTTTTTCAACGAAATCAATATGGCTTCAACAGTTTATTTAGAGGGTCACTTAAGAAACATTTCTACCAAATTATCTTGCAATCGCACAAGTAGATTATGGAGGAAAAGGATTTTAAAATTTGGGTATTTTTCTCACTTTCTGATGCCGCAGCAACCATAGTTCTCAATGGAATTTAAATCTTTGAACAATTTTGAAAGAGGACCACCAAAGGAACATTCTTGTGATGTTTTGTGGAAATTGGTCTATTGGAATGGTAGTAGTTGGTTGTCATTTGTAGCTAAAAGTTCAATTTACCCTTTTTGTGACGACGCCTGGTTGATATGATTGTGTAACCAATCAAAACGGCTTAAACAAATTAAATAGAGGATCATTACAGTAAGATTCGAATTATATTTTCTTAAAATCAGACAAACACTTTCATAAAAATGGAATTTTCAAATTGTGTCATTTTGCCCCTTTTCTGATGCCGCCTGACTGCCATGTTGTTCGACCAATCAGTATGGCTTGAACAGTTCTTATAGAGGGTCACCCAAGGATCATTTCTACCAAATTATATTTGAATCTGACAGGCAGATTCGGAGGAGAAGATTTTTAAAGTTTGGACATTTTGTCCCCTTTCTGATGCCGCAGCAACCAAAGTTCTAATTGGAATTTTAATCTTTGAACAGTTTTGAAAGAGGACCACCAAAGGAACATTCCTGCGATGTTTTGTGGTAATTGGTTTATTGGAATGGTAGGAGATGGTTGTCATTTGTAGCTAAAAGTTCAATTTACCCCTTTTGTGATGACGCCTGGTTGCTATGATTGTGTAACCAATCAAAACGGCTTAAACAAATTAAATAAAGGATAATTACAGTAAGATTCGTATTATATTATCTGAAAATCAGACAAGCATTGGCATAAAAATGGAATTTTCAAATTTTGTCATTTTGCCCCTTTTTTGATGCCGCCTGATTGCCATGTTTTTCGACCAATCAGTATGGCTTGAACAATTTTTATACAGGGTCACCCAATGAACATTTCTACCAAATTATATTTGAATCTGACAGGCAGATTCAGAGGAGAAGATTTTTAAAGTTCGGACCTTTTGCCCCCTTTCTGATGCCACAGCAACCAAAGTTCTCAATGTAATTTAAATCTTTGAACAACTTTGAAAGAGACCAACCAGAGGAACAGTCCTGTGATGTTTCACGGAAATTGTCCTTGGAGTTTGGGAGGAGATGATGTTTAAAGCTAAAAGTTAACGCCGGACGGATGACGGATGACGGACAAAAAGTGATCAGAATAGCTCACCTTGAGCCTTCGGCTCAGGTGATCTAAAAACGAATTAAAGCATGGGAACTGTATTCAATAGTCAATTAACAACATGAAAGCTTAGATCTTGTTTATTGTTTAGATGACCTGAAAAAAACTTGAAGGACTGCAGTCTTCAGCCTGACCTAGAAACCTCTGAAGCCAGCTGCCATTATTAGGAGAGAGAAACAGAATGCCAAACAAAGTAAGTGCAGGTCATCATGGGAGCCCCAACTGTTGACAGTGAACTGGTATGAATGATAGCTTGGCCATATCAGTTTGTTTGCAGATGGGATGTCCCAGGTTTGAACTAAATACTGTGAAAATATCTAGCTTACTTGCAGTTTTTAGCTTGACTTTTTGGAAAATATGACATCTATTCTACTTACTTTGGCGTCACAACTCAAAACTTGGTTAAGGTTTTTTATACATGCAAGTACTGTTTTGCACGATAGCTGAGTTACTACTTGATGTACATGTATTGCATTGAAACTTTCTACAAGGCTTTCTAACTTTCACACCTATGTAATAATCAAGTTAGATAAACTAATATCCTGCATATAATACAAATTATGGCCCTTTTTCACTTAGAAATTCTGGTTAAAGTTTTGGGTGCAGCTACAATAAGAGTCGTTATCTCAGTAAATAGTGATGCATTGCATTGCAAATTAATACAACCCTTCTAAATCATCACACCTATGTTACTAATTAAGTAAGATAACTCTTTATGTAGATTATGGCCCTTGTTTAACTTAGAAATTCTCATTAAAGTTTTGCGTGAAACAATACATTGTGAAACTACATTTAGAGTCGACATCTTAGTAACTGATTTCAAGATGCATTGCATTGAAGATTTATACAACCTCACAATGTTTTCAAAAGTCATCTGCAGATGCATCAACATGCTTCTATAGCTGGGAAAAGGTTAAAATTCTGTTTCAGTATTACAATCATTGACAAACTGCAAAGATATATGTTTCTGTTACAAAACCATCTATAGTTGTATTTGATTTGAGTGTACATCAATGCATGTTAATCAAGGAAAGGGGGTATTGTAGTGTCCATATATATATATATATTAACAGATAGATTGTAAAGATGTAATCAACCATCTTTCTCTGTGACACGGTTAGCTTAATCAACCATCTTTCTCTGTGACACGGTTATCCTTCTATAACTTCATTGTTCCTTTTGACAGGCGCAATTGATCAGTCTACAGGGTTTGACATCTGACCAATAGTTAATAGACTAACTTCCCTAAGGCAGTTGGGAGATTGTATAAGTACTGGATTGTTTTCATATCAAAACAGTCACTCTGGTGACACTTAGCTGAGTAGTCATGTTGTTAGAAGAGCAACAACTGGGGTTTTTGGAAACATGTACATCTCCTTATAAACAAGTTATAATGTATTATTGAGTTGCTACTTTGTTACAAGATGTATACTACTTAAAGGCAGAAATATATTGTGGAAAATTTATTGGTGATTATATGTATTAAAATGTCTTCATTCCAGCTTAAATTGGGTTTAAATAACCATATGCATATTGTTTAGAACTTGATTATTTTGCAGGTGAAATATTCAGCCACTACTATACTGGAGAAGCAAAGGAAACCAAAGAAGGAACTTGGAATCCAGTTATCATCATGACGCCCTAAAACACGAGGAATAAGAAACCGAGTATCAGCCTAAACAAGAGGGCCATGATGGCCCTATATCGCTCACCTGATTTAATAGAACTTCAATAGTTTTCAAAGTTTTTACTCTTTTTAGGCCAATACTTTTGGACAAGAAGATTTTTAAAGTTTTAACAATGCACATATAAGGAAAACAAGCTCCGCCCCCTGGCGGCCATGTTTTTCAATGGATCAAAAATATTTGAACAATCTTCGTAAAGGGTGCCCAAAGGAACATTTGTGCAAAATAATTTTTAAATCAGGCCAGTACTTTTGGACAAGAAGATTTTTAAAGTTTTAACAATGCACATATAAGGAAAACAAGCTCCGCCCTCTGGCCACCATGTTTTTCAACGGATTGGAAATATTTGTACAATCTTGGTAAAGGGTGCCCCAAGGAACATTTGTGCAAAATAATTTTTAAATCGGCCCAGTACTTTTGCACAAGAAGATTTTTCACTTTTGGACAAGAAGATTTTTACAATGCACAGAAAACAGGCACCGCCCCCTGCCATGTTTTTCAACGGATTGGAAATATTTGAACAATCTTGGTAAAGAGTGTCCCAAGGAACATTTGTGCAAAATAATTTTCAGATCGGGCCAGTACTTTTGGTCAAGAAGATTTTTAAACTTTTAACAATGCACATATAAGGAAAATAAGCTCTGCCCCCTGACGGCCATTTTTCTTAACGGATCGGAAATATTTGAACAATCTTGGTAGAGGGTACCCCAAGGAACATTTTAAATCGTGCCAGTACTTTTGGACAAGAAGATTTTTTAAGATTTGGCAATTTTCCCCTTTTCTGATGCCGCAGCAACCAAAGTTCTACTTGGAATTAATTTCTTTGAAACATTTTGAAAGAGGACTACCTAAGGACCATTCCTGTGAAGTTATTTTGAAATCTGTCCATTGGTTTAGTAGGAGAAGTCATTTGTAGGAAACTGTTAACAGACGCCGACGACGACGACGCAGACGACGCCGGACGGTGAGTGATCACAAAAGCTCACCTTGCACTTCGTGCTTAGGTGAGCTAAAAACATTTAATTAATGCTGGTTATATGATACTGTGAAATAGATTTGAAGAAAGTGATCTCTTATGTATAGCTTAAGTTAATTCTGTTTTCATCTATTTTATTTGTGTTTCACTTCTGCATATGTATTGCCAAGACACTTCTCTGAAAAATCCATGTTGCTGCTGATCCTGCATGGGGTCAAGGTCCTAGACTTTTTAAGTAAATTATCCAGTAAGCTCTTAATTGCCTGGCAAATATAGTTCAAATTAAAGTTGGTCTTTTGTGCAGTTTACTGATTAAGTTTTTGTATCTTATATGTGTTAAATGATTACAGCTATACAATTTATATTTAAATTTGAATGTTCTTTTACATGTACATTTTAGGATGAATCTCACTGAAATCCCACTAAGATTTCAGTGAAATTTTGTTCAAAATCCCACTGGGATTTCACTGGGATATGGGTGAGATCTGTGTTATCCTGGTGGGATTTCACTGAGATCCCAGTCAAATCCCACTGAAAAATTTGGTTGAAATCCCAGTGAAATCTCAGTGGGATTCTCAGTGAAAATCCACTGGAAAATTTGGTTGAAATCCCAATGGGATTTCACTGGGATAACAGTGGGATTTCACCGAGATCTCACCTATATCATAGTGAAATCTCAGTGGGATTTCAACCAAACTTTTCAGTGAAATCACACCAAGGGACGTATTACAATACCCAGACCAAACAAGCTCATAAACATGAACATTCCTAGATCAGTGTGCATTTCATGTTGAACAATTTTGAGCCCCGGTAGCTCAGTCGGTAGCACACAGAAGCCATCCTGTAAAAACAGCCGAGCCCCGGTAGCTCAGTCAGTATTGACGCGGGCTGTCAATCCAGGGATTGCGAGTTTGAATCCCAGCTTGGCCATCATTCTTTCCGACGATTGACAAAAGTCAATGAGACAAGCATCATTCGTCTTTCACCAATGGGCTAACAGTCTATGTGGAAAAGCAGCCAGTTGCTTGGAAAGTATGTTGTGTGGAGTACTGGTGTGAGAAAAACCAGGAAACATTATGAGTAGGTGAAAACGGCGTTAAACCCTATTATAAATCAATCAACCTCCTTTGGTGAATAAGAAGCCCTTTCCAACTAACAGACACTTTATTAAAGCAACTGAAATCCAGATGGAACGAAAAAAAATTGATTTTGCCCTAAATGTTAATCTTTATGTTATCCAAGTAAAACCAGGGTAGAAAATGTATCGTTTTTTATCAATAAAGTGAACTTGAGTCGTTTTCAATTGTCCCGATGAAGGGATTTCCTATTTAAAAATACTTACCCCGTTACTGACAGGGTAGAATTTGCGATGGAAAAAGTATCGAAAACAAGAAAATCTCACCGATTATAGGGGTATGTAATATGTCAGTTATCATATTTTAATGCCCCAAATACAATCAAAGCGCTGAAAGCTCTAACGGTATAGGGGCATATGTAAGTTGAAAATATAGGGGCATAATTATGTAAGTTGAAAATATATGGCATAGATACTATCGACAAACATTGTTGAAACAAGAAACAATGACCTTTAAAACAAACCAAACCAAAATGTGTGAAGCAACCCATACTGCTTGCCAATACCATATACCTTATGTATCAAAGTTTGACCCTTTTCTTGTATAAATAAAATAACTCAGGAAGGACAACAGATTGACAAAATACCGAACAGCGACCCTTAATTAAAATATTTCCAGTTCAGAAATCACTAAAGATCCACAGTGTATATTGTAATCATGCTGATAAATAAAAGACAATCGAAAACATGCTAAAGTTATGTTTCTTTTTGAACTGCACATCTGTAGCTCTGCGTTCCCAATACACCAAGTCTTAAATTGATACATTGGACATCTATTGAGACAATAACCGAAGAAATGAAAACATGAGTTTAATTACGCCTAAAAAACCAAATCAGATTTGTGTTCAAAATATTGTATCGATCTCTTAATCCCAATGTATACGTGTGACGACTATGAAATGGATCCGCAAAACAGAAACAAAGTTTTGACCAATTAATGCAAACCGTAATGGACAGACGGACGGATGGATGAACACAAAGACGGACAGACAGTCAGTCACTCCGGTCAAAGTACACAGCTTGGGGAAGCATTCATTAACGAACAAGGGTTTTGATTGATTGGGGTTCAACGCCGTTTTTAACAATTTCTCAGTTATATCACGGCGGCCAGTTCACCTACTCATGCCAGTACTCCACACAACAATCTTCCCAAGCAACTGGATGCTTTTCCACATAGACTTAGCCCATTGGTGGAAGACGAATGACGCATGTCGCATTGACTTTTGTCAATTGTCGGAAAGAAAGTTGGCCAAGCCGTGTTTCGAACTCACAACCCCTGGCTTGACAGCCCGCGTCGCTACCGACTGAGCTACCGGGGCTCAGCTAATGAACATGGGCATTTCACGCCGGGAACGCATGTGTTGCATGCAAAAGTCATATAATAAGTGAGAACATGGAAAGACAAAAATATACAGACTCCAAACGCAGCATGCTAAAGTTATGGTAATGGTGCACTGCAAATCTGTAGGTCATACGTTACCTACAAACCAAGTTTGAAATGGATACAATCGAAATTAATTGAGACAATCGCTGAACTAAATAAGGAAAAATGGAGATAACTAAAATAAACGGACCAGTTATGTACCTAGTACTTTGCCGTTCTCCTGATCACATGGTATAAGTGTGACCACTTTGAAATAAATCTGCCATACAGTCACAACGTGTTGACCAATACATGCAATCCATGACGGACTGACGAATGCACATTCAGGCAGACAGCCGGCTGGACGTCGGATTATAACTCCAGTTTTACAGACAGAGACAACTCATAAAGTATTGATTACAGAAGATTGGTTCGATGCGTCTTGGAAATTGTACTGTAAGGTTAATTTACAAACAAAAACATTTAGACTACATTTCTAGTTTATATGTCAACAGATACATATAGGACTAGATTACACATTGACGGACGTTGAGTCTTCAATTAACGCAAATGCATATACATTATAATTTTTGTCCTTGCAGTTATAACTCGTGTGTATGTTGACATTTTCGGCCAAATTTCTTTCTGACGTTTGATAAAAGTCAATGCGACATGCGTCATTAGTCTTTCACCAATGGGCTAAGCCTATGTGGATGAGCAGCCAGTTGCTTGGGAAGATTGGTGTGTGGAGTACTGGTGTGAGAAAACCAGGAAATACATTTGTAGGTGAACTGGCCGCCGTGGTATTACTGAGGAAATGTTGAAAAAAGGTGTTAACCCCTATCAATTAATGTTGAAATTAAATTATCTCTAATTTGTAGGTTTAATTTCTATTTCCTATTTTAAATAGTGATGTAAATATTGTGGAAAAAGACAAACTTGCTGATTATCATTCATCTGTTAAGGTGAGTGAAATATGTCTAAAAGGGGCAAAGGTTAAAATAATAACTGTAGACAAATGTGTTCGTTATCTAGGTTATAGAAAAAAAAGATTAATGTTCCAAAGCATTGTTTGGAAAGGAGGAATTGCTCATTGTCAGCAATTGCTCCGTTTGCAAATACACTTTCAACATTCGTATGTAACTAAGTAGCTATAACGAAACGGTTCAACCCTTTCCCGTTTACAGTCGCTTGTTGACGCATGCGCAGCAGACGGCTGCAGAATTGTTTATCGTGATCCATTTCCTCTATTTCCACAAAGGTTTCAACTATATATTTTTCCCCTTGATGTAAGTCAAAATTGCTCGTTATCATTCATCTCATGTTATTCAAAATGTGTCGAGTAAAAGAATGTCCATAGTAAAACGTTCATATATATGAAAATAATTAATTTAAAACGTGTATGAAAGCATTGTGTGAAAAGGAGGAATTGCTCATTGTCAGCAATAGCTCCATTTCCAACCATATTTTCAATATTCGAACTGTTATAGTATCACGGAAAGGGTTCAGCTTCCATGGGGAGGATGTAACCATTTTCCGCTTACAGACGCCTACAGACGCATGTGCAGCAGGCGACAATCAAAAACATTGTGACAAAAGGAGAAATGGCTTATCGTAGGCAATTTCTACTTTTGCCACTATGGTTTCAACTCCTTTCAATAATTGTATTTACAGTGATTTGAACATTTCTCTATCTATATAAGTCGACTGTTGTAAACTAATGGGGTCACAGCACGGTCGACGTTACCTAACACCACTGACATTGAGGTCAATCATAGTTCAGAGTGTGTTTCACACGTTGGAACTATTTTGTCTCATTAATTAATGCAAGCGGAGGATTTTTCGTGATTCGGTCGAACCAATGAAATCATTGAAAAGCCAGATTATAACCAATCAAAACTCGATTTTGGCATATAATACACATGTGGACTGTGGTTGCAGCCTTAATCCGACTTTTCGAAAGCAGCCTGAGTATGGTATATTGGCGAAACGCCCCTATCCCAAAAATAACACTTATTTTCTTAAAATTGGATTTGTTTTTGTTTTTTCGACAGTTGGGTATCTGGAGTTCAGTCGCTATTAGCAGAGCTTCAGAATACCCTCCTGTACACACGTTAAGACATTTTCTGATGCCTTCTGAAGCAGCACTGCGAAGATCAATTTCTCCTTTTGCCACAATGTTTACAACTTCATCCAAGAATTGTTCCTTCATTTATAGAGATCCCATATTTTTGACTAGATGTCTTCAAAGTCGTCTGCTGCAGATTTGTTGTATGTAGGAAAGGGTTAATGGTATTGTTAACACTTTCCCTCATACAACAATTCTGCAGCAGACAACTTTGAATATATTTTGTCCAAAAATAGAAAATCTCTATAATTGAATGGATAACCTTATAATGACTAAAAGTTGAAAACATTGTGTCAAAAGGAGAAATTGCTCGTTTTGAGCAATTTCTTCTTTTGTCACTATGTTTTCAAAAAGCCGTCAGGAGTGCTGCAGAGGTGTCAGAAAGCGTCTGTTTGTGGGAAATGTTTAATTGCATTGCTAATACAGCTAAAATGTTACCCATCCAATATGTTTTTATTGATTACAGACTATTTGATGACAATGTCATATAGTTAGGTTACATTAACAGTTCCCTCATATAGACCCTTTCTCAATTGAAGACGCATTTTAACAGCAGAAAACTATCCGGCAAAAGGAGCAGTAATGAGTGATTTATAAGTTTGCTACAATTATTTCAACTATTAATAATACATGTATATATGATACTTGGGAGATTTTCTATATTTTGCCGAGATATTTTCAAAGTCATCTGCTGCAGATTTGTTGTATGTGTTGTATGTGGGAAAAGGTTAATCATGCCCAAATGTTTTCTGAACTTGCAGCAGACAACCTTAGAAAAGTTTTTGGCAAAAGGAGAAATTGCTCATAATGAGAAATTTCTCAATTTGCCACAATGTTTTCAACTCTATTCCAAAATTATACTTACTTTAACAGAATGTTTCCATAGTTTTGCCTGGATGTTTATAAAGTTGTCTGCTGCGGGGTTGCTGTATGTGGGAAAGGGTTTATGTTGTTGGTACTCAAAGAATCAAAACAATTTCTATTGTGTATGGTGTACACCCAAAATTAGGTTTCGCAGGTTAATTAGGGAAATATTGTAAGAATTGATCGGTTTGGGTATAACCCTTTACCTCATACGACAATTCTGTAGCAGACGACTTTGAACATATTTTGTCAAAAAAATAGAAAATCTCTATAATTGAATATATAACCCATCACCTTCTCATTTGTTTCCTGGCTTTCTCACGACAGAACTCCACAAAACAATTACTTTCCAAGAAACTGGCTGCTTTTCCACATAGACTGTTAGCCCATTGGTGGAAGACGAATGCTGCTTGTCACAGTCAGACTTTTGTCAAACGTCAGAAAGCATTTTGGCTGAGTTATAGGGTTCGAACTCACAATCCCTGTATTGACAGTTTGCATCGCTACAGGGAGTAAGGAAAAGAGTTCCAGGAAACCAAAATATTATTAGTTCCCGTTAGACAGGGGAGTCTTCAATTTCCCTGTCAATGTTATAAAGTATTGCTCATAAATTCCACTTATAATTAACTCCCATGTAATAGGTTGCGAAAGCCTTAACCCTTTCCCACCTGCTGACGACTTTTGAAAACATTGTGGCCAAAGGTGAAATTGCTCATGCTCAGATTTTGTCACTATGTTTTTAAAGTTGTCTGCTGCAGATTTGCGGTATTGTCATTAAGGGTTAAACCCCTTTCCTGCATTTCAAAGCACCTGCAATCGAAGATTAAAAAACTTTGCGGAAAAAGTCGAAATTGCTCATATTTTTGTTGTATGTTGAAAACTGTATTTACAGTTTACTGATTGATTAGGGTTTAACGCCATTTTCAACAATTTTTCAGTCATATCACGGCGATCAGTTCACCTACGCATGCGTTTCCTGGTTTTCCAACACCAGTACACCACACAACATACTTTCCAAGCAACTGGCTACTTTTACACATAGACTGTTAAAGACTGATGAAAGACGAATGACGCAGGTTACAGTGACTTTTGTCAAACGTCCGAAAGAATGTTGGCAGAGCTGGGATTCAAACTCACAACCCCTGGATTGACAGCCCGCGTCGCTAGTGACTAAGCTACTGGGGCTCGGCTGTATTTACAGGATTGCTTCTGTGTGAGTGAGTCATTCTGGCTATGAAAATGTTAGAGGCCAGAAGTGAAACCTTTGGTAAAAGAAAACTCCAAGAAAACCAAAGATTTAACATTTAACATTTTCCGACCTGCATAATTATGCAGCAAACAATTTTTGACATAATGAGAAATTGCTGAAACTAAGCACAATGTTTTCAACTCGATTCAATAAATAAATTTTCATTTTCAATTATAGAGATTTTCAAGGCATTTGCATTTTTGCCTAGATGTTTAAAAAGGTGTTTGCTGTAGATTTGTTGTATATGGGAAAGGGTTAAATACAGGGGTCTGGATAAAGGGCATTTGTCATGTTCTAAAATCTTTATTCGACACTCAAACCCTATGTTGTGAGTACTCAAAAGAATCGTCTCACTGAGATTATACTTTTGAGTACCCACAACATAGGGTTTGAATGAGTCTTAAGAGAGATATTGTTGGAAAAAGACTGGTTTACTCATCCTTATAATCTATAGTCCTCTGTTAAATGTCACCAGTTTGCTGCCGGATCAGTTTACCAATAATCAGTGAGGATCAGCGGAGTAAGGGGGAGTAATCTAAAATCTCTTTTCCCACCGTTATCTCTGTTATGACTTAACCAAACCCTATGTTGTGGGTACTTGAAAGAATCGTCTCAGTGAGACAATTCTTTTGAGTACCCACAACATGGGGTTTGAGTGTCAAATAAAGATTTTAGAACATGACAAATCCTACAACATAGGGTTTGGTTGGATAATAAGAGAGATAGTGTGGGGAAAAGAGATGTAAAATCCTCCTTATCTGGACCTCTGAATATTCCACTTATCTACAGCTTTCAGAGAAATCTTATGTGAAACTGATCCCCTGATTTGTTTTGGTGAGCTATCACAAAAAGTCTTATCAACCGTATATCTCATACAACAAATCTGCAACAGAAGACTTTCAAAACAGCTAAGTAAACATATTGAAAATATCTACCAATGAAACTTAGTGCTATAAGAATAGAGTTGACAACATAGTGAGAAAAGGAGAAAAGGAGAAATTGTTCATTATCACCATGTTTTCAAAAGTCGTTCCCTAAAGATGTACCTGTAGACGCAAGAGAGAAAGGGAAAATGTATCATAGAAATATGCATGTGCCGCAAACTAGTAGCCGTGACATTGATCCTCTACACAAATGTGCCGCAACTAGTAACCATGGCATTGAACTTTTACACAAAATGTGCTGCAACTAGTAACCATGACATTGAACTTCTACACAAAATGTGCTACAACTAGTAACCATGACATTGAACTTCTACACAAAATGTGTCACAACTAGTAACCATGGCATTGATCCTCTACACAAAATGTGCTACAACTAGTAACCATGACATTGAACTTCTACACAAAATGTGTCACAACTAGTAACCATGGCATTGATCCTCTACACAAAATGTGCTGCAACTAGTAACCATGACAATGATCCTCTACACAAAACGTGCCACAACTAGCAGCCATGACAATTGATCCTCTACACAAAATGTGCTACAACTAGTAACCATGACATTGAACTTCTACACAAAATGTGTCACAACTAGTAACCATGGCATTGATCCTCTACACAAAATGTGCTACAACAAGTAACCATGATATTGAACTTCTACACAAAATGTGCTGCAACTAGTAACCATGACAATGATCCTCTACACAAAATGTGCCACAACTAGCAGCCGTGACAATTGATCCTCTACACAAAATGTGCTGCAACTAGTAACCATGACATTGAACTTCTACACAAAATGTGCCACAACTAGAAGCCGTGAAATTGATACTCTACAAAAAAATGTGCCGCAATTAGTAACCATGACATTGATCCTCTACACAAAATGTGCCATAACTAGTAACCATAACATTGATTCTCTACACAAAATGTGCCACAACTAGTAACCATGACATTGATCCTCCACATAAAATGTGCCACAACTAGTAACTGTGACATTGATCCTCTACACAAAATGTGCTGCAACTAGAAGCCGTGACAATTGATCCTCTACACAAAATGTGCCACAACTAGTAACCATGACATAGAACTTCTACACAAAATGTGCTGCAACTAGTAACCATGACATTGAACTTCTACACAAAATGTGCCACAACTAGAAGCCGGGACAATTGATCATCTACACAAAATGTGCCGCAACTAGAAGCCGTGAAATTGATCCTCTACACAAAATGTGTCACAACTAGTAACCGTGACATTGATTCGCTACACAAAATGTGCCACAACTAGTAACCATGACATTGATCCTCTACACAAAATGTGCTACAACTAGTAACCATGGCATTGATCCTCTACATAAAATGTGCCACAACTAGTAACCATGACATTGAACTTCTACACAAAATGTGTCACAACTAGTAACCATGGCATTGATCCTCTCCACAAAATGTGCTGCAATTAGAAATCGTGACAATTGATCCTCTACACAAAATGTGCCAAAACTAGTAACCATGACATAGAACTTCTACACAAATTGTGCTGCAACTAGTAACCATGACATTGATCCTCTACACAAAATGTGCTGCAACTAGTAACCATGACATTGAACTTCTATACAAAATGTGCCACAACTAGAAGCCGGGACAATTGATCATCTACACAAAATGTGCCGCAACTAGAAGCCGTGAAATTGATCCTCTACACAAAATGTGCCACAACTAGTAACCGTGACATTGATCCTCTACACAAAATGTGCCACAACTAGTAACCATGACATTGATCCTCTACACAAAATGTGCCACAACTAGTAACCATGGCATTGATCCTCTACATAAAATGTGCCACAACTAGTAACCATGACATTCATCCTCTACACAAAATGTGCTGCAACTAGTAACCATGACAATGATCCTCTACACAAAATGTGCCACAACTAGCAGCCGTGACAATTGATCCTCTACACATAATGTGCCAGACCTAGTAACCATGGCATTGATCCTCTACACAAAATGTGCCACAACTAGTAACCATGACATTCATCCTCTACACAAAATGTGCTGCAACTAGTAACCATGACAATGATCCTCTACACAAAATGTGCCACAACTAGCAGCCGTGACAATTGATCCTCTACACAAAATGTGCCACAACTAGTAACCATGGCATTGATCCTCTACACAAAATGTGCTGCAACTAGTAACCATGACATTGAACTTCTAAACAAAATGTGCCACAACTAGCAGCCGTGACAATTGATCCTCTACACAAAATGTGCCACAACTAGTAACCATGACATTGATCCTCTACACAAAATGTGCTGCAACTAGTAACCATGACATTGATCCTCTACACAAAATGTGCTGCAACTAGTAACCATGACAATGATCCTCTACACAAAATGTGCCACAACTAGCAGCCGTGACAATTGATCCTCTACACAAAATGTGCCACAATTAGTAACCATGGCATTGATCCTCTACACAAAATGTGCTGCAACTAGTAACCATGACATTGAACTTCTACACAAAATGTGCCACAACTAGCAGCCGTGACAATTGATCCTCTACACAAAATGTGCCGCAACAAGTAACCATGACATTGAACTTCAATTGTCATCAATTGGGTAGGGGGGTTAACCCTTTAACACACACAACCCCTGGATTGCATCCATGTCACTACCAGGGCTCTGCAGATTTTTATATTCCCGGTACTTTAGCCATTCAAGAGTTTCTAGAAGGGAATGGGTTTAAGTAAGTTGGTTATGAAAATATTGGTATCAAGATGCACTATTATTTGTTTATACACAGTATCACCAAATAGAAAATCTGCAAAAACTACATTTAAATTTTTACCTTAAATTTATTGTGACCCTGACCTTTTAACTACAAATTCACTAGGATGATTCTTTAGAATATCAACTAAAGAATTTAAGGATTTTAAAGTATGTCCCTTTAATCTAGAACTCTTTCATTAACCCTTTCTCACATGCAGACACCTTTTGAATAAATTGCAGCAAAAGGAGAAATGAACAACTTAATTCTTCTTTTGTGATAATGTTTTCAACTATATTAAAGATTTGATGTATGTGGGAAAGCGTTAAAACTTAAGTCATCAGAATTGTTGTATGTCACAGTTCTAGATTAGGTGAGTTTTTCAAATTCCAAAACGCTTACCGGTATTTGACATTCAAACCATAATTATGTGAGCCGTCCCACGAAAAAACCCAACATTATTGCTTATGCGTAGACTAATCTGGGCCGACGCATTCCGTCTCAGGGGCGATAGAGGTATAGAGTTATGATTCCAGAAACAGAAAATCCACAAAAGGCGAAAAGTATTTATCCGGGTAAGCGTGTACGGCATGCTTTAGCTGATCCGGGTCGATACTTTACCCAGAGTCCACAATGTTGGTTTTTTCGTGGGACGGCTCATGTTGTTTGTACTCAAAAGAATCATTCCTTGGTGAGACGATTTTTTCGAGTACCACATTAGAGTACCACAGCATAGGGTTTTGTTGAGTCATAAGAGAAGAGTAGGTGGAAAAAGACCAGTTTACACCTTCTTATGTATACATCTTATCTGGTTGGAAAGGGTTAACATTTGTCACCAGACATGTGGGTTCAGCATTTCCATGCTTTCCTTTCTCCTTGTAATATCAAATATTGCCAATTGACAGAATGGGAGGACACGGCAAGCTAATTTAGTTCACTTAACCCTTTCTCACCTGCGACGCATTTTGATGCAATAGCAGCAGACGAATTTTGAAAACATTTTGGCGAAAGGTGAAATTGCATGATGAGCAAATTTTCTCCTTTGGCCACAATGTTTTCAACTTTATTAAACAATTAAGCTTTTTTTGATGGAGATTTTTAAATCATCATTTAAAAGTACATTAGTGGGGCTACACAACTTTTGTCTGAAGAAAGTTCAAGGTTTTCTTAACATAGAGGAAACAGTTCACTCTTTCCCACATACAAAATGCGTCTGTGGGAAAGGGTTAATAGTCGTCTGCTACAGATTTCTTGTAAGTGGGAAAGGGTTTAAAGGTTGCACAGGCCTACCTAAGTTTCCACTGCGCACACATTTGTAATAGGATCGGATCGCTAGATGCGGCTCATATGTTCATAGGGAGGAGAACCATGCTGTATACAAATTGTCACATTATATAACTCTTATCTCCCCATGTATAATCAATACAGCACCAAGAATGAGTTAACCCTTTCCCTCAAATAGACGCTTTCTGACGTCTCTGCAGCAGACAGCTTTTTGAAAACATAGTGACCAAAGAAGAAATTGCTCAAAACGAGCAATTTCTCCTTTGGACACAAGGTTTTCCACTTTTAGTCATAGGTTATCCATTTTTTGACAAAATATTTCAAAATTGTCTGCTGCAGAATTGTTGTATGAGGGTAAGGGTTAACCCTTTCCCACTTTTTGACGCCTTCGTATGTGTTGGCGGCAGAGGAATTGTTAACCCTTTCCCTCATACGACAATTCTGCAGCAGACGACTTTGAACATATTTTGTCAAAAGAAAATCTCTATAATTTAATGGTTATCCTATGACTTAAAGTGGAAAACATTGTTTTGAGCAATTTCTTCTTTTGTAACTTATGTTTTCAAAAAGCCGTCTGCAGAATTGTTGTATGAGGGAAAGGGTTAGCTGACAACACTAGTCCTCATATAGATCTCACCTACCCACTCCTATTCACCGAATTTGATCTAAGTCACATGAAAACTGAAATCAGATTTGTGACATAACAAGATCGAGTGTTACAAAGAATAATTGAGTGGCCTTCCCCGAGACCCGGTAGGGATTCTTTTCGGCATAAAAAAAAATAGTCTTGTTTCTGGTCACCCTACCGACCCTCCATTTTAAGCCCCGACTGCTTTTTTTTTTTAGCACAAAGTATGATTTTTGTCACGCAAAACTCGCATTCGCAGTACCAAAGCCGAAAAAAATTGTTCTTAAAGTGGCATTTCTATCCAGATGGAAGAAAACTCATGCAAAAAAAGTTCAAATCGATTTTTTTTAAAAGTAATTAAGAAGCTGAATGGGTTTGGGATTAACCACAAACATGTAACCCAAGAGCCCACACTCACAAATTATACTTTTCTCCAAGATTTCAGGATTTTAAAAAAGGAGCCGTTGGCATGTACATTTTCATTCCGGAATGTATTTAAAGGTTGGATGTCATACATACAAACCGTATTGAGATAAAATGTACATAACTGTTATAAAAACACACCCAGTTCAATGAGGCATACATACATTGTATACACAATAAACACACTTATTGTGTATCTGTGCTTCAATGAACTGAGTTTTTTTTATAACAGTTGACTTGTGTTCACTTTATTTCCCCCTTAGCTTTCTCATACTACAGTCTAATTAGAATCAAACATGTCCTCATAAAGGTTTATAAGGGAAAACAATTGTTATTTTATTTATTTTTTTTATGAATTTCTATAAGAGTGCAACTTTAAGTTTTTGTTGTTCACTGTTGATAAATGTTTTGATAGTAAATTTAATAAAATTGGTAATTTAAGGCATCAAAAGTGTCTTTATGAGGGAAAGGGTTTAAAAAAAAAATAGAAAAAAAAGAAATATCCCTACCTACCGACCCTGTTGAATTTTGAGACCCGTGACCAGAAACAAGACTATTTTATTTTTAGGCCTAATCCCAGTGTTTGACAAAATGCAATGTAACGAGCGTTAGTCATCTTCCCTCAAATATGTAGACAAGCAGCCAGTTGCTTGGTAAGCCTGAAGAGTGGGTTACCTGTGCGAGGAAACACTTGGGTAGTCAACTGATCGTCAAAACATGACAAATTGTTGATAATGGCATAAAACCAAAATCACTCAATCAATCAAACAAAACATGTCGAGTTACCTTCAGGAAGGAAAGTCAGATATGATTGCTTACCCTTTCCACATACAGAAGCATTTTTACTCCTCAGCAGCAGAATACTTTTGAAAACATTGCGGTAAAAGGAGAAATTGCTCATTATTAGCATTTTTTCCTTTTGTCAAAATGCTTTCAACCCTTTCAATAATAATACTTCATTAAAACAAAAATTATTTCATGTTAAGAACTTTACAGGTTTATATTTTTAAAGTCGTCTGCTGCAGATTTGTTTTATATATGGGAAACGGTTAACATGTAAGTATGATAAACCTATGTCAAAGTATGACTGACAGACAGACTGTTAACGAGAACCCTTTCCCACCTGCAGATGCATTTTGACGCAATAGCAGCAGACGTCTTTAGAAAACATTGTGGCCAAAGGTGAAATTGCTCATGATGAGCAATCTCTCCTTCGGCCGCAATGTTTTCAACTTTATTTAACAATTAAGCTATCTTTTATGGAGATTTTTCAGATTTTTGTCACTATGTTTTCAAAGTCGTCTGCTGCAGATTTGTTGTATGTGTTAAAGGGTTAACCCCCCTACCCAATGGATGACAAATCAAGACTTTGAAAACATCTACACAAAACTATTGAAAATCTCTATAAATGAAAGTGTGATTTTTTAATAACTTTAGTTAAAACATTGTTGCGCAAGGAGCAATTGCTCATTATGTTTTCAAAAGTTGTATGATGCCGAGGTGTCACAACATGTATACATGTGGGAAAAAGGGACAATTACTAATTTAATGAGGGCAGTTATACACTAATGTTTTTTACTATTTGTTCAAAAGCTGTCTACTTCAGAGAAAGTGTTAATGGAAAAGGAGCCTTTTCTCCTCATCAACAGACTCAGAAGTCCAGATAAGGATGGGTATTCAGCTCTTTTTCCCACAATTTCTCTCTTTAATTATTAAAGCAAACCCTATGTTGTGGGTACTCAAAAGGAATCGTCTCACCGAGACGATTCTTTTGAGTACCCACAACATAGGGTTAGAGCTCTGTATCAAACATTAAAAATTGTCTATTTACAATGCAAACCCCCACATCTGTATCCAGAAAAGGGTAGTTCATTCAGAGCTCTAGATATAAAGGTGTGTTTTACATGTTCCAAAATCATTTTTTGACCCTATAACCCTTCGTTGTAGGTACTCAAAGAATCGTCTCGTTGAGAGGATTCTTTTGAGTACCCACATCATAGGGTTTGGTTGGATAAAAAGAGAGATATTGTGGAGAAAAGAGCTGTATACATGTATACCCCTCCTTATCTGGACCTGTGTAATAAATGCTACAAAATTCCTCTGTATAAATACAGACCCCAAGGGTGGAGAATCAATTTGTTCATTAATTTAAAATCGTTTAATTGCAATCCATCTCTAATGGACGACCAGCAGAGTCAGGATTAGATCATGGAGGTTACTTTATTGTTGACCCTTTCCCACATACAACAAACTTGCAGCAAACAACTTTGAACAATTCTAGGTAAAAATATGGTATTACTCTCCATTAATCATAAATGAGACTTTCAAGAAAGTATAATTATCAAAAGTGAGCGGAAAACACTATGTTTATGTTATCTCCTTTTCCATAATAATTTTTAAAAGTTGTCAGCTTCAGATGTATTAACCCTTTCCATCATATAGATGCTTTCTGACGACTCTGCAGCAGACGGCTTTTTTAAAAACATAGTGACAAAAGAAGAAATTGCTCCTTTTGCCACAATGTTTCCCACTTTTAGTCATAGGTTATCCATTCAAGTATAGAGATTTTCTTTTTTTTGACAAAATATGTTCAAAGACGTCTGCTGCAGAATTGTCGTATGAGGGAAAGGGCCCACCTTTCTCTTGAATTTCACTGCATTCCTAGAACCACTATCATCAGCCCCGAGTTCTTCAATAGTTGGGACAAGTTATTGTTTAATATAAATTTATAAAAAGTGAACAATGTAGACCAAGATTAGACGTCAGAAATGTGCAGGATGATCGTGGCATACATCTTTCGTAAAAAAGAAATTTTATTTAAAGTTGCAAGAGAAGAGCTTTCTGTTTTATGAAATGCACGACTTCTATCGCTTTAAATATATAATATTCCAAGCTTTGGTGTCCATGGTTTTAAATTCTAAGATTCAAGGTTTTCTTTTTAGTTTTCTTATAATTTTAACAACCAAATATAGAATATATTTAAGCAGAAAGTTTTGCTAGGAAAAACATAACTAATCTGCAGCAATTGATTTTGAAAAATATTTGGCAAAAATATGGAAAATCTCGCTAATTTAATTAATTTGCAATTACTGCAATACTGGAAAGAGTTGAAAACATGGTGACAAAGACATTATGAGCATTTTAAATGAATAGGTAACCCTTTTCCATTAACCCTTTCCCTCATATAGATGCTTTCTGATGCCTTTGCAGCAGACCGCTATTTGAAAACATAGTGACCAAAGAAGAAATTGCTCAAAATTGAGCAATTTCTCCTTTTGCCACAATGTTTTCCACTTTTAGACATAGATTATCCATTCAATTATAGACATTTTCTATTGTTTGACAAAAAATGTTTAAATTCGTCTACTGCAGAATTGCAACAAATCTGCAGCAGACAGATTAGAAAATATCTGGCCAAATATATTAACAAGAGGGCCATGCATGGCCCTAGATCACTCAACTGAATTATGCATTGAGATTTCTAATGCAAAGCACATGAAGACAATTATTCTGACAAAGTTTCAAAATGCAACCTCAAGATTTTCCTTCATTTAGCCTAGTGACCAATATTTTTTAAACCTGATATGACCCATATTCGAACATGGACTAATATCAAAACAAACATTCTAACAAAGTTTCAACTTGCTCAAAGTAAAAATGCGGCCTCTGGAGTTTTAACAATATTTCCCTTCAATTTGGCCAAGTGACCTAGCTTTTAACCAGACATGACTCATATTCAAAATTGGTCTAGATATTATTAAGAGAAACATTCTAGCCAAATTTCAAGACTGATGCAAAAATGCGGCTTCTACAGTGTTTACAAGATTCTCCTTCAATTTGGCCTAGTGACCTAGTTTTGAACAGACATGACCAATATTCGAACTTGGCCTACATATCAACAAGACAAACATTCTGATAAAGTTTCAACATGCTCAAGTTAAAAATGCAGCATCCAGAGTGTTAAAAAGATTTCCCATCAATTGGCCTAGTGACCTTATTTCTGACCCAATATGACCTGTATTCAACAAGACCTAGATATCATTCAGACACACATTCTGACAAAATTTCATGCTCATGAATAAAAAACAAGAGGGCCAAGATGGCCCTAAATCGATCACCTAATTGATAGTAAATTAGTAGCAAATATTTAACTGCAAATATCTGGAAATTTTTATCAGGGAGTGCAAATGAAACTGAAAGGATTGGACACTTCTCAAGAAACAGCTTATCAGTAAAGGCCATTTATATCTTGAAATCTAACAAGAACTTTAATAAGAATGGAATTATAAAGTTTTTGTCATTTTACACCTTTCCTGATGCCGCCTTGCTGCCCTGTTTTTTCAAGGAAATCAATATGGCTTCAACAGTTTATTAAGAGGGTCACTTAAGAAACATTTCTACCAAATTATCTTGCAATCGCACAAGTAGATTATGTAGGAAAAGGATTTTAAAATTTGGGTATTTTTCTCACTTTCTGATGCCGCAGCAACCAAAGTTCTCAATGGAATTTAAATCTTTGAACAATTTTGAAAGAGGACCACCAAAGGAACATTCTTGTGATGTTTTGTGATGTTTTGTGGAAATTGGTCTATTGGAATGGTAGGAGTTGGTTGTCATTTGTAGCTAAAAGTTCAATTTACCCTTTTTGTGATGACGCCTGGTTGATATGATTGTGTAACCAATAAAAACGGCTTAAACAAATTAAAAAGAGGATCATTACAGTAAGATTCGTATTATATTTTCTTAAAATCAGACAAACACTTTCATAAAAATGGAATTTTCAAATTTTGTCATTTTGCCCCTTTTCTGACGCCGCCTGACTGCCATGTTTTTCGACCAATCAGTATGGCTTGAACAATTTTTATAGAGGGTCACCCAAGGAACATTTCTACCAAATTATATTTGAATCTGACAGGCAGATTCGGAGGAGAAGATTTTTAAAGTTTGGACATTTTGTCCCCTTTCTGATGCCGCAGCAACCAAAGTTCTCATTGGAATTTTAATCTTTGAACAATTTTGAAAGAAGACCACCAAAGGAACATTCCTGTGATGTTTTGTGGAAATTGGTCTATTGGAATGGTAGGAGTTGGTTGTCATTTGTAGCTAAAAGTTCAATTTACCCCTTTTGAGATGACGCCTGGTTGCTATGATTGTGTAACCAATCAAAACGCATTAATCAAATTAAATAGAGGATCATTACAGTAAGATTCATATTATATTTTCTTAAAATCAGACAAGCACTTTCATAAAAATGGAATTTTCAAATTCTGTCATTTTGCCCCTTTTTTGATGCCGCCTGACTGCCATGTTTTTCGCCCAATCAGTATGGCTTGAACAATTTTTATAGAGGGTCACCCAATGAACATTCCTACCAAATTATATTTGAATCTGACAGGCAGATTCGGAGGAGAAGATTTTTAAAGTTTGGACATTTTGTCCCCTTTTCTGATGCCGCAGCAACCAAAGTTCTCATTGGAATTTTAATCTTTGAACAATTTTGAAAGAGGACCACCAAAGGAACATTCCTGTGATGTTTTGTGGAAATTGTTCTATTGGAATGGTAGGAATTGGTTGTCATTTGTAGCTAAAAGTTCAATTTACCCCTTTTGTGATGACGCCTGGTTGCTATGATTGTGTAACCAATCAAAACGGCTTAAACAAATTAAATAGAGGATCATTACAGTAAGATTCGTATTATATTTTCTTAAAATCAGACAAGCACTTTCATAAAAATGGAATTTTCAAATTTTGTCATTTTGCCCCTTTTTTGATGCCGCCTGACTGCCATGTTTTTCGCCCAATCAGTATGGCTTGAACAATTTCCATAGAGGGTCACCCAAGGAACATTTCTACCAAATTATATTTGAATCTGACAGGCAGATTCGGAGGAGAAGATTTTTAAAGTTTGGACATTTTGTCCCCTTTCTGATGCCGCAGCAACCAAAGTTTTCAATGGAATTTAAATCTTTGAACAACTTTGAAAGAGGCCAACCAGAGGAACAGTCCTGTGATGTTTCACGGAAATTGTCCTTGGAGTTTGGGAGGAGATGATGTTTAAAGCTAAAAGTTAACGCCGGACGGACGGACGACGGACGACGGACAAAAAGTGATCAGAATAGCTCACCTTGAGCCTTCGGCTCAGGTGATCTAAAAAAAGGCCTCTAAAGTGTTAACAAGTTTTTCCTTCAATTTGACCTTGTGACCTAGTTTTTGACCTGGCATGACCCATATTTGAACTTGGCCTAGATATCATTTAATAAAATAACAAATCTGACCAAATCTTAAGCTGCTGAGGCAAAACATGCAGCTTCTACAGCGTTAACAAGAATTCCCTTCATTTTGGCCTTTTGACCTAGTTTTTGACCCAATATGACCTATATTCAAAATTTACCTAGACTTCATCAAGACAAATATTCTGACAAAATTTCAAACTGCTGAAGCAAAAACTGTGGCCTAGAGTGGTAACAAGATTGTCCTTCAATTTGACCTGGTGACCTAAATTTTTACCTGACATGATCCACTTTTGACCTAAATTTTGACCTGACATGATCCACTTTTGACCTAAATTTTGACCTGACATGATCCACTTTTGAACTTGTCCTACATAATGATTATCATCAAGACAAACATTATGACACGCTCAAGTTGAAAATGTGGCCTCCAGAGTGTTATCAAGATTTCCCTTTCATTTTACCTAGTTTTTGACCACATATGGCCCAGTTTAACTTGTCCAAGATTAGATGGAAGATAAATATTTTTACAAACTTTCATGAAGATCGGATGCAAAATGTAGCCTGTAGGGTGTTAACAAGGCAAAATATTGATGACAGATGACACATAACGGATGGACGCCGGACAAAATGTGATCACAATAGCTCACCTTGAGCACTTCCTGCACAGGTGAGCTAAAAACCTCTAGTCTATAATTGAAAGTGTTCATTACTAAAAATAGATTTGAAACTTTGTGGCAAAAGGTTATTCTTCTTTTGCCACAATGTTTTCAAAAGTCTTCTGCTGAAGGTGTGTCAGAATCATGAGAATGTGTCTGTAAGAGGGATATAAGATACTTAACAACCCTTTCCTTCATACGACAAATTAGCAGCAGACGACTTTGAACTTATTTTGTCAAAAAATGGAAAATCTCTATAATTAAATGGATAATAACCTATGACTAAAAGTTGAAAATATTGTGTCAAAAGGAGAAATTGCTCATTTTGAGCAATTTCTTCTTTTGTCATTATGTTTTCAAAAAGCCGTCTGCTGCAGAGGCATCAGAAAGCGTCTATATGAGGGAAAGGGTTAAGGGTTATTTTTCATGTTCTAAATCTTTATTTGACACTAAAACCCTATGTTGTGGGTACTCAAAAGAATCAATCACTGAGTGAATTTGTTTACGTAACATTTTACGTGATTGGGAACACTGATCTTTAGAACTATAAAGTGACCAGTGTGTCAATAAAGCAGAGCTACAGTAGCTCAGTTGTCAGTGATGCGGGCTGTCAGGGGTTGTGATTTTCAACCCCATCTCGCCCAATGTTCTGGCCAACGTTTGACAAAACGGCTAACAGTATTTGAGGAAAATCAGCCAGTTGTTTGGAAAGACTGTTGTGTATTACTCGTAACCTAGAAATACATGGGCAGATGAACAGTACAGTACATCAAGATCAACTTGCTACATGGAGTTCATGCACCAAACTGATTTACAAAAATTCATTAATTTGTCTGTCAAATAAGCTTACAAAACTATAATATAATTCCTTTAGGTAACATGTCATTATTTAAAGTCTTTGCAGCAACAATTTGTTTAATGCAATGTGAGAAAAGGAGAAATAAATTACTTATCAATTAATGCTTTTCCTAAAATCTTTTCAATTATTTATCAGACATCATTTTTACATTTATAATAGTTTTCATGTAAAACCCTTGCTTTCTCACAATCCTAAATATTTTAGTATGTATCAAAATGATTCTTCTTATTTTATACATACTATAGTATATGTATATTTTTTTAGTTATGTTTTAATCTTTAATCAATACATTTTCTTCATTTTATGATTTATTGTTTCCATATTTGTTTTACTAAATGTTTTCAAAGTAGTCTGCTGCAGAGTTGTTACATGTGGGAAAAGGGTTAACTTGTTATTAGGCATCTGTTGTCAGTTCTTTATTTACATTTGGGACGGCCCACAAGTTTTCTGGGAAGTTTAAGAGAAATCATTGATAGATTCTAGAACTGTTTACGGCGTAGTAGTTGTTGCTTTCGACTGTTGACTCCAGTCTGAACTGTTAATTAACAATCAAGATAAATTGATCGAGATCTTTGTTACTAATTAAGTCAATGTTTAAAGCTAACTGAACATGACTCACAAAAGCTAAAAGCGATATTGATTTTTCTGTGAACTCTCTCTCTCTCGTATCATTTAGGGAAAACATTTCCCACATCCGGCCAAAGAAAAAGAAGAAACAAGAGGGCCATGATGGCCCTGGAATCGCTCACCTGATTTATTTTTCACTTTAGCTATATAAGCCCCGCCATCTGGCGGGCATAGTTTCCAACCAATCAACTTGGCTTGAAGGAATCTGATAGAGGGTCACCCTAGGAACATTTCTACAAAATTATTTGAAAATCTGCCTGACACTTTTGGAGGAGAAGATTTTTTAAGTTTTCACTATAGCCATATAAGGCAAATAAGCCCTGCCCCTCTGGCGGCCATCTTTTTCGGCCAATCAACATGGCTTCAAGGAATCTGATAGAGGGTCACCCAAGGAACATTTCTACAAAATAATTTCAAAATCTACCAACCAGTTTGGGAGAAGAAGAATTTTGAAGTCTTTTTCGTTTCGTTGCCATGGAAACCAGAATTCTGCATGGATCCCAAAAATTTGAAGGAATTCTGGTGAGGTCATTGAGTGGATTATTTCTGTGAAGTTTCATCCCAATTGACCCACTGGTTACTGAGAAGATGTTCCATATAAGGCAAAATAGCCCCGCCCCCTGGCGGCCATGTTTTTTGACCAATCAACATGGCTTGAAGGAATCTGATAGAGGATCACCCAAGGAACATTTCTACAAAATTATTTGAAAATCGGCCTGACACTTTTGGAGGAGAAGATTTTTTAAGTTTGCACTATAGTCATATAAGGCAAAATAGCCCCGCCCCCTGGCGGCCATGTTTTTTGACCAATCAACATGGCTTGAAGGAATCTGATAGAGGATCACCCAAGGAACATTTCTACAAAATTATTTGAAAATCGGCCTGACACTTTTGGAGGAGAAGATTTTTTAAGTTTGCACTATAGTCATATAAGGCAAAATAGCCCCACCCCCTCTGGCGGCCATGTTTTTTAACCAATCAACATGGCTTGAAGGAATCTGATAGAGGGTCACCCAAGAAACATTTCTACAAAATTATTTGAAAATCGGCCTGACACTTTCGGAGGAGAAGATTTTTTAAGTTTTCTCTATAGCCATATAAGGCAAAATAGCCCAGCCCCCCTGGCGGCCATGTTTTTCGACCAATCAACATGGCTTGAAGGAATCTGACAGAGGGTCATCCAAGGAACATTTCTACAAAATTATTTGAAAATCTGCCAAACAGTTTGGGAGAAGAAGAATTTTGAAGTTTTTTTCATTTCGTTGCCATGGAAACCAGAATTCTGCATGGATCCCAAAAATTTTAAGGAATTCTGGCGAGGACATTTGAGAGGATACTTTCTGTGAAGTTTCATCCCAGTTGACCCACCGGTTACAGAGGAGAAAATGTTGACAGTCGACGCACGACGCACGACGAGCATAGGGCGATCCCAATAACTCATCTTGAGCACTTTGTGCACAGGTGAGCTAAAAACAAACCTTCTCTCATTGTCACTTTATAGTAACTCCTTCTATTTTCTGTAGCCATGGCATCTATTTCGTCCAATCCATTTAAATTCCGGATGACATCATGTAAAAGATTAACGTGAAATTATCCTTTCATATTTGTGGGTCACTCGATCACTTGTCAAAATACACGGAAATCTGAATCTTTCAGACGCTTATTGTCTGAGTGCTGTACTTACCGAACTGTAATCCAAGTGCATCGAGCGATTACCGCTACTGGGCGAATTCGTTTCTGAGAATTTCGATACTCTCATAAATTACAGCAATAAAACGCTCTTTCAGATCAATAAGTAATTATTCCCATGCAATATTAGATCTACCATTTTAAAATAAATAAAAGTAACACGCTTTATGTTGATATACTCAGTTGAAGTTACGACAAGCGGATCCAAATAAAATATAGTTTTTCTTTTCTTTTACTTTTCTTTTGAAAGTCCAGGGGCGCAGCGTGGTCAAAATTCAATTTACTCAATGGGTGTAGGTGAGTCGGGGGGTTCAGCCAGAATTTGTGTGTGAATAAGAAAAAAAAAAATGTTGTTTTGGTAGGAAAAAAATAAATATTAACTAGCGATTACTTTTTTGAAAAAGCGCTTGTCTCCCCATTTGTGTGGTCGTAGGGGAGGAAAAGAAATGATGGAGATGAATTTTTTAGTTTTGGACTGGAGATGAAGCAACAGTGACAATCCTCAGTTATTGAGCGGAAACCATTTTTCAGCTGAGGGTTACCATGACCTTGGTCTTTGACCTAGTGACCTCAAAATCAATAGGGGTCATTTGAGATGAAGCAACAGTGACAATCTTCAGTTATTGAGCGGAAACCATTTTTCAGCCAAAGGTCACCGCGACCTTGACCTTTGACCTACTGACATCAAAATCAATAGGGGTCATCTACAGGTTAGGACCAAGCTGCACACCAAGTATGAAGTTCCTGGGTATAAGCGTTATTGAGTAAAACACATTTTTCAGCTGAAGGTAACCGAGACCTTCGACATTTGACCTTGTGACCTCAAAATCAAACAAATTCAATAAAGGTCATTTACTGGTTAGGACCAACCTGCACACCAGGTATGAAGTTCCTCAACATAAGCATTCTTTAGTTATTGAGAGGAAACCATTTTTCAGCTGAAGGTTACCATGACCTTGACCTTCAAGCTAATGACCTCAAAATCAATAGGGGTCATCTACTGGTGGTCACCAACCTGCACACCAAGTATTAACTTCCATGGCCAAAGCATTCTACAGTTATTAAGCAAAAATAATGTTTCAGCTCATTGTCACTGTGACCTTTCAGCTCAAGGTCACTGTGACCTTGACTTTGACCTCAAAATTAATAGGGTCTTCTACTGGGCATGGCCAACCTGCATAACAAGTATGGAGTTCCTCGGCCCAAGCGTTCTTCAGTTATTGAGCGGAAACCATTTTTTACCTCACAAGGTCACCATGACCTTGACCTTTGACCTTCTGACATCAAAATCAATAGGAGTCATCTACTGGTCATGACCAACCTGCATACCAAGTATGAAGATCCTATGCCCAAGCGTTCTTCAGTTATTGAGCGGAAACAAGTGTGACGGATGTGACCTTGACCACTGTGACCTTGACCTTTGACCTAGTGACCATAACATTAATAGGGGTCATTTGCTGGTGGTGACCAACCTGCACATCAAGTATGAAGTTCCTGTGCCCAAGCAAAAACTATTTATCAGCTCATTGTCACTGTGACCTTTCAAGCTCATGGTCACTGTGACCTTGACTTTAGACGTACTGACCTCAAAATCAATATAGGTCTTCTACTAGGCATGGCCAACCTGCATACCAAGTATGGAGTTCCTCAGCCAAAGCGTTCTTCAGTTATTGAGCGGAAACCATTTTTTACCTCACAAGGTTACCATGACCTTGACCTTTGACCTTCTGTTATCAAAATCAATAGGGGTCAGCTACTGGTCATGACCAACCTGCATACCAAGTATGAAGTTCCTACGCTCAAGCGTTCTTCAGTTATTGAGCGGAAACAAGTGTGACAGACGGAAGGACGGAAGGACGGACGGAACGGGCAAAAACAATATGTCACCCCCATGTAATGGGGGAGACATAATTAAACATAAATCTTTCAAGACAAATTTACAAATAATTGAAGTAAATCAAAAGAAAATGTAACAAGAGGGCCAGTATCGCTCCACTTCCATTAGGCAAACATTAACTCTCAAAACAGCCCCGCCCCCTGATCGCCATGTTTTTTGACCAATCAACATGGCTTGAAGGAAGCTGATATAGGGTCACCCAAGGAACATTTCTACAAAATGATTTGAAAATCGGTTTTGACACTTTTGGAGGAGACGACTTTTTAAGTTTTCACTATAGCCATATAATGCAAAATAGCCCCTCCCCCTGGCGGCCATGTTTTTCGACCAATCAACTTGGCTTGAAGGAATCTGATAGAGGGTCATCCAAGGAATTTTTCTACAAATTGCATGGATCCAAAAAAAATGCTTCCTATGAAGTTTCATCCGAATTGACCAAGTGGTTAGGGAGGAGGAGTCGTTTGAAGCAAAAAGTTAACGGACGCACGCACGCACGCCGGACAATTACAACGTTGTAAATCTGTAAATGTGACTTAAAACCTTCATATATATGTCGACAATTGAGGAACTATTAAATAATATGTTTTCATTTACATGTATATATATACGATGTTTTCAAATAAATGGCCTTGTCCCACAAAATATAATTTTTGAACAGTGTACAAGTGGATCTACACTGTTAAAGAAAGCCAACCTGTAACTTTTCCAATGGCTTTCTCTTTCTCTTACCGTTTACCACAATGTTTTGAACTCGGCACCAAAAATACTCTAAAAAATATAAAAAAAATCCTATTTGTACACATTATGTGTATTGGGTTAAAGAAATCATGTGTATAAAGAAAGTAGATAGGAATCCGCCGAGGTCGAGTGGTTAGTGTCGGGGTTTTGAAACTGGGCATCCCGGGTTCGATACCCAGTCGCGGCACGCCGTTCACGTTGGTGTGTCCTTAGGCAAGGCATATTTACTAGTTTAAAACTGGTTTGTTTACCCAGGTATCATGAATAAATGAACTGTCGTCGTGATATAACTGAAATAATTTTGAAAACGGCATAAACCCCAATAAAACAAACACATACTTTGACCTGCATTATCAGGTTGTATCAATTTTAGCGATAATGTTTGCACGGTTAATCGTGGACAACGCAAAACTCGATTTGCAAGTGCATTTATTCAACATGTACCACTTGTTGTAATTTGTAACAAAACAAATTGAGTATACCAAGAATACCCAATCATTTACACTAACGTGCGATTGGCATGCTTGCTGCTGGCTTGTCGACAGAAGACGCTGCATGGCATGTTGGCAGTTCTAGTCGAGCGCTACGAAAATCGCATAGTCAAGACCACTTTTTCAGGAACACTCATTTGCGCAATCGATTCCAAACTGCCATTCTTACTGCTGCTAACACACGGGCTTCATAATAACCGTAACAGTGGTTAAACTGTTCGTAAACGTCTGCGGGAGAACGGTTTAAACGGACGACGTCCAACGCGGTGATAGCAGGGTGCGCGTCTACTGTAGGAGAAATGAACGCTTTCCTGAATGTTGTATACTTGAATCAGATCGTTTCGGGACTGGGATTGGCCAGCCATTGCCCATGTTTATCGTTCACCACTAGAATAGACGTCATTAATGGCAATTTCAATGCTCAACGTGTCTGCGATGCCACTCTCGCTCATGACGTCATTCCTTTGTTCCATAACAACGCCAATATCTCGATTTTCAGCATGGTAATTCCACATCTCATGCAGCTAAAGACAATTTATTTTTCTTATTTTACATAACACTGATTTCATTGATGACTGGCCCGCCAAAAGTCCTGATCTCAACCCATCGGAGCACCTCTGGGATATTCCGGACAGATGAGTGAGGCGTCGTCCCATCCCAATTGACTCGACTTGTTTTAGTCTTACGTTTCGAGAATATCAAATAAGTGGTAACACGAATCCTATCTAGTTAACTAGTTAGTATGTTACTTATTAAGTGAAATTCGCAAACCCTAACTAGATAACCAGTTAATAATGTACAAAACATTAACTGGTTATCTTACGGCAGTAATATGCCACCATATGTTTGGGGGTAAATACACCTATTATGACTTATCTGCACCACTAGTCAATCGCCAAATTAATTAGTTAATAAATCAATACAGGCACCAAAAGACACGTGGAATTTAGTGTGCGTTTTTATACTAAATACAACTGTTTTTTGGAGTGGAGTAAGGTCGGTGTGAACATGCGGCATTCTTTGACTTACCTACCCACTATAACCAAACAGTCAATTAATAAATCCACCTTTTTCTATCATACATTCCTTTTATCAATCTTCCAAACGTCCGTTGGCTACTCTGCAAACAACCCCTTCAAAATGTTGGGATTTAAAATGAATTAAAAAGGATTGCATTTAATTTTTCACCTATGCTTTGTGAAACCCAATAAGAAATGATTAGTTTGTGTGTATGTTTTGTACGTTGCTTTTAACATTATCTTAGTTACATCACGCCGTAGATATAAATGAAAATGAAGAATACACAGGAATTTATGTTTGCTTAGGTACTAGAATTGGACTCTCAATTTATTTCTCAGTATTAGGCAGAGACCTTTGTTTAATTTTAATATTGCATAAATCAAATCAAATAACGACTAAAATCCATTGTAGATGTGCTAAACAGGAATAATCAAGAAACTATCAAGATAACAGTTGTGCATAATTAAGCGAAGTAGTTTGTGTCAAATTTTAGTTCATAGTAAGACCCCGTAAAGTATTTTCGTTCAATTTCTATATCCTTCAATATATGGAGATAGTAAATTGCAATTGTAAAGTGTTCTTGTTAGACTTTAAGGATCAGTAATTACATGTCCATATATAATCTGTAGTTAGCCACTTGCTGTCAGCACTTTCAGTGCTTTGATTAAGAGAAGCCAGGGCTATAGTTAAAACGGAATGTCTTTTACGGGGCAAATGATACATACTGGGAAAAGGAGATATTACTCATTCTGAACCATTTATTTTACAACAACGGAGTTTCTTTTACGAGGGCAAAGATACATCCTTGGACATATTGGGAACAAGAAATATATATATATATATTATTAATCCTCCTTTGCAGAAGATACATTGTAAACATACAACACAATATAATACAAACACAATAATCAACTTTCTACAAAATGTACATGAAATTGAAAAAGTAAACAAGAGGCCCAAGAGGGCCAGTATCGCTCCACGGCCATAAGGCAAAAATAAAATCTCCAAACAGCCCTGCCCCGTGGTGGCTATTTTTTTTACCAACCACCATGGCTTAAAGGAATCTTGTAGAGTGTCACCAAAGGAATGTTTCTGCAAAATTATTTGAAAATATGCCTGACACTTTCGGAGGAGAAGATTTTTTAAGTTTTCACTATAGTCATATAAGTCAAAATAGCCCCGCCCTCTGGCGGCCATGTTTTTCGACCAATCAACATGGCTTGAAGGAATCTGATAGAGGGTCACCCAATGAACATTTCTACAAAATTATTTGAAAATCGGCTGAACACTTTCGGAGAAGAAGATGTTTTAAGTTTTCACTATAGCTATATAACGCAAAAAAGCCCCGCCCCCTGGCGGCCATGTTTTTCGCCCAATCAACATTTCTTGAAGGAATCTAATTAAGGTTCACACAAGGAACATTTCTACAAAATTATTTGAAAATCGGCCTGACACTTTTGGAGGAGAAGATTTTTTAAGTTTGCTCTTTAGCCATATAGGCAAAATAGCCCCGCCCTGTGACGGCCATGTTTTTTTACCAATCAACATGGCTTGAAGGAATCTGATAGAGGGTCACCCACGGAACATTTCTACATAATTATTTGAAAATCTGCTGAACACTTTTTGAGAAGAAGATTATTTAAGTTTTCACTATAGCTATATAAGGCAAAAAAGCCCCGCCCCCTGGCGGCCATGTTTTTCGCCCAATCAAAATTTCTTGAAGGAATCTAATAAAGGGTCACCCAAGGAACATTTCTACAAAATTATTTGAAAATCGGCCTGACACTTTCGGAGAAGAAGATTTTTTAAGTTCTCACTATTTTTTTCTTTCGGTTGCCATGGAAACCAGAATTTTGAATGGATCAAAAAAAATTGAAGGAATTTAGTAGAGGACATTGAGAGGATGCTTCCCATGAAGTTTCAACCAAATTGACCAAGTGGTTAGGGAGAAGAAGTCGTTTAAAGGAAAAAGTTAACGCACGCACGCACGCACGCACGCACGCACGCACGGACGCACGACGGACAATTCGCCATGACATAAGCTCGACTGGCTTTCAGCCAGTGGAGCTAAAAAAACAGGACAGACAAAATGACAGAGGAGTATATAATTAATGTTCATAGTTGATAGGAATTTGCAAATTAAAGTACATTTTAAATCCCCACATGCATATGTATTTTAAAACATTGTGACAAAAGGAGAAATGACACATTATGAGTATCATTTTCTGTTTGTCACACTGTATTGAAATTTTAACAGTTACTCTTCTGTTATTATTCGTTCATGCGTTTGCTGATGTTTCGAAAGCTGTCTACTGCAAATTTGCTAATGGGGGAAGAGAGTTATTTATAGTGAGAACTTTTCACTCTGTTGTGATCTGAACATTTGATCTCCTACTTAACGTTTGTTAAAAATGAAAACACTTACTATAATAGCAGAGGTAAGTTTTTTACTATTTTTACTTTATGCAATATCAACAATAGTCATCTGATACTGAACAAAGAAATGAGTGTATGTCACAGAAAACTAAACATGCAGAACGTATGTTTTTTTTTTATTGATTCATAATTAGAGACATTGTGGACAATTTAGTAACTTGCTCGTATTTGAAAAAATTAGCGCTGCTTAAGAAAGTCAGAATCACATGTTGGGTGAGTTTAATGACTGCAAAATATTTAAACATAGATCAAGAACTAACGATAGGAGAATGTGCTATAACCAGATAGTTGTAAACGACTGGAATGGATTACCACAAACAGTAATAGAAGGACCCACGCTAAACATATTTAAGGCAAGTTTGAATAATCACTGGATATGTAAATCTAAATTCCAGGCTCGTTGCTATACACCTTTCTAAATAAACAGAATTAAGTTAAGTAGAACAACATAGTGTAGGAACACACTTAAAAGTTAATTTACTACAATTTGGTAAATTAAACTTAATATGTAAATATGTTTTTAAATATTACGAAAGAGACTTTATTTTCAAATGAACAAGAACACACCTCCAAATGGGTGTAAACAAATATAGAAATATGGACGATCATAGTATAATGATCAAGAAAACAACCATTAAATAAACTGAAACCGGAAGTCACAAATAAACAATTCACATTTATGGAAAAACATCTCCTAAAAGGACCTATAGAAGCTTACGCTTATGTACATAAAGTACTATTGGTCTCTAATACTATATAAACTATATACTTAATATTAATATAACTGAAATTCTGTTGAGAACGGCGTTCATCTCCGATCGATCAATCAAAGCAACTATGTTCTGACGCTGTTAGAATTTGACCTGTCGGGTTCAGATGGATTTTTTGTTTTTTATTTACATCAACTTGAAATTCAAATATATAAGTTGAAAACATGCAATATATACGTAAACAAATACTTATACTTGGAAAATTGCCATTATTTGAAAAAGGAAATGGAAATGACCAGCATTCGGAATAACCTGAAATCGGATATTGATTTCTGATTCGAAAAACGAATATATTCGAATAAGCAAAACGAATATTCGAATATAGTTTTCAGTATTCGTTACCATCCCTAATATATATATTATTATGCAAGAAATATGTACAATCTATCAGCATTCTTGTATGAATGCATTTGACAATTTAACAATTTCCGGCCGAATAAAAGAATAAACCAGAGATAATGGCCATTCATAACCCTCACACTGCTGCCTGCTGAAAAAGGAGGGTTTTAGAAAACAGGATTACTTTAGATGGGATTGCTCGTGACGAGCTGTCGTATCTGAGCTTGCATCGCCTTAAACCCAACTAGTGTACATGGAAAAACGCTAACCGATATTGTACTTGGAATATCCCAACATGAATAGCATGAGGGTCCACTTTTAAGGCTCGGCAGTGTAAAGGTTATTACCTGATCAGCCTCTCCCTTCGATATACAATATACAGCATGTGTATGCGTGTACATAGCATTATATATATATATATATATATATATGTGTACAGAGACAATATTCAAACAAATGTTCTGTTTCCAATTTGACATGATACCATGTGTACATTTGAAGTTCAGAATATAAATGTCGGGTCTTCTCTTAACACAATTAAGTATAAAATTCGTTTGAGTGAAGGCGTGCAAGTACTTACCAGCTTAAAGCATGAAGACATGCTTTTCTGTGTTTTTAGTTTTTCGGCAATTAAGAACCACTTTAAAATAATCAGGAAATGAACGTCCAAATATTTTTTAATAAATTATATTGAACTTGAAACTATTTTTATTCTATTTTGCGATTTACATGTGAATATTCTAAGTCAGTTTGTCTAATTGTATGTATCATTCTAAGTTGTATTTTTGGCTAATGATGGAAGTGTGTTAAGAGAAACGCATTTATACAACGAAGTCAGTGTAGATTATGAATCCACTATTAATGAATTTTGCATTTTCTGCTCTGTTTTTTGCTGCATGTCAATTCTAATCTAGGGATACAAGAATAGTAAACTAGATAGGAGACTGTCCCTGCAATAGCCATCCTCGGTACCCAGGCTATTCATAAAATATATGATCATATATTTTATGAATAGCCTGGGTACCGAGGATGTGCAATAGAGTATATCCTGGTCTTTTAGAACAGTATAGAATCTGACCAGTTTGAGCATTCGCACAGTCTGATTTAGATCTACACTTTGGTAAAGTACTAACACAAGCTTTTGAACCTTCTGATGCGTTGTGAAGATTTTGATCAAGCTGAACAGATACAAGGCTGATCTGAACATGACTATTCACAATTTCCAACTTGCATGGACAGGCTCTTATAATCATAGTGGTGTGTTTGACTTTTATGTCGGTTTTGACGCGTGCTGTCAATCCAGGGGTTGTGAGTTCGAACCCCAGCTCGGCCAATATACTTTACGACGTTTGACAAAAGTCATTGTGACAAGCGTCATTCGTCTTCCACCAATTGCCTATCAGTCTATGTGGAAAAGCAGCCTGTTGCTTGGAAGGAATGTTGTATGAAGTACTGGTGTGAGAAAGCCAAGAAACATATGAGTAGACGAACTGGCATCACCCCAATCAATCAATCAATCAATTGACTTTTATGGACTTCATTAGTGGTAATCAAACGTTATACAATTGACACTGAATCAGGTTTTTATACACCTATATTTTTGTTTTATGATTTTCAAAAAAGGGGTTTTCTGCAGGTCATCACATCAATATATATATATTTTTATTATATATATTTTTAATAATCCTCCTTTGCAGAAGATACATTGTAAACATACAACACAATATAATACAAACACAATAATCAACTTTCTACAAAATGTACATGAAATTGAAAAAGTAAGAAAAACAGGACAGGTCTGGCTCAAGTAAGAGTAGACCCTCCCACGTGCCTAAGATTGATCTCCCCACGAAGTTTCCATTGTTAATGCAGAAATTTGTCTATCTGTATTTTAGTTTAGGCTGTGTCTTTATTCTAAGGCCCAGCTATAGGGATATTAATCATCTCACGTGAACGATTTTCGACGCCTACAGCACTTTAGACGGTCTTCTAAAACATTTAAGGAAAGGGAGATATATATTGCTCAAAACGAGAAATTTCTCCTTTTTTTACTGCATTGTTCAAAACAAAATAACAAACTCTTTAACCGTTTACAACAAATCTGACTAGGCAACTGAAACATCTAGTTTAATGCAAATTCATAAATGAATGAATCAGTATAGTGTCAGAAACATTTTTGAAATATCACATTGCTCCGATTGATGGCAAATGTTTGCTTTTACCACAATGCTTTCAATCGTTGACAGACCCGGCCGGGTAGCTCAATTGGTAGCGTATCTGACTCGTGATCTGGAGGTCACGGGTTCGATTTCCGGTTGCGGCGACATTCTTTCGGGCGATGTTTTCCATTGCCTCTCACCTCTGATCTATTTGAGAAAGTAGTCAGTGGCTTCGAAAGAATGTTGTGTAAGTACTGGTGTGGGAAAGCCAGGAAAACATGGGTAGGTGCACTGACCGCCGTGATATGACCAAAGCTGTTGAAAGCGGCGTTAAACTCCAAACAAACAAATCAATCGTTGACTACTGCAGATGCGTCTTCATCTGGAAAAGGGTCACGAACTTCAGACGTCATATAAGGAGAAGGTTTGAAAACAGGTCACTATTTTTCGAGTTTTCGAGGTGTCGAGCACGTGCCGCCTTAAATTGAACAATCAACACGTTTTTCATTGGTTAACGGTAGTTGTATTACTCTAGCAGATGTAAACGACAAAACATGTTTATGTTCATATTCGTGTGTTTGCAAGGTTGTAATATACAAGATGGACATTTTGTCTTTTGTGAATAAAATCTATCTATTAGATTTCGGTGGTTGATTTTACACTCGGGTGGCTAACTTCCTATTCATGTATGTATTCATCCCTGTCTTCCTTTCTTTTCTTTTTTCTTTCTTGAGTTATGAAAGTTATGTTTAATAGATAGGCTTTTCATCAAGATGCCCAACACGTAAGCTTGATATATAAATATCATACAGTATTTGGATGGCTGCTATCATTTATCAGAACTATTTTAAGTTGTACGTATCTGAATTTGGTTGAACCAGGAACACTATATTACATATAGTGTCCCTGGTTGAACATAGCTTCTTTTAATTTTTACATTTCCTGCGTTAACTTTTTAGCACATATCAGAAATAGTGGATGTACAATTGAAAACATTGTGGTTTAAAGAAGCAGTGTAAATTTGAAGTTCTATCTTTCCTAAATGTTTTTGAATTATTTCATTTTGGCGGTACCTTTCTTGGTCACATGGCTAGAGAAGGAATTATTTTCAATTCGTGGACTAGTTAATTCGTCGAATTACTTTAGTTTAATAATTTATTCTAATAATGAAGTTACGTACCAATGCATTTACGTGCTTTGAACTATTTGTACATAGTAATAATTTGATATACAATCCAATCAGTATTAACAAATATTTCCTAAATAGGGACGAAAGTCTCTTAAGCACTTTATATCAATTGAAATATTTGTACATAGAAATAATTTGATATACAATCCAATCAGTATTAAAATATATTTCCTAAATAGGGACGAAAGTCGCTTAAGCGCGTTATATCAATACAATTTTTTGATTTTCAAATTTTCGACCACTTGCTCTTCATCAGGATTAAAAAAACAACAACACGGAAATGTAAGTGCAGTCCAGATTGGTGTTAAAGAGTTCAGATTGTGATCAGGAGACGTCGTAAGGAGGTATTGAGTCGTCCAAGGGGAAGCAAGTCAGTAAAACACTTTACTATTATGTCTTACTACACCAAAATAAGCTGTACTTAAACGAAATTCAATCTTGATGAAAACCAATTGATCGAAAGTTTGTTAATTAAAGATTGATAATAATTATCTTAACAATGATTTTATCTTAACCCTTCCCGACGCCTCTGCAGCAGACGACTTTTGAAAATATTATGACAAAAGGAGGAGTAATTTCTCCTTTTTCACAATCTTTACAGGTCTTTTCAGTTGTATATCTAAACATGAAGATTTATCATTACTTTGCTTAAAGGATAAAGTTTAGTTCATATTATTTTCAGTACAATTTTTAAAACTAAAAGTGGACCTTATGCAAGTTTATAAAAAGTTATTTTCAAACTTTAATTTAACCCTTTTCCACTTGCAGATTGTTCTTAAGAAGAACTATATTTACCGTACGCTCGCCTTGAAGATAGCTTGAAACAACATTTCGTTCAACATTAGGTTCTAACCTGAAATGCAAATTATGTACTGCCATCCAGCACAACTGTCAGGACATACCACATATTCAAATCCATTATAAATATAAAATGTATTGAGTTTACACATGATGACCCTCCCTGTCTATCATGGATTCACTAATTGTATACAAACTACAGCAATTTTATATGCTGTAGTTTGTATACAATTAGTGTTTAAAACTGTATTTACAGGATGAGAATTTCAGATGAGAGACGATCGACAAACGATGAATTAACTATATGAAAGGAACAATTGATGTTATGTAAGAATTTGTCTTTTATTGTTTTGCATATTTTAATAATTCTTAAACATGCACTATTAATTGGGTTCCATTTCAATTCTGAATTTCAAACATGTTTCTATCATTTTCCAGCTCGGCCAACATTCTTTCCGACGTTTGACAAAAGTCGCTGTGACCTGCGTCATTCGTCTTTCACCAATGGGCTGTTTAACAGTCTATGTTGAAAAGTAGCCAGTTACTTGTAAAGTATGTTGTGTGGTGTACTGGAGTGGGAAAACCAGGAAACACATGAGTAGGTGAACTGGTCGCCGTGATACGACTGAAAAATTGTTGAAAATGGCGTTAAATCAATCGATCAATCTATCAATTTCAAAGCCATTTCACTTTTAACCATTTCCCGCATACATTAAATCTGCAGCAGACGTTTGGAAACGCCTACGCCAAATTATGAACAATCCTTAAGCGAATATTTTATTATTGAATAGAGATGAAAATAATGAGGCAAATGAAGCAAATGCTTATAATGAACTTGATGATGTGAAAGTGTCAGGTGGGAAATAGTTAAAACATCTCATGTGCGTGTGAATGTAAACCATTTTCCACAAGCAGATTGTTCTTAAGAAGAAATATATTTACCGTACGCTCGCCTTGAAGATAATTTGAAACAACATTTCGTTCAACATTAGGTTCTAATTTGATTCGCAAACTAGGTACTGCCACCTAGCACAAATGTCATAGGATACAACATGATTCTGCTCCGTGTGTCAATACATGTGGTGCTATTTTGATTACATACAGTACGTGTACCTTTATGCGCGGTGCATTTTTATTGTGGATGATCATACTTTCTGATAATTTACGGAAAATACCAAGTATGACATAAGATATTAACATTAACAACCGTCTAGTCCATTTAAAACAATCTATAATAGAAATATACACATTTTTAGCTCGACTGGCTGAAAGCCAGTCGAGCTTATGTCATGGCGAATTGTCCGTCGTGCGTGCGTGCGTGCGTGCGTGCGTGCGTGCGTGCGTGCGTGCGTGCGTGCGTGCGTGCGTGCGTGTGTGTGTGTGTTTATATGAAGATTTATATGAAGATTTATATGAAGATTTGCAGTGCGGCGATTTGATTTAAACTAAAGTTAATTAGCACTAGTGTGATACCGGTATGTGAAAATATTCGAATGGGCCTTGGGTGTATTTCTTGAATATAGTGATCCAAGCCGAACAAATGGTACGGTTGGATAGAGGAGAGTTTCTTCTACCATCAAATGCCAAAACAACATAGGATCGGGCTACTTTTGAACGTTTGCGAGGGGAACGAAAACGGAATACGCACATTTGCGATCCATTTGGGTATCACACTGGTGTACTTTCTCCTAAACGAATGTTTATATATACTGGCAGGTTATACCTTTTTTCAACGATGTTTTATACCCTTTTCCAAACTACTACATGTTAGCGTGTTTCTTTTCAATGGTGTTTTGTGTCACTTTCCACAATGTTTCCGTCATATCACTGTGTCAGAACAGAACAGAACAGAATATAAGCTTTAATGAAAAGATTTATATTATACATGTGCATACGAAACATATCAGACGATGCCAATTGGTGAATATATGCCTTTCTGAATGTATGTCTATCTGAGTGTATGTCTATCTGTATTTATGTCTCTATGTTTATGTATATATGTATGTATGTCCGTCGATCTCTATGTCTATCTTTTGGTGTAACTGTCAATCTGCCCGTTTGTCTGTATGCATGCACATCCATGTGAAGGTCAATCTGTATGTTTATCTGTCCATGTGTTTGTATTTCTACCTGTTTATGTATGCCAGCATCATGTATGTATGTCATGGAGTCTCTATCAGTATGTATGTGTATCTGCATGTATTCATGTGTCTCTGAATGTATGCTTTTCTGAATTGATGTCTATCTGGGTGTTTGTCTATCTGTATTTATGACTATGTTTATGTGTATATGTATGTATGTATATATGTATGTATGTATGTATGTATGTATGTATGTATGTCCGTCTATCTCTCCGTCTATCTGTTGGTGTAACTGTTCATCTGCATGTTTGTCTGTATGCATGTACATCCATGTGAAGGTCAATCTATATGACTATCTGTCTATGCGTTTGTAAGACTATCTGTCTATGCATTTGTATATCGATCTGTTTATGTATGCCTATCATCATGTATGTCTCTCATCTAGTCTCTATTAGTTTTGATTATAATTATTATGTGTCTGCTTTCCATTTGCTAAACTATGTTTCTTGATTCCAGATTTGTTCCAGATTTAAAACACGGTGGAGATAGAGACCCGCTTGCAATAGGCGACGACACAAGACACAGACTTTCGGAACTACACTCCTGGATCCGGTATAGTACTATCCTTTTTTTTACTTTCCACAAAGAAGAATGAATCAAGCTGCAAGGATAATCGACCCCACCCTCTTAGACTAAGTAATAAAATACACCTTTACATACACCGAAAATAAAGAACTTGGATTTTACACGTAACAACAACATAGAGTCCGGCCGGACTGACTTCCTTAAAGATGCCAGCTACTTTTCCTTTATAGTTTTGATTATAATTATTATGTGTCTGCCTTCCATTTGCTAAACTATGTTTCTTGATTCCAGATTTGTTCCAGATTTAAAACACGGTGGAGATAGAGACCCGCTTGCAATAGGCGACGACACAAGACACAGACTTTCGGAACTACACTCCTGGATCCGGTATAGTACTATCCTTTTTTTTACTTTCCACAAAGAAGAATGAATCAAGCTGCAAGGATAATCGACCCCACCCTCTTAGACTAAGTAATAAAATACACCTTTACATACACCGAAAATAAAGAACTTGGATTTTACACGTAACAACAACATAGAGTCCGGCCGGACTGACTTCCTTAAAGATGCCAGCTACTTTTCCTTTATAGTTTTGATTATAATTATTATGTGTCTGCCTTCCATTTGCTAAACTATGTTTCTTGATTCCAGATTTGTTCCAGATTTAAAACACGGTGGAGATAGAGACCCGCTTGCAATAGGCGACGACACAAGACACAGACTTTCGGAACTACACTCCTGGATCCGGTATAGTACTATCCTTTTTTTTACTTTCCACAAAGAAGAATGAATCAAGCTGCAAGGATAATCGACCCCACCCTCTTAGACTAAGTAATAAAATACACCTTTACATACACCGAAAATAAAGAACTTGGATTTTACACGTAACAACAACATAGAGTCCGGCCGGACTGACTTCCTTAAAGATGCCAGCTACTTTTCCTTTATAGTTTTGATTATAATTATTATGTGTCTGCCTTCCATTTGCTAAACTATGTTTCTTGATTCCAGATTTGTTCCAGATTTAAAACACGGTGGAGATAGAGACCCGCTTGCAATAGGCGACGACACAAGACACAGACTTTCGGAACTACACTCCTGGATCCGGTATAGTACTATCCTTTTTTTTACTTTCCACAAAGAAGAATGAATCAAGCTGCAAGGATAATCGACCCCACCCTCTTAGACTAAGTAATAAAATACACCTTTACATACACCGAAAATAAAGAACTTGGATTTTACACGTAACAACAACATAGAGTCCGGCCGGACTGACTTCCTTAAAGATGCCAGCTACTTTTCCTTTATAGTTTTGATTATAATTATTATGTGTCTGCCTTCCATTTGCTAAACTATGTTTCTTGATTCCAGATTTGTTCCAGATTTAAAACACGGTGGAGATAGAGACCCGCTTGCAATAGGCGACGACACAAGACACAGACTTTCGGAACTACACTCCTGGATCCGGTACAGTACTATCCTTTTTTTTACTTTCCACAAAGAAGAATGAATCAAGCTGCAAGGATAATCGACCCCACCCTCTTAGACTAAGTAATAAAATACACCTTTACATACACCGAAAATAAAGAACTTGGATTTTACACGTAACAACAACATAGAGTCCGGCCGGACTGACTTCCTTAAAGATGCCAGCTACTTTTCCTTTATAGTTTTGATTATAATTATTATGTGTCTGCCTTCCATTTGCTAAACTATGTTTCTTGATTCCAGATTTGTTCCAGATTTAAAACACGGTGGAGATAGAGACCCGCTTGCAATAGGCGACGACACAAGACACAGACTTTCGGAACTACACTCCTGGATCCGGTATAGTACTATCCTTTTTTTTACTTTCCACAAAGAAGAATGAATCAAGCTGCAAGGATAATCGACCCCACCCTCTTAGACTAAGTAATAAAATACACCTTTACATACACCGAAAATAAATAACTTGGATTTTACACGTAACAACAACATAGAGTCCGGCCGGACTGACTTCCTTAAAGATGCCAGCTACTTTTCCTTTATAGTTTTGATTATAATTATTATGTGTCTGCCTTCCATTTGCTAAACTATGTTTCTTGATTCCAGATTTGTTCCAGATTTAAAACACGGTGGAGATAGAGACCCGCTTGCAATAGGCGACGACACAAGACACAGACTTTCGGAACTACACTCCTGGATCCGGTACAGTACTATCCTTTTTTTTACTTTCCACAAAGAAGAATGAATCAAGCTGCAAGGATAATCGACCCCACCCTCTTAGACTAAGTAATAAAATACACCTTTACATACACCGAAAATAAAGAACTTGGATTTTACACGTAACAACAACATAGAGTCTGGCCGGACTGACTTCCTTAAAGATGCCAGCTACTTTTCCTTTATAGTTTTGATTATAATTATTATGTGTCTGCCTTCCATTTGCTAAAAACTATGTTTCTTGATTCCAGATTTGTTCCAGATTTAAAACACGGTGGAGATAGAGACCCGCTTGCAATAGGCGACGACACAAGACACAGACTTTCGGAACTACACTCCTGGATCCGGTATAGTACTATCCTTTTTTTTACTTTCCACAAAGAAGAATGAATCAAGCTGCAAGGATAATCGACCCCACCCTCTTAGACTAAGTAATAAAATACACCTTTACATACACCGAAAATAAAGAACTTGGATTTTACACGTAACAACAACATAGAGTCCGGCCGGACTGACTTCCTTAAAGATGCCAGCTACTTTTCCTTTATAGTTTTGATTATAATCATTATGTGTCTGCCTTCCATTTGCTAAACTATGTTTCTTGATTCCAGATTTGTTCCAGATTTAAAACACGGTGGAGATAGAGACCCGCTTGCAATAGGCGACGACACAAGACACAGACTTTCGGAACTACACTCCTGGATCCGGTATAGTACTATCCTTTTTTTTACTTTCCACAAAGAAGAATGAATCAAGCTGCAAGGATAATCGACCCCACCCTCTTAGACTAAGTAATAAAATACACCTTTACATACACCGAAAATAAAGAACTTGGATTTTACACGTAACAACAACATAGAGTCCGGCCGGACTGACTTCCTTAAAGATGCCAGCTACTTTTCCTTTATAGTTTTGATTATAATTATTATGTGTCTGCCTTCCATTTGCTAAACTATGTTTCTTGATTCCAGATTTGTTCCAGATTTAAAACACGGTGGAGATAGAGACCCGCTTGCAATAGGCGACGACACAAGACACAGACTTTCGGAACTACACTCCTGGATCCGGTATAGTACTATCCTTTTTTTTACTTTCCACAAAGAAGAATGAATCAAGCTGCAAGGATAATCGACCCCACCCTCTTAGACTAAGTAATAAAATACACCTTTACATACACCGAAAATAAAGAACTTGGATTTTACACGTAACAACAACATAGAGTCCGGCCGGACTGACTTCCTTAAAGATGCCAGCTACTTTTCCTTTATAGTTTTGATTATAATTATTATGTGTCTGCCTTCCATTTGCTAAACTATGTTTCTTGATTCCAGATTTGTTCCAGATTTAAAACACGGTGGAGATAGAGACCCGCTTGCAATAGGCGACGACACAAGACACAGACTTTCGGAACTACACTCCTGGATCCGGTATAGTACTATCCTTTTTTTTACTTTCCACAAAGAAGAATGAATCAAGCTGCAAGGATAATCGACCCCACCCTCTTAGACTAAGTAATAAAATACACCTTTACATACACCGAAAATAAAGAACTTGGATTTTACACGTAACAACAACATAGAGTCCGGCCGGACTGACTTCCTTAAAGATGCCAGCTACTTTTCCTTTATAGTTTTGATTATAATTATTATGTGTCTGCCTTCCATTTGCTAAACTATGTTTCTTAATTCCAGATTTGTTCCAGATTTAAAACACGGTGGAGATAGAGACCCGCTTGCAATAGGCGACGACACAAGACACAGACTTTCGGAACTACACTCCTGGATCCGGTATAGTACTATCCTTTTTTTTACTTTCCACAAAGAAGAATGAATCAAGCTGCAAGGATAATCGACCCCACCCTCTTAGACTAAGTAATAAAATACACCTTTACATACACCGAAAATAAAGAACTTGGATTTTACACGTAACAACAACATAGAGTCCGGCCGGACTGACTTCCTTAAAGATGCCAGCTACTTTTCCTTTATAGTTTTGATTATAATTATTATGTGTCTGCCTTCCATTTGCTAAACTATGTTTCTTGATTCCAGATTTGTTCCAGATTTAAAACACGGTGGAGATAGAGACCCGCTTGCAATAGGCGACGACACAAGACACAGACTTTCGGAACTACACTCCTGGATCCGGTATAGTACTATCCTTTTTTTTACTTTCCACAAAGAAGAATGAATCAAGCTGCAAGGATAATCGACCCCACCCTCTTAGACTAAGTAATAAAATACACCTTTACATACACCGAAAATAAAGAACTTGGATTTTACACGTAACAACAACATAGAGTCCGGCCGGACTGACTTCCTTAAAGATGCCAGCTACTTTTCCTTTATAGTTTTAATTATAATTATTATGTGTCTGCCTTCCATTTGCTAAACTATGTTTCTTGATTCCAGATTTGTTCCAGATTTAAAACACGGTGGAGATAGAGACCCGCTTGCAATAGGCGACGACACAAGACACAGACTTTCGGAACTACACTCCTGGATCCGGTATAGTACTATCCTTTTTTTTACTTTCCACAAAGAAGAATGAATCAAGCTGCAAGGATAATCGACCCCACCCTCTTAGACTAAGTAATAAAATACACCTTTACATACACCGAAAATAAAGAACTTGGATTTTACACGTAACAACAACATAGAGTCCGGCCGGACTGACTTCCTTAAAGATGCCAGCTACTTTTCCTTTATAGTTTTGATTTTAATGATTATGTGTCTGCCTTCCATTTGCTAAACTATGTTTCTGATTTAGTTCCAGATTTAAAACACGGTGAAGATAGAGACCCGCTTGCATATAGGCGACAACACAAGACACAGACTTTCGGAACTGCACTCCTGAATCCGGTATAGTACTACCCTTTTTTTACTTTCTACAAAGAAGAATGAATCAAGCAGGAAGGATAATCGACCCCACACTCTTAGACGAAGTAACAAATACACCTTTACATTATTGTTAGAATAGATGCATGAATACACCGAAAATAAAGAACTTGGATTTTAGACGTAACAACAACATAGAGTCCGGCCGGACACTTCCTTAAAGATGCCAGCTACTTTTCCTTTATAGTTTTGATTATAATTATTATGTGTCTGCCTTCCATTTGCTAAACTATGTTTCTGATTTAGTTCCAGATTTAAAACACGGTGAAGATAGAGACCCGCTTGCATATAGGCGACAACACAAGACACAGACTTTCGGAACTGCACTCCTGAATCCGGTATAGTACTACCCTTTTTTTACTTTCTACAAAGAAGAATGAATCAAGCAGGAAGGATAATCGACCCCACACTCTTAGATGAAGTAACAAATACACCTTTACATTATTGTTAGAATAGATGCATGAATACACCGAAAATAAAGAACTTGGATTTTAGACGTAACAACAACATAGAGTCCGGCCGGACACTTCCTTAAAGATGCCAGCTACTTTTCCTTTATAGTTTTGATTATAATTATTATGTGTCTGCCTTCCATTTGCTAAACTATGTTTCTGATTTAGTTCCAGATTTAAAACACGGTGAAGATAGAGACCCGCTTGCATATAGGCGACAACACAAGACACAGACTTTCGGAACTGCACTCCTGAATCCGGTATAGTACTACCCTTTTTTTACTTTCTACAAAGAAGAATGAATCAAGCAGGAAGGATAATCGACCCCACACTCTTAGACGAAGTAACAAATACACCTTTACATTATTGTTAGAATAGATGCATGAATACACCGAAAATAAAGAACTTGGATTTTAGACGTAACAACAACATAGAGTCCGGCCGGACACTTCCTTAAAGATGCCAGCTACTTTTCCTTTATAGTTTTGATTATAATTATTATGTGTCTGCCTTCCATTTGCTAAACTATGTTTCTGATTTAGTTCCAGATTTAAAACACGGTGAAGATAGAGACCCGCTTGCATATAGGCGACAACACAAGACACAGACTTTCGGAACTACACTCCTGAATCCGGTATAGTACTAACCTTTTTTTACTTTCTACAAAGAAGAATGAATCAAGCAGCAAGGATAATCGACCCCACCCTCTTAGACTAAGTAACAAATACACCTTTACATTATTGTTAGAATAGATGAATACACCGAAAATAAAGAACTTGGATTTTAGACGTAACAACAACATAGAGTCCGGCCGGACTTCCTTAAAGATGCCAGCTACTTTTCCTTTATAGTTTTGATTATAATTATTATGTGTCTGCCTTCCATTTGCTAAACTATGTTTCGGATTTTTGTTCCAGATTTAAAACACGGTGAAGATAGAGACCCGCTTGCATAGGCGACAACACAAGACACAGACTTTCGGAACTACACTCCTGAATCCGGTATAGTACTAACCTTTTTTTACTTTCTACAAAGAAGAATGAATCAAGCAGCAAGGATAATCGACCCCACCCTCTTAGACTAAGTAACAAATACACCTTTACATTATTGTTAGAATAGATGAATACACCGAAAATAAAGAACTTGGATTTTAGACGTAACAACAACATAGAGTCCGGCCGGACTTCCTTAAAGATGCCAGCTACTTTTCCTTTATAGTTTTGATTATAATTATTATGTGTCTGCCTTCCATTTGCTAAACTATGTTTCGGATTTTTGTTCCAGATTTAAAACACGGTGAAGATAGAGACCCGCTTGCATAGGCGACAACACAAGACACAGACTTTCGGAACTACACTCCTGAATCCGGTATAGTACTAACCTTTTTTTACTTTCTACAAAGAAGAATGAATCAAGCAGCAAGGATAATCGACCCCACCCTCTTAGACTAAGTAACAAATACACCTTTACATTATTGTTAGAATAGATGAATACACCGAAAATAAAGAACTTGGATTTTAGACGTAACAACAACATAGAGTCCGGCCGGACTTCCTTAAAGATGCCAGCTACTTTTCCTTTATAGTTTTGATTATAATTATTATGTGTCTGCCTTCCATTTGCTAAACTATGTTTCGGATTTTTGTTCCAGATTTAAAACACGGTGAAGATAGAGACCCGCTTGCATAGGCGACAACACAAGACACAGACTTTCGGAACTACACTCCTGAATCCGGTATAGTACTAACCTTTTTTTACTTTCTACAAAGAAGAATGAATCAAGCAGCAAGGATAATCGACCCCACCCTCTTAGACTAAGTAACAAATACACCTTTACATTATTGTTAGAATAGATGAATACACCGAAAATAAAGAACTTGGATGAAAGGTGAAAATATGCATAATGAGTAGTCTCTCCTTCCCTCAAAATAGTGTGTGATCTAACCTAATTTTACTAACTTTTGACCGATTCGGGCCATTATCTACTTTCACTTTCAAACAATGTCAAAGGGTCAGATGGAAGCATTTCATTTTCCATAGCGACTATCCTGATTTTGGCTATGGCTCTTTCATAACAAATTCAAAAATTAAATTAAATTCAAAATTAAAACTTCAAAATAGGAACAGATCACTCAGTTGACTTTCCTTTTCTTGAGCTATGGTTAAAATCAAAGGTCACCTTTATCCCGCAGTGAATTTAACTTTCAATTGCGGAAAATACATGTTTTTCTAAAAATGGCTCTTAGACTGTCAATTTAGCTGAAAGCAAATAAGGTTTTGATTACAAATCAGTCAGAGGGTATTCAACTTTATTAAAAAACATTTTTAACTTTCAACTAAATTATTATTGTCAAATGGGAGACCACTTCAGTCCTATAGATTCATCTGAAATTCCCTGGACACAATTGTCTGCCCTGCACTCCGATCTGAATTGCTTCCCATTGACTAAAATACTAAACCGTTTTTGGATTATTTGGACTATCTGACTTCCAAATGTTTAAATCAATTACACCAAATAAATTATGTTTGTCTATAACAAGTCACATAACTCTGGCTTTAATTCAGTAATGCATCTTTTTCGACTTAAAAACCCCCCCGAATATATACTGTAGTAAACTATATATGTGAAAATGCAATAAAACATCTGCATTATACAATATATTACTATTATATAATTCCAGGTTAACATAGACGCTTAAACGCCAGATTGGGAAACCCAGACCTTGGATTGTACAAGCATGTGACTCTTCTCAGAGTTAAATCCACGACAGTCTACCTACAAATTAGATCCAGCTTCCAACAATTCATATACCAAGATCAGACGTCATAAGTAAAGTAACCCGATAGATTCCCGGGACAGAATTAGGAACAAAAAGAAATAACAAGATTACTAAGATCATTAAACAGTCTTTAAAGCTGAAATTCGAGAAATAAACCAGCGCATAGTATTCTTGTCGCATCTTACTGACACTCATTTGTCGTAAAGTGTGACTTCTTCAGCCTTTTAGACGATGTTAAATAGTTGTGATATACACAGTATTTAATATATTCCTGTTTAGAAATTTATGTTAAACAGTATCCTGATTTCATTTATGTTTAAGAATGTAAACCTAGAAGTAACTTTAAACTCATGTCTTCACATAAAGTATTGAAATCTGTATTCTCACTTCTCTCTCTCACTCTCTCAGTGGCCATACTCGCAATGCGACATCATTGATAGTAACTACCATGTCTTCCCCTATGGTCCCAGCAGAGACAATCAATCCGGATCTATCTGTCTACTCTTGTAGACCCTCATTCTCGGCAACACCTCGACACGATGTAGTTCTCACACCGGCTCCCCGGCTCCCTCCTCTCTCCCTATATCATGTCTTCTTCCTTGCTATGTCATGTCTTCTGTCCCAGATGGCGGGACCTCTCATATACTGCATCTTGTCAATATTCATAATTTCCCTTATTGACCCAACTTCACATTGGAGATTCCAATTTGACACCTCCCAATATAAAAATCCGGCCAATATCAACATAGCATTGCAGAGCTGTGCTTTTCTTTCTTATATAATTTATTCATTTACTAAACAGTTTTTCTGGCCATAACAATTTACACATTCTCCTTTTGGAGCAATAAATGCTCTTTGTGTCTATTTTGTTGATGAAACGTTTTAATTACATCATAATGTTTTTTAAGAGAAACGAATTGAATAATGTCGGAGGGTGGAGGAGACACCTAAAACTGACCAGAGCATGGATCTTTCCTTACCTACTCACTGTTCAAAATTAAACTTGACAGGTTAGGGTTAGCAGTTCCCGATTTCAAGTTACGTTTTTCAACAACCCTTTTATGCCCACTAGTATTTGCAAAATAAGCTTAGCTATTATATATATTGGGAGAATCGGAGAGTTGTATATATGTACGGTGTAATTATGGATTGTTGTCGATTAACATGTACAATGCAGAGCAGCAAATATAAACTGTTTTACCTCTATCCTAAAACGTATATGGTGTTATATGTTTATATGTGTTTAACGGAAGTATATAAATGATTTATGTACATTTGAAAGCATTGAATTAGAACATAACTGTGTTACGAAAACAATTTCTTTATCTTCATAAGTTATTAAATTGTCAAGCCATACTGGAGCTATAACCCTTATTCAATAACCAGAACAATCTCAGTTAACCGATTAATTTACACCACCCATTTACCCGTAACACACAAAAAAAATATAACCTGTTTTACCCATGTCACTTATAGATGTGCTTCAATTGCAAGACGACTTTAAACAGATTATATTATGGCTTTCCCTCCTTGGCGCTCCAGGCCGTGTGATTATAATAACCTTAGGACTGACTCGCTGGTGTCAGGATAAATGAACCAGTAGTACTGGTAAATTACTAAAGAAAATGCTGTGATTTAACTTGTTGTAGTGCCGTTACAGCATGATTAATAATTTCCCCCGAATCGATGTCCGGGGAGGACACACTATTGAAATTGCTCCTTAAGTCATTTATTTGTTTGAAAAGATCTTAGTTTATTGATGTTTACAACTTCATTTTCTGCTTATAAATGTAGAATATTAATCAATGTATATTAATCAATGTATTGATTCTGATATTTAAGAGCATTGTCCATCTATCATAATTGTATTCAAATAATTATTTTTAAAGTTTGAACTAGAAGACATTTAAACAGAGGCTTGGTTCGTTCACGAATGCTTCCAATATAATATGAATATGTTGATGAAGTAGGGGTGAACAAACCGAGTTCTGTTTCTTATACACAGTGGTAATTGTCAATAACAAAATAATGATAAATAGATAATAAAAAATAATTTATGTTTGTATTTAATGTTGTGTGTGAATATGTGTGTTCCTTAAATAGAGGATCTTACATGAGTGCTTATTTGTTATTGTTTTTATGAAACGAGTCGACTGAAATAATATGACGCGAGGCTCTGCCGAGCGTCATATTCGTTTCAGTCGACGAGTTTCATAAAAATAATATCAAATAAGCACGAATGTAAGATTCTATTTTTATCACATAAATACCCTTATTTTCAAGTTGAGAACAAATCACGGAACAACGATATCATACACGTGTGATATCGTAAAACACGTCATACACGCGACTACTGATGACGTCATTTTGACCTTTATCTTTATTATGTTTATTGTTAAGTTGTTAAATTTTACACATTGAAAAATGCAATAATACGTTATTTTGAATAAATAACGAGTCTTAATTGTTTAAAACATTGTTTTTTTTCTTCTTATTATTCAAAATGATGAGGACTACTTTTTTATGCGGTGAATCACAAGTTCTTATGAAGAATATGTTATTCGGTCTTTGTTTTGATGTTGTCAATATTTTTCATTAAAACACACTGTTTAGGTGATAAAAAGAATCCATCACTCGTTTTTCTTTGGAGAAGATTTCTTAAATTCGTCTCGAAAAAGAGAGTTATTAACCTCGCCAAGAGGTTCGGTTAATAACCGTCTTTTTCTAGACTCATTTAAGAAATCTTGATCTCCAAAGAAAACTCATGATGGTTCCTATATATCACATAACACCATAAAAAGATTGTTTTCAATCTTTAAATCGATATTTCTTCGTCCTCATATAAACAGTGACCGAAGTTCACCCCGAAGTTCTAATGCATACTTCCACTGTTAAAAGTAGTCCCTATCAATAACCTTTTTGATTTTATACAAAATTAGCAACAAGGCACTTATAACATTTCATTTATCGAGATTTATTCTCTTTAAACAATATTTTTAATAAATGCCGAAATTCAGAACAATTGTAAACAATATGCTGTCATTTAAAGTGACGTCACATACGTGCTGTGAGTCGGATATTTATGTAACTAGTTTTATATTAGTAACTAGTTTGTAAGTCGCGTGCGTGACGTCACGTCGGTAAACAACTTTTTAAAGTCGGAACGTTAATTTTTAGATTTTTTATTAAATAACGTTATTTACATTTGCGAAAAGAGTTTTAAAGTTACTTTAAACGATAGAAAATAGAAAAGTGGACCTAGAAGTATATTTGTTACTTATCTCAACTTAAAGGAAAACTTTTAAAATGAATTTAATTGCGGATGCGATATTCTCACCTATCCAAGATGGCCGCCGGATGTAGATCATATCGATAGAATCCCTTATATCAAGATGTTGGGAAGCAGTAAGTCATAACATTTAATACTTTAAAGAAATAGCAAAATGGCTAGACAAACCAAACCTCCTTCAAAGCTAAACGATTGCTTTATCGGTGCCGAAATAGACAGCATGATTAACGACGCCGGCAATAAAAATGATGACCATGAAGACCCCAAACTCCATCAACAATGCGATGGGAAAACGAACAATGTGACATTTAAAACAAATCGGGTTGAAATTTGGAAACAGTCATTACACTCATACTTTGAACACTGTTCTGAACATAAAGATGGTGCCACAATTAAAATTCAATGCAAGGGAGACAAGCCCGTTGAAAAAATAAAAGTGAAATTTAATTTTTACAAATCTGGAATGGTAACTACCCCTATTCAAGGAGCAAAATGTAAAATCTTTACTTCCAAATACTTTGAAGCTCTGAAAGATATTGTTAACAAAAATGCTCAAAATCCCGAATTTGAGTGTGAAGAAGTTTCACTCAATGATACTGAAATAGTAAATAAAAACTTGGACATTGAAAATACTGTTTATAAAGAAACTGAAGTAAAAGTCCTTGATGAATCTACCAATGACAAAACAGTTTTAGAAATTCCCATAGATTATGAAGAAACTGAAGTAAAAGTCATTGATGAATCTACCAATGACAAAACAGTTATAGAAAATCCCATAGAAGTAAGCAAATCCACAAATGAAATAAATGTTTCAACACCACTTCCATCTTCAAAGGGTAAAGCCGTCCGATCAGCCTTACATCATGAAAATACAACGCCAATCCCCTCTCCAAAGGCTAAAGTAAGATTAGCCGAACACCAGGAAACGTTAGCCGTCAAGCTATCATGCATTGGTACCGCCCTTGTGAATGTTGATGCTGCATTACAAACAATTTCGAATCTTGTATCCGAAGTAAGAACAGTAGCTGCCAAATTCTCCTTAAACTTTGGAGGTCAATTGTCAAAAGGTAACAAAGGCCTTAAAGAGCAAATAGAATCACTAGAGTCAAAAGTCAAACACAATAATCAAACTGTTGAATCCTTGCATGTCAAATTTAACACGACAGACAATCAAATTAAAAAGCTAACCGAAAATCAGGAAGAAATGATGACAAAACTCAACGACATATCCCAACAAATATCAAATAAAACTTCTAACGATGATTCCATTATTGACAATGTTACCACACCTATTAAGCATAAAGAGAAACAACATTATGTCAAAAACGCGATCAACAGCGTGCCAGAAGATTTGAATTTGAATTCTAAAAGCAAATCAGGGCCACAGCCTGAAAACAGGCAAACTAATTCACAAATAAGCACAGTTCCACAGAAAAATAATTCAAATGGTCAAGTGTCACAATGCGACAATCTTATACTAAGTGACTCAATACTGAAGAGGATCCGTCCAAGCCAGTTCTCCTCAAGTGAAACTACACAGAAAAGATATATTCGAGGTGGTGCAAAAACATGCACACAGTTTATTAACAACAATGGTGAAAACTTCCGCCCAAAAAGAGTGTTAATTCATATTGGTACACGTGACATCCGGAATGATGGTGTCAACAAAAATGAATTCAAACTTATGTTTGAATCAGTTCTCAAATCATGGCCATCCTCAGACGTTTACATATTACCACTTCTTTATAGAAAAGATACTGAAAACTTTGTAATTGACGAAGCAAATGACAGGATAATATCAGTAGCACATGATTATCCCACTTTAAACATCCTCAAAGGATTTATACTTACAGATGATATGTTCTATGATTATGTTCATCTCAATGACAGCAAAGGTATTCCTGCTATTACAAATTTTTTGAAGCGCCAGATGAACATTCCGTTCACTCAATCAAACACACCCCAAAGGATGAGTAACAAACCTAGTATTCGGCATGGTGAACTGAAAAACTTTAACCCTAGGCAATACAATGAGAGACCAGCGCACAATGTTGACATCAATAACAACAATCAGCGCCGACCACTGCTCAGAAATTCATTCAACAACAATAGCAATCAATGGCCATCACCACTCGGTAATCCATACAACCACAACAATCAACGCCCACCACCGCTCGGAAATCCATACAACAAAAACAATCAATGCCCACCACCGCTCAGAAATCCATACAGCAACAATAATCAATGCCAACAACCGCTCGGAAATCAACCTGGACCACATTTCGACATGCCGTACTTTAACCCTTGGCTTTACGGACCTCGGAACATGCCCCCGTATATGCAGAGAATGGATTTTCAATAATGTGTGCCTTAGTGAACCATTCTGATCTACATCTTCCCAACATCTTACCCCCATGAACTCATTGATCCTTCAACAATGACAATACATAACCTGAGAATTGGTCTATGGAATATTCAGGGTTTGAACCATGACAAAATAAAGGACCCTATTTTTATGAAAATTATTTCTAATATGCATGTTTTCAGTTTAGTAGAAACGTGGAATGACAGTAGAACTATTTTAAGTATACCAAATTATGCACTTATTTGTAACAGTAATCAAACTAAACATAAAAAAGCCAGGCGTAATTCAGGTGGAATTGCAATATATGCCAAACACTCATTGACAAAAGGCTTGTCTAAGCTTCCTAATGAACATAGTGATATCCAGTGGGTTAAGCTAAACCACAACTTTTTTAATCTTCCAAGAGATGTATATCTTGCTTTTATCTATTTTTCCCCAGAAAGTTCTTCCGGGCAACCAAAGGATATTGAAGAAATGTTTTCAAAATTACTCAGAAACATAGAATACTACAGTCAATATGGCGAGGTATTGATTCAAGGGGATTTTAATGCATATACTAGCACATCCTCTGACTTTGTGTCTTCAGATGAATCTAAGTATCCTCATACAGACGATGATAATTATGTATATGATATATGTACACCAAGAAATAATCTTGATCATAAAAGGCCCAATAAGAGTGGCAAGTTATTAATTGAGCTCTGTAAAGAAGCTGGGCTAAGAATACTGAATGGTAGAACTATTGGAGATCTACATGGTAAATATACCTGTATCAAATATAATGGTTCTAGTGTTGTTGATTATGCAGTTGCATCTGCAAAGTTATTACATACGCATGCCATAAGTAGTTTTACTGTGCATGACTTTACACCATTATCTGATCATTGTGCAACAAGCTGTACCTTACTGACATCTTTTTTTGATAATACAAATACTCAACAAGCATATTTAGAACCACTCCCAGGTAAATTTGTATGGGATTCAGAGGCGATTAATCGTTACTCTACTCTTATTCAGAATAATAAGTCTAAAACCAAACTGCAACAATTTCTGAGTAAAAAATATTCAAATTGTAATGAGGCTGTAAATGATCTAAATACAATTCTACAAGAAACAGCTATGGCCTCTGCCAAATGTATCAAAGGGCGTATTAAAAAACAAACAAATAAACCAAAAAGAAAACCCTGGTTTTCAGAGTCATGTGATGACTTATATAAAACTGTTAAACACTATGCATTTCTTATAAATAAATTTCCATTTAATGGAGCTTACAGAAAAGAATACTACTCTTATCGCTCAAATTTAAGGCGAAAATGCAAACAAAATGAAAAGAAATACAAAAATAAAATATGTTCTGATCTATCCAGTAATATCAACACTGACCCAAAATCCTTCTGGGATTTACTTAATAAATTAAGCCGAGCATCAGACAATAATTCTACTGAAAACATTGATGAGCACGCATTCTGTAAATTTTTCAAAAATTTAAATTCTTGTGAAGCACAATCAAAGGACAGTAAATTTCATAGAATTATTCGTACGAAATTAGAAGAACTTAAAATTGCACTAAATAACGAAGATAATATGTCTTATAATCAACCAATAATGGCAGATGAAATAATTAAAGCCTCTAAAACCCTGAAAAATGGTAAATCCACTGCAAAGGACTTGATTTCAAATGAAATGATCAAATATGGTATACCAATACTAGTTGGCCCCATTACTAAACTGTTTAACCTTATTTTCAAAGAAGGAACATTCCCTAAGGTATGGAATGAAAGCTTCATTTCTTTAATACACAAAAAGGGCAGTAAAATGGACCCTGTAAACTACAGAGGTATATCTATAACTTCTAACCTAGGGAAATTGTTCAACAAAGTTATCTATATGAGAATTACAACATTTGTCAACGAACATAACATTATAAGTGAAAACCAAATTGGTTTTAAAGAAAAATCCCGCACCTCAGATCACATCTTCACCCTAAAATCTATAATAGAACATAAGAAAAATAAGAAGCAGAAAGTGTTTGCTGCCTTCGTTGATCTGAGGAAGGCTTTTGATACAGTTTGGAGAAATGGATTGTTTTATAACCTCTTGGAACTTAAATTTCCCTGCAAACTCTTTAAAATAATTCATTCTATGTATGATGATACTGGGTATAGAATAAAATTCCCAAATGGTCTTAGTGAAGAATTTGTCTCCACCCGTGGTGTAAAACAGGGAGATGTTCTCAGTCCTATACTATTTAATCTTTACATAAATAATCTGGTAAACAGTCTTCAAGGTGCTAATACAGACCCGATAGTAATTGGAGACACAACAATAAATTCCCTTTTATTTGCCGATGATATAGTTTTATTATCTAATTCTAAGAAGGGACTGCAAACATCTTTAAATGTTCTTAGTGACTTTTGTCAATCTTGGAAACTAGAAGTAAATATAAACAAATCAAAAGTCATTATATTTAACTCAAATGGCAAAACCCATAATAACTTTTTTAAATATAATAATGAATTCCTGGAAACAGTTAAATCATACTGCTATCTTGGCATGACACTGCAGTACACAGGGAATCTAAACCTATGCAGCTCATTGCTTGTGGAAAAGGGTAGAAAAGCCCTTTTCAAAATAAAAAAACAGTTGGACTTAATAACCCATGCAAGCTTTTAGAAAAACTATTTGACTCCCTTGTTGTGCCTATTGCTCTATATGGTAGTGAAGTATGGGGGATAGGGAAACAATACAAGGATTCAGATCGATTTGAACACTTGCAGTTAAAATTTATTAAAGAAATTCTAGGAGTTAACTGCAAAGCATCAAATGCTGCATGCCTAGCTGAGCTGAACAGATTGCCCCTATATACCAGAATAGAATCTTCAGCAATAAAATATTGGCTCCATATACTAGAGTCAAATAATTCACTCATTTTAAAAATATATAGAGCAACTGAAGAAAAAAACTCATGGATAATAAATATGAATAATCTCATTTCAAAACTTGGATTCCATTTTATTAGTCTAAATCCTTTTGATATTAAGATTTATCTAAAACGCATTCAAGAGAGAATTAAAGATACAGCCTTTCAAAGGCAAGAGACTGACATCAGTCAAAATAAAAAATTAAACTTCTTTAACATACTATATAAACCAAATAAAAGACCCTCATATGTTGATCATTGCAAATCCAAGTGTGATAGATCAACATTATGTAAGTTGAGGATAAGTGCTCATACTCTGTCAGTTGAAAGAGGACGATATTTAAATATACCAAAACAGAGTAGAATATGTCTTTGCTGCAACAACGGAGACGTTGAAGATGAACTTCATTTTCTTTTAAAATGTTCTACGTACAAATACTTGAGAGATAACCTCATTAAAAAATTAAATAATGTTCTAATGAACAACAAATTTATTTTTTTATCATACAACTTGCTTATCTCAATTCTCAATAGTAATTCTCCAACTGTATTAAAAATTGTAGTGAATTACTTGAATGAATGCTTGTTGGTTAGAAATTCATTGTCAAATGATACTTGAGTTATCTCATACTTATCCACTGTCACTCCTACATTGTACATATTTAATTGTAATTTGTCTGTATTTTGTTGCCATAACCATTTATTGTTAATGTGTTAGTGCTAATAAAGTTATTATTATTATTATGATATTTATGTCACTCCTGGAGTGCAAGTTATGTGATAATTATGATTATCATACTTCATTATTTACATCATATTGTTTATATGGCGGGGGACTGATTGTTCATAGACAGATGAAACACTGTTGTCTATGAATTTTCAATTTCATGGGCCGTGTTTCTAAATTCATCTTGGTCGTCATTTTATCAATTTATTTCTTAAAAATATTATTTCTGTAATATAGTATCCAAATTGGATGGTTAGGCCCAATGGATTATTAATTTATTATCAAAATAAACTAAACTGTTCATATATTCTTTTTATTTTCTATGATAAACTCCATGTTAATCCCCTATGACAAAAGTTAATTTGACAAGCGTCATTCATCTTTTAACAATGTATATGTGGAAAAGCAGCCAGTTACTTGGAAAGTTTGTTGTGTAGATTACTTGTGTGTGAAAGTCGGGAACCACATAAGTAGGTGAACTGGCCGCCGTAATATGACTGGAAATTTGTTGAAAATGCCGTTAAACCTCAATCAGTCAAACACTTTTTTAAACCTTTATGCTGCGTTTACACTAGGCCACGATGTCTACGATGTCCACGATTCTTTTAAATCGTGGAGCTCGACGATTTATTGTACAAGTTTATATTTTTTTACGTTTTGCTACGCTTTTCTTCGCTCTCGGTACTTTTTGTTACGATCTGTAACGTTTTGTTACGAAGCCAACACGACTCTGGTCAAGATCTGTTACGATCTCCACGATATGCTATCACGTTATGTCACGTTCCGTTAGGTTATGTTAAGATCTCTCTCGATCATGAAGTTCTGTTAAGATCTCCAGCGATTTAAGGCCACGATTTGAGCAAAATCTCCGCGCTTGCAGCACGATTGGGTATAAACAAGAAGGTATTCTGGCCCTCTTGTTGGTTGGCAGATCCGGAAACTCTTCCTGTGGTGGCGTGGTCGGTGATGTTTCCGCTGCCTCCACAGGGACTTCTGCTGAGACTTCTTCAGATGCTGATAGAGGATGTGGAGCATCCCGGCCTTTCTTGACAGAGGCCTTCCTTCCTTTATGGCTGGCATATTTTAAATCTACCAAACACTTTGATGTTTCCTTATTCAGTGTTGCAAACCTAATGAACCTTACAGAGCGGGAACTTATCAGAGCGTGTCAGCGCGTATATGCCTATCGGGATGTTCGTAGCAGAACGTGTCACAGCGTGATGTAATTACTCTTGCTATTCAATATATATTGACGAATCGTAGTAGAGTGATATAGCGTGATAGACACGTGGTGGCATCGTAGTTAACCTTGAAGGAATCGTGTTTCCAAGTTCATCAAGATCCCCTACG
>JASEVX010000001.1:188106152-188333528 GCA_031761405.1 Serripes groenlandicus
CAACCGTTTCACGCCAAGCCCTCGACACTCACTACTATTTTGCAGAGCTTGGTTGATGACGATGGATTTTGTACAGAAATTCGACATTGAACTAGAAAAAGAGGTTTATTACGCGGGTGAGATTGTAACAGGGGAAGTACATGTTATAACCACAGAAAATATAAAAGTAAAAGGTAACTACACTTTCTTATTAGCTCATCTGAGAACAAAGTGCTCAATGTGAGTTATTGTTATCGCCTTATGTCCGGCGACCGTCGTGCGTCCGTGAACATCTTCTCCTCGGTAACCGGGGTCAATTGGAACGAAACTTCACAGCAAGCATCCTCCCAATACACGCTCCAGAATTCCTTCATTTCTTTTTGGATCCATGCATAATTCCATGGCAACCAAACTAAAACAACTTTAACGTTCTTTTTCTTACAAACTGGTTGGCCGATTTTCCGATAATTGTGTAGAAATGTCCCTTCGGTGACCCTCTATCACAATCCTTTAAGCCAAGTTGGTTGATCAAAAAACATGGTCGCCAGGGGGCGGGCGGTTTAACCTTATATGGCTATAGTAATTTTTCTTTTTAAATTCTTCTCTTAAAGTGTCTGGCCGATTTCCAAATTAGTTTGCAGAAATGTTCATTGGTAACCCTCTACAAACTTACTTCTAGGCATGATGGTTACTTTTATATGTACAGACACCAAGATAAGGAGGTGTAAACGTGTCTTGCTTTCACATATTTATATGTACTTACACTTATATAAGGAAGTGTAAACGTGTCTTGCTTTCACATACTTATATGTACATCACCTATATTATAAGGAAGTGTAAACGTGTCTTGCTTTCACATACTTATATGTACATCACCTATATAAGGAAGTGTAAACGTGTCTTGCTTTCACATACTTATATGTACATACACCTATATAAGGAAGTGTAAACGTGTGTTGCTTTCACATACTTATATGTACATACACCTGTATAAGGAAGTGTAAACGTGTCTTGCTTTCACATACTTATATGTACATACACCTATATAAGGAAGTTTAAACGTGTCTTGCTTTCACATACTTATATGTACATACACCTATATATGTAAATTTAAACGTGTCTTGCTTTCACATACTTATATGTACATACACCTATATAAGGAAGTGTAAACGTGTCTTGCTCTCACATACTTATATATACATACACCTATATAAGGAAGTGTAAACGTGTCTTGCTTTCACATACTTATATGTACATACACCTATATAAGGAAGTGTAAACGTGTCTTGTTTTAACATACTTATATGTACTGACACTTATATAAGTAAATTTAAACGTGTCTTGCTGTCACATACTTATATGTACAGACACCTATATAAGGAAGTGTAAACGTGTCTTGCTTTCACATACTTATATGTACATACACCTATATAAGGAAGTGTAAACGTGTCTTGCTTTCACATACTTATATGTACATACACCTATATAAGGAAGTGTAAACGTGTCTTGCTCTCACATACTTATATATACATACACCTATATAAGGAAGTGTAAACGTGTCTTGCTTTCACATACTTATATGTACATACACCTATATAAGGAAGTGTAAACGTGTCTTGTTTTAACATACTTATATGTACTGACACTTATATAAGTAAATTTAAACGTGTCTTGCTGTCACATACTTATATGTACAGACACCTATATAAGGAAGTGTAAACGTGTCTTGCTTTCACATACGTATATGTACATACACCTATATAAGGAAGTGTAAACGTGTCTTGCTTTCACATACTTATATGTACATACACCTATATAAGGAAGTGTAAACGTGTCTTGCTTTCACATACTTATATGTACATACACCTATATAAGGAAGTGTAAACGTGTCTTGCTTTCACATACTTATATGTACATACACCTAGATAAGAAAGTGTAAAAAAAATCGTGTCACTTTGGTTATTTTTTTTTAAATTAATGTTTTGTGGATATAGAAAGAGTTATAATTTGTGTTGACTTATATTCTTACGAAATAATAAAGGTTTAACATTTGTTATGTATACTTTTTTCCCGTACGTCAATAGACGACAACAATTAGTATTCCAAACATATGTGGGTCATGGAAAAACACCAATTGAATATTATCATGGTCTTAGTCAATCATTTTTAAAAAATAAATTTATTTTATGGTCATAGAATGCCGTATAATTGTCTATTTAATACATGTTATGTTTCTTTCATAACTAATAAGTACAAAAAGATGTATTAGAATTTTTTTTGAAATTTGGTTGCACCAGGAAAACGGCATGTTTGAAAAAGAGTCCATTTCTGAAAAAGAGATCTTAACTAGAATGAAGATGACTTATTCTCACCACAAAGTCACTCTACAATACTACACTACCAGGTTCTCACCACAAAGTCACTCTACACTACTACACTACCAGGTTCTCACCACAAAGTCACTCTACAATACTACACTACCAGGTTCTCACGACAAAGTCACTCTACAATACTACACTACCAGGTTCTCAACATAAAGTCACTCTACAATACTACACTACCAGGTTCACATCAGTAGTCACTCTACAATACTACACTACCAGGTTCTCACCACAAAGTCACTCTACAATACTACACTACCAGGTTCTCACCACAAAGTCACTCTACAATACTACACTACCAGGTTCTCACGACAAAGTCACTCTACAATACTACACTACCAGGTTCACATCAGTAGTCACACTATAATACTACACTACCAGGTTCTCACCACAAAGTCACTATACAATACTACACTACCAGGTTCTCACCACAAAGTCACTCTACAATACTACACTACCAGGTTCTCACCACAAAGTCACTCTACAATACTACACTACCAGGTTCTCACCATAAAGTCACTCTACAATACTACACAACCAGGTTCTCACCACAAAGTCACTCTTCAATACTACACTACCAGGTTCTCACCAGAAAGTCACTCTACAATACTACACTACCAGGTTCTCACGACAAAGTCACTATACAATACTACACTACCAGGTTCTCACCACAAAGTCACTCTACAATACTACACTACCAGGTTCTCACCACAAAGTCACTCTACAATACTACACTACCAGGTTCTCATTCTAAAGTCACTCTACAATACTACACTACCAGGTTCTCACCACAAAGTCACTCTACAATACTACACTACAAGGTTCTCACCACAAAGTCACTCTACAATACTACACTACCAGGTTCTCACCACAAAGTCACTCTACAATACTACACTACCAGGTTCTCACCACAAAGTCACTCTACAATACTACACTACCAGGTTCACATCAGTAGTCACTCTACAATACTACACTACCAGGTTCTCACCACAAAGTCACTCTACAATACTACACTACCAGGTTCTCACCACAAAGTCACTCTACAATACTACACTACCAGGTTCACATCAGTAGTCACTCTACAATACTACACTACCAGGTTCTCACCACAAAGTCACTCTACAATACTACACTACAAGGTTCTCACCACAAAGTCACTCTACAATACTACACTACCAGGTTCTCACCACAAAGTCACTCTACAATACTACACTACCAGGTTCTCACCATAAAGTCACTCTACAATACTACACTACCAGGTTCTCACCACAAAGTCACTCTACAATACTACACTACCAGGTTCTCACGACAAAGTCACTCTACAATACTACACTACCAGGTTCTCACGACAAAGTCACTCTACAATACTACACTACCAGGTTCTCACCACAAAGTCACTCTACAATACTACACTACCAGGTTCTCACCACAAAGTCACTCTACAGTACTACACTACCAGGTTCTCACCACAAAGTCACTCTACAATACTACACTACCAGGTTCACATCAGTAGTCACTCTTCAATACTACACTACCAGGACCACAAAGTCACTCTACAATACTACACTACCAGGTTCTCACCACAAAGTCACTCTACAATACTACACTACCGGGTTCTCACCACAAAGTCACTCTACACTACTACACTACCAGGTTCTCACCACAAAGTCACTCTACAATACTACACTACCAGGTTCTCACCTCAAAGTCACTCTACAATACTACACTACCAGGTTCTCACCACATAGTCACTCTACAATACTACACTACCAGGTTCACATCAGTAGTCACTCTACAATACTACACTACCAGGTTCTCACCACAAAGCCACTCTTCAATACTACACTACCAGGTTCTCACCACAAAGTCACTCTACAATACTACACTACCAGGTTCTCACCATAAAGTCACTCTATAATACTACACTACCAGGTTCACATCAGTAGTCACTCTACAATACTACACTACCAGGTTCTCACCACAAAGTCACTCTACAATACTACACTACCAGGTTCTCACCACAAAGTCACTCTACAATACTACACTACCAGGTTCACATCAGTAGTCACTCTACAATACCACACTACCAGGTTCTCACCACAAAGTCACTCTACAATACTACACTGCCAGGTTCTCACCACAAAGTCACTCTACAATACTACACTACCAGGTTCTCACCACAAAGTCACTCTACAATACTACACTACCAGGTTCACATCAGTAGTCACTCTACAATACTACACTACCAGGTTCTCACCACAAAGTCACTCTACAATACTACACTACCAGGTTCTCACCATAAAGTCACTCTACAATACTACACTACCAGGTTCTCACCATAAAGTCACTCTACAATACTACACTACCAGGTTCTCACCACAAAGTCACTCTACAATACTACACTACCAGGTTTTCACCACAAAGTCACTCTATAATACTACACTACCAGGTTCTCACCACAAAGTCACTCTACAATACTACACTACCAGGTTCTCACCACAAAGTCACTCTACAATACTACCAGGTTCTCACCACAAAGTCACTCTACAATACTACACTACCAGGTTCTCACCACAAAGTCATTCTACAATACTACACTACCAGGTTCTCACCACAAAGTCACTCTACAATACTACACTACCAGGTTCTCACCACAAAGTCACTCTACAATACTACACTACCAGGTTCTCACCACAAAGTCACTCTACAATACTACACTACCAGGTTCTCACCACAAAGTCACTCTACAATACTACACTACCAGGTTCTCACCACAAAGTCACTCTACAATACTACACTACCAGGTTCACATCAGTAGTTACTCTACAATACTACACTACCAGGACCACAAAGTCACTCTACAATACTACACTACCAGGTTCTCACCACAAAGTCACTCTACAATACTACACTACCAGGTTCTCACCACAAAGTCACTCTACAATACTACACTACCAGGTTCTCACCACAAAGTCACTCTACAATACTACACTACCAGGTTCTCACCATAAAGTCACTCTACACTACTACACTACCAGGTTCTCACCACAAAGTCACTCTACAATACTACACTACCAGGTTCTCACCAGAAAGTCACTCTACAATACTACACTACCAGGTTCTCACCACAAAGTCACTCTACAATACTACACTACCAGGTTCTCACCACAAAAGTCACTCTACACTACTACACTACCAGGTTCTCACAACAAAGTCACTCTACAATACTACACTACCAGGTTCACATCACAAAGTCACTCTACAATACTACACTACCAGGTTCTCACCACAAAGTCACTCTACAATACTACACTACCAGGTTCTCACCACAAAGTCACTCTACAATACTTCACTACCAGGTTCACACCACAAAGTCACTCTACAATACTACACTACCAGGTTCTCACCACAAAGTCACTCTACAATACTACACTACCAGGTTCTCACCACAAAGTCACTCTACAATACTACACTACCAGGTTCACATCAGTAGTCACTCTACAATACTACACTACCAGGTTCTCACCATAAAGTCACTCTACAATACTACACTACCAGGTTCACATCAGTAGTCACTCTACAATACTACACTACCAGGTTCTCACCACAAAGTCACTCTACAATACTACACTACCAGGTTCACATCAGTAGTCACTCTACAATACTACACTACCAGGTTCACATCACAAAGTCACTCTACAATACTACACTACCAGGTTCTCACCACAAAGTCACTCTACAATACTACACTACCAGGTTCTCACCACAAAGTCACTCTACAATACAACACTACCAGGTTCTCACCACAAAGTCACTCTACAATACTACACTACCAGGTTCACATCAGTAGTCACTCTACAATACTACACTACCAGTTTCACATCACAAAGTCACTCTACAATACTACACTACCAGGTTCTCACCACAACGTCACTCTACAATACTACACTACCAGGTTCTCACCACAAAGTCACTCTACAATACTACACTACCGGGTTCTCACCACAAAGTCACTCTACAATACTACACTACCAGGTTCTCACCACAAAGTCAGTCTTCAATACTACACTACCAGGTTCTCACCACAAAGTCACTCTACAATACTACACTATCCGGTTCTCACCACAAAGTCACTCTACAATACTACACTACCAGGTTCACATCAGTAGTCACTCTACAATACTACACTACCAGGTTCACATCACAAAATCACTCTACAATACTACACTACTAGGTTCACATCAGTAGTCACTCTACAATGCTACACTACCAGGTTCTCACCACAAAGTCACTCTACAATACTATACTACCAGGTTCTCACCATAAAGTCACTCTACAATACTACACTACCAGATTCTCACCACAAAGTCACTCTACAATACTACACTACCAGGTTCTCATCACAAAGTCACTCTACAATACTACACTACCAGGTTCTCACCACAAAGTCACTGTACAATACTACACTACCAGGTTCTCACCACATAGTCACTCTACAATACTACACTACCAGGTTCTCACCACATAGTCACTCTAAAATACTACACTACCAGGTTCTCACCACAAAGTCACTCTACAATACTACACTACCAGGTTCTCACCACAAAGTCACTCTACAATACTACACTACCAGGTTCTCACCACAAAGTCACTCTACAATACTACACTACCAGGTTCACATCAGTAGTCACTCTACAATACTACACTACCAGGTTCTCACCACAAAGTCACTCTACAATACTACACTACCAGGTTCTCACCACAAAGTCACTCTACAATACTACACTACCAGGTTCTCACCACAAAGTCACTCTACAATACTACACTACCAGGTTCTCACCACAAAGTCACTCTACAATACTACACTACCAGGTTCTCACCACAAAGTCACTCTACAATACTACACTACCAGGTTCTCACCACAAAGTCATTCTACAATACTACACTACCAGGTTCTCACCACAAAGTCACTCTACAATACTACACTACCAGGTTCTCACCACAAAGTCATTCTACAATACTACACTACCAGGTTCTCACCACAAAGTCATTCTACAATACTACACTACCAGGTTCTCACCACAAAGTCATTCTACAATACTACACTACAAGGTTCTCACCACAAAGTCACTCTACAATACTACACTACCAGGTTCTCACCACAAAGTCATTCTACAATACTACAATACCAGGTTCTCACCACAAAGTCACTCTACAATACTACACTACCAGGTTCTCACCACAAAGTCACTCTACAATACTACACTACCAGGTTCTCACCACAAAGTCTTTCTACAATACTACACTACCAGGTTCTCACCACAAAGTCACTCTACAATACTACACTACCAGGTTCTCACCACAAAGTCACTCTACAATACTACACTACCAGGTTCTCACCACAAAGTCACTCTACAATACTACACTACCAGGTTCTCACCATAAAATTACTCTACACTACTACACTACCAGGTTCTCACCACTAAGTCACTCTACAATACTACACTACCAGGTTCTCACCAGAAAGTCACTCTACAATACTACACTACCAGGTTCTCACCACAAAGTCACTCTACAATACTACACTACCAGGTTCTCACCACAAAGTCACTCTATAATACTACACTACCAGGTTCTCACCACAAAGTCACTCTACAATACTACACTACCAGGTTCTCACCACAAAGTCACTCTACAATACTACACTACCAGGTTCTCACCACAAAGTCACTCTACAATACTACACTACCAGGTTCTCACCACAAAGTCACTCTACAATACTACACTACCAGGTTCTCACCACAAAGTCACTCTACAATACTACACTACCAGGTTCTCACCACAAAGTCACTCTACAATACTACACTACCAGGTTCACATCAGTAGTCACTCTACAATACTACACTACCAGGTTCTCACCACAAAGTCACTCTACAATACTACACTACCAGGTTCACATCAGTAGTCACTCTACAATACCACACTACCAGGTTCTCACCACAAAGTCACTCTACAATACTACACTACCAGGTTCTCACCACAAAGTCACTCTACAATACTACACTACCAGGTTCTCACCACAAAGTCACTCTACAATACTACACTACCAGGTTCACATCAGTAGTCACTCTACAATACTACACTACCAGGTTCTCACCATAAAGTCACTCTACAATACTACACTACCAGGTTCACATCAGTAGTCACTCTACAATACTACACTACCAGGTTCTCACCACAAAGTCACTCTACAATACTACACTACCAGGTTCACATCAGTAGTCACTCTACAATACTACACTACCAGGTTCACATCACAAAGTCACTCTACAATACTACACTACCAGGTTCTCACCACAAAGTCACTCTACAATACTACACTACCAGGTTCTCACCACAAAGTCACTCTACAATACAACACTACCAGGTTCTCACCACAAAGTCACTCTACAATACTACACTACCAGGTTCACATCAGTAGTCACTCTACAATACTACACTACCAGTTTCACATCACAAAGTCACTCTACAATACTACACTACCAGGTTCTCACCACAACGTCACTCTACAATACTACACTACCAGGTTCTCACCACAAAGTCACTCTACAATACTACACTACCGGGTTCTCACCACAAAGTCACTCTACAATACTACACTACCAGGTTCTCACCACAAAGTCAGTCTTCAATACTACACTACCAGGTTCTCACCACAAAGTCACTCTACAATACTACACTATCCGGTTCTCACCACAAAGTCACTCTACAATACTACACTACCAGGTTCACATCAGTAGTCACTCTACAATACTACACTACCAGGTTCACATCACAAAATCACTCTACAATACTACACTACTAGGTTCACATCAGTAGTCACTCTACAATGCTACACTACCAGGTTCTCACCACAAAGTCACTCTACAATACTATACTACCAGGTTCTCACCATAAAGTCACTCTACAATACTACACTACCAGATTCTCACCACAAAGTCACTCTACAATACTACACTACCAGGTTCTCATCACAAAGTCACTCTACAATACTACACTACCAGGTTCTCACCACAAAGTCACTGTACAATACTACACTACCAGGTTCTCACCACATAGTCACTCTACAATACTACACTACCAGGTTCTCACCACATAGTCACTCTAAAATACTACACTACCAGGTTCTCACCACAAAGTCACTCTACAATACTACACTACCAGGTTCTCACCACAAAGTCACTCTACAATACTACACTACCAGGTTCTCACCACAAAGTCACTCTACAATACTACACTACCAGGTTCACATCAGTAGTCACTCTACAATACTACACTACCAGGTTCTCACCACAAAGTCACTCTACAATACTACACTACCAGGTTCTCACCACAAAGTCACTCTACAATACTACACTACCAGGTTCTCACCACAAAGTCACTCTACAATACTACACTACCAGGTTCTCACCACAAAGTCACTCTACAATACTACACTACCAGGTTCTCACCACAAAGTCACTCTACAATACTACACTACCAGGTTCTCACCACAAAGTCATTCTACAATACTACACTACCAGGTTCTCACCACAAAGTCACTCTACAATACTACACTACCAGGTTCTCACCACAAAGTCATTCTACAATACTACACTACCAGGTTCTCACCACAAAGTCATTCTACAATACTACACTACCAGGTTCTCACCACAAAGTCATTCTACAATACTACACTACAAGGTTCTCACCACAAAGTCACTCTACAATACTACACTACCAGGTTCTCACCACAAAGTCATTCTACAATACTACAATACCAGGTTCTCACCACAAAGTCACTCTACAATACTACACTACCAGGTTCTCACCACAAAGTCACTCTACAATACTACACTACCAGGTTCTCACCACAAAGTCTTTCTACAATACTACACTACCAGGTTCTCACCACAAAGTCACTCTACAATACTACACTACCAGGTTCTCACCACAAAGTCACTCTACAATACTACACTACCAGGTTCTCACCACAAAGTCACTCTACAATACTACACTACCAGGTTCTCACCATAAAATTACTCTACACTACTACACTACCAGGTTCTCACCACTAAGTCACTCTACAATACTACACTACCAGGTTCTCACCAGAAAGTCACTCTACAATACTACACTACCAGGTTCTCACCACAAAGTCACTCTACAATACTACACTACCAGGTTCTCACCACAAAGTCACTCTATAATACTACACTACCAGGTTCTCACCACAAAGTCACTCTACAATACTACACTACCAGGTTCTCACCACAAAGTCACTCTACAATACTACACTACCAGGTTCTCACCACAAAGTCACTCTACAATACTACACTACCAGGTTCTCACCACAAAGTCACTCTACAATACTACACTACCAGGTTCTCACCACAAAGTCACTCTACAATACTACACTACCAGGTTCTCACCACAAAGTCACTCTACAATACTACACTACCAGGTTCACATCAGTAGTCACTCTACAATACTACACTACCAGGTTCACATCAGTAGTCACTCTACAATACTACACTACCAGGTTCACATCAGTAGTCACTCTACAATACTACACTACCAGGTTCTCACCACAAAGTCACTCTACAATACTACACTACCAGGTTCACATCAGTAGTCACTCTACAATACTACACTACCAGGTTCACATCAGTAGTCACTCTACAATACTACACTACCAGGTTCACATCAGTAGGGGTAACATATGTTTTCATCAACAGTTTCTATCTTAATATGAGCCGTCCCGCGAGAAAACCAACATCGACCCGGATCAGCTTAAGCATGCCGCGCAGGCTAACCCGGATAACCACTTTTCATCTCCTGTGAATTTTCTGTTTCAGGACTCATTGCTTTATACCTCTGTTCCCCTGAGACGGAATGTGTCGGCCCGGATCGGTCTGCGCGGACTGCGCAGACTGATCTGGGTCGATACATTACACAGAGGCCATAATGTTGGTTTTCTCCCGGGACGGCTCATATCTTACAAAACATGTAACAAGAGTTGGAGGGTCAAATAAGGATTTTAGAACATGGGCTACGCCCCTTATCTTAAGCTCTGTTTCCGAGTTACCATTGGAAAACAAGAACGTTAGGTACAACAGCGATGAATTGTGGCAATATTCGCCAATGATTTTTGTTATTCTAGGTATACGGTTGACCCTTCGAGGCAAATCTCACACCGAGTGGAAAGTTAACAGGGCTGGAGAGAGAAGAACGGTGAAAGATGATGAATACTATATTGATTCGAAAAGAGTCCTTTGGGGCCGAGGTAATAATAAATATGAGCCATCCCGCGAGAAAGCCAACTTTGTGGACTCTGCGTAAAGTATCGACCCGGATCAGCCTAAGCATGCCGCGGAGGCTTACCCGGATAGACACTTTTCGCCTCTCTTGGATTTTCTGTTTCAGGAATCATTACTCTATACGGCTATCCCCTGAGACGGAATGTGTTGGCCCGGATCAGTTTGCGAGGAATGCGCAGGCTGATCTGGGTCGAAACATTACGCAGATGCCATAATGTTGGTTTTCTCGCGGGACGGATTAATTATAATGTTCTATAAATTCCTTAAATATAAGTGAATGTGTTTCTTATTTTATTGGTCAGACAGCTTGTGCAAAAAAGAATGTCTTAATTATTATTTTCATATTTGGTCTGAGATGTATGTCTTTTGTGTATCATACAGTTAGTTTAACTTTAAACATTAAACTAAAAACTATACATGTACTAGTATTTTAAAACCCTTAATTTTCGCCAGGCCTTGGTGGAATATCTACACACTAAGTCTGATTATGAGATAAACGTACATTTCATAAATTTGAGTGTCATGACCTATTCATTAGAATGATACTTTAACTTTCAGGGTGGCAAAGTTGACTTAAAATCTTTTAACATTGTTAGCTCACCTGAGCACGAGCACTAAAGATGAGTTATTGTGATCGCATTTTGTCCGGCGTGCGTCGTGCGTCAACATCTTCTTCTCAGTAACCAGTTGGTCAATTGGAATGAAACTTCACAGAAAGCATCCTCTCAATGACCTCACCAGAATTCCTTAACATTTTTTGGATCCATGCAGAATTTTGGTTTTCATGGCAACGAAACGAAAAAACCTTTAAAATTCTTCTTCACCCAAACTGGTTGGCAGCTTTTCAAATAATTTTGTAGAAATGTTCATTGGGTGACCCTCTATCAGATTTCTTCAAACCATGTTGATTGGTTGAAAAACATGGCCGTCTGGGTGGGGCTATTTTGCCGTATATGGCTATAGTGAAAACTTAAAAAAAATCTTCTCCCCCGAAAGTATTTAGCCGGTTTTCAAATAATTTTGTAGAAATGTTTCTTAAGTGACCCACTGTCAGATTTCTTCAAGCCATGCTGATTGGTCGAAAAAACAGGGCTGGGCTATTTAGCATTATATGGCTATAGTGAAAACTTAAAAAATCTTCTCCTCCGAAGGTGTCAGGCAGATTTGTTGTAGAAATGTAGAAGGGTGACCCTCTATTAGATTCCTTCAAGCTATGATGATTGGTTAAAAACTATGGCCGCCAGGGGACGGGGCTTATATGGCTAAAGTGAAAAAATAAATAAAATCAGGTGAGCGATCTAGGGCAATCATGGCCCTCTTGTTATGTGAATAAGTCGCTAGAATGGATGTTTTCGAATGGTACTGCCCATATCTGCCTATCTAATAGTGTCATTATGATGTAGAACGATAGATACCAAAACAACACGTTTTCTTATTTTTGTGTTTTTTGTTTTCTTATTTATATTTCTTTTGAAAATTTTAGGCCCATGGTGTTAATTATTACCTTTTGTACTATTGTTTTGTTGATGTACATACACATGTCACTATAATAAAATACACATGTAGTTACTTACTGAATAATTCAGAAATATATGAATTTAAAAGAAGACTTGCATGTACGATCATTTTGTTTTGATTTCGAGTATCAGATAATTTATATCGTGTATTTACGATCCATATGTCATAGTATCTGATATAATTTATCGTGTATTTGCGATCCATTTGTCATCATTATGAGTATCAGATAGAAATTATCGTGTATTTGCGATCCTTTTGTCATCATAATGAGCATCACATATATTTCATCGTGTATTTGCGATCCTTTTGTCATGATTTCGAGTATCAGATAGAATTTATCGTGTATTTGCGATCCTTTTGTCATGATTTCGAGTATCAGATAGAATTTATCGTGTATTTGCGATCCTTTTGTCATGATTTCGAGTATCAGATATAATTTATCGTGTATTTGCGATCCTTTTGTAATGATTTCGAGTATCAGATAGAATTTATCGTGTATTTGCGATCCTTTTATCATCATTATGAGAATCAGATATATTTCATCGTGTATTTGCGATCCTTTTGTAATGATTTCGAGTATCAGATAGAATTTATCTGGTATTTGCGATCCTTTTGTCATGATTTCGAGTATCAGATATAATTGATCGTGTATTTGCGATTCTTTTGTCATGATTTCGAGTATCAGATATAATTTATCGTGTATTTGCGATCATTTTGTCATCATTATGAGTATCAGATAAAATCTATCGTGTATTTGCGATCCTTTTGTCATCAGTATGAGAATCAGATATATTTCATCGTGTATTTGCGATCCTTTTGTCATGATTTCGAGTATCAGATAGCATTTATCTGGTATTTGCGATCCCTTTGTCATGATTTCGAGTATCAGATAAAATTTATCTGGTATTTGCGATCCTTTTGTCATGATTTCGAGTAGCAGATAGAATTTATCTGGTATTTGCGATCATTTTGTCATGATTTCGAGTATCAGATAGAATTTATCTGGTATTTGCTACCCTTTTGTCATCATAATGAGAATCAGATATATTTCATCGTGTATTTGAGATCCATTTGTCATCATTATGAGTATCGGATAGAATTAGTGCCATTGTTACATCTATGGCATAGCCATTTTAGCCAACACAAGAGTATAGTATATATATGCATTGTAAAGAAGCGCATACTTTGAAGAAGTGAATCTTAGAATTGGATCATCATAGGGTTTTAATAACTGTATGAATGTGACTCTGATCGTAAAATATGCTACAACTATCTATTGACAGACGAAAACCCTTTGTTGGTAAAATATTCCGTTAAATTCAATTAAATTGCAGACAAACACGACGATGGGGTTGCGCCAATTCTACCCCGTGGGCGTCACAATTACCCCTTTGAGTTCAAACTGCCTGAGACTGCCTTACCCTGTTCATTCGAAAGCAAAATTGGTCACGTGAGGTACTATTTACGAATAGTCATGGATATACCCTATGCTTCACCTCCCCAGGGAATTAAATATTTCACAATTGTTGGTCCACATATCGACTGCATGGAAGATAGATATCTGGTAAGTTAAATGTTTTATCTATCAAACTCTTACCGTGGAAGATAGCTATCTGGTAAGTTAAATGTTTTATCTATCAATCTCTTACCGTGGAAGATAAATATCTGGTAAGTTAAATGTTTTATCTATCAATCTCTTACCGTGGAAGATAGATATCTGGTAAGTTAAATGTTCTTTCTCTCAATCTCTTACCGTAGAAGATAGCTATCTGGTAAGTTAAATGTTTTATCTATCAATCTCTTACCGTGAAAGATAGATATCTGGTAAGTTAAATGTTCGTTATATCAATCTCTTACCGTGGAAGATAGCTATCTGGTAAGTTAAATGTTCTTTCTCTCAATCTCTTACCATGGAAGATAAATATCTGGTAAGTTAAATGTTTTATCTACCAATCTCTTACCAGAAAGAACGCCTCCATGTAATGATAAATGGAAAGGTAGTAACCTACCCAGTGAACGCTGTGATGCAATTGAACAATTGTTGAGAGTGGCGTAAAACATCATAAAACAAACTTTAGCAGAAAAAAGCTATAGGACGTAATTTGTTATATTGGTACATAACTATTCAACCAAGCAAGCAAATGCCACCTTGTCCATTGATTAAGAGTTTATGCATATTGTATGAAGAACCCTTAAGCAACGAAGATGTCAATCCCACATAAAAGATAGACGTTGGCGAATCTACACAAACATGCTGACATGTTGTATGTCATCTTTACATACTGACATGCGAAAGGTTGTACACCAGTCTATATTATATACTTTGTAAAGGACATGTTCCGTAAATACGCTTTTAAATATCGAAATGAGATAATTTAATCATACAATTGCATAAACAACACGAATAATAAAATCAGAAACTGATGATTATACCTAATAAAACCTAGGATAGTACGTGTTTCAAATGTCATAGCATGTTCCGTTTCATCCTTATATCTTGGAATTGCACTAATGCTGACTATGCCTAATAATAAGGGGGAGTTTCAAATGTCACAGCATGCCCTGTTTCATTCTTATATCGTTGAATTGCACTAACTCTGACAACACTTTTGTAATTATGCCTATTCAAACTAGGGATAGTTTGTGTTTCAAATGTCACTGTTTCATTCTTATATCTTTGAATTTCACTTACTCTGACAAAACTTTGGTGATTATGACTAATAAAACATAGGATAGTGGAAGTTCCAAGGGTCATTGCATGTTCTGTTACATTTTGATATCTTTGAATTGCACTAATGCTGCCAAACTTGGCATAGAAAAATTGTAGTTATCCATGAAAACATATGCCTCCAATACCAGTGTGTCATACATTATACGGCCATTATATGACAAGGCAGAAATCTTCGCGATAACAATTTCTTATTGTTTGTAAAGTTTACTTTGGGTATCATGCTCTTTACTTACAAAGTAATATTTATTGATTATCTAGTTTGGTTTTGACAAAGCTATCATACGACATCTCTTGTTTGTTATTACAGTCGCCTAAGTACGCAGAAGACAAGTATCGGACATGTTGTTTTTGCTGCGTTAAAGGACCCGTCTGGATCCATTCGACGTTAGAGAGAAGTGCGTACTGTTCCGGAGAACACATTCGTATCCGAGCTGAAATTCAAAATGGTGCCGACGAAAATGTGTATTTATTGTGTAAATTTTACCAGGTAAGTACAACTACATGTACATATGAGTACAATTAGACATGTCCGTTTGTTATTGGTATGGCATACAAGGCTACTAGTATCACCTTGAACCATTTACCTGGTTTGCTTTCAAAAGATATAATCGTGAACTATTTCACCTTTTTCACACACAAAGGGCGTCAAAAGTATGTATATGGTTATTATGTTACCTTTTTAAAACTCTTGAGCAAAATATTTGAAAACAATGAAGAAAAGGGCCAAACCTGAACAAATCTAGCATTCTATTTGTTAACTATCAAGTATATATTATATATATATTGTGGATTGCCTTTCAATCAATTTCCAATCGGAACACTCTAAAAGTATCAGTAGTTTGGTTTGGAATACCTTTAACTAATATCAAGTTTGACATAGACACTTTTGAATTATTGGTGAATAGACAAAACAGACCAGTATTCTGGTGGGCGAGAGTACAGTTAGTTAAGTAATACAATTCAATAGGTGGTTCAACTATAGGAACTGTCTACGTCTAGACACGCCGCCTAAAGTCTCGAAATAGGTTTAACTCTTTCAGCGCCAAAGGCAATATTGAGGTTTTTGCAAACAATACTGATTCAGGCGAGTCAGCTCGTAACGAGCTGTCTCACCTGAACTCAGCATTGTTTGCCTTTTAGTTATCAAATTGTCTAAACTGTTATTACATGAGAAATGGAGCCGCCCGATTTTGAACATGGAAGAGTCTACTGTAAACAAATCGGCGCTGAAAGAGTTAAAGCCTTCAGAACAATATTCTTGGTTTTTAATATGGCATTGTTGTGCAGCAGTTATGGTTATATGTATTGACAACAGTACTTCGAAAGATTTTACTTCCCATAGTCTGCTGAGAATGAATCGAAATGGAGCGACCAATGTAGAACCAGTTTTGGCTGCATTGATGTTGAGACAGATCTTGATCTACAGTGCTCACATATCGTGTCGTACTCATCGGTATATGAGTGCGACATGTACAGCCGAGTTAATATTTAGTGATTTTGTTCCTACAGTATGTTGATTATTACATCAACAAAGGCGTGCTAGGTTTGGTAAAGACTGTACACCACGTGGTCTGGGAGTACCAGAGCGATACTGTGAGACCACACCGTACAGAGAAGCAAGACAAGTTACAAGAGGTGTTACAAGTTCCTGTCGCCCCGCCCACTATGGTCGATGTTTGTAATTTGATGCAGATTCGCTATATCCTAAAGGTACGATTATCATGTAAAACGGTGAAACAAACATTCAAATAATGATGAAACAGAAAAGTCCTCACGTTTACAAATCTATGGCGTGTTTAAACTGTGTGTTGTGATAGATCGTTGCATGTTATTGATTCTGGGTTACGCTTTCAATGTTTTATAACAGGTTTAGAGTGCAAATAATACTCTGAGGGATTCACCTGGAAACATGGTCACACCAAATACTTTTTAAATGGTAGTAGTAGTTGTTTATTCTTGGCGCTCAGGATTGTGGGATTAGCTTTACTACTGACTCGCTGGTGTCAGTATAAATGTAACAGTAGTACTGGTAACTGACCTCGGAAACAGTAGTACTGGTAACTGACCTCGGAAAATTGAAAATTGTTGAGAGTGGTGTAACACACCAGAAAAGCATTTGTTTTGGAAACAGTATAAATTCCACACCAATACAACCGCAGTCTTTACATAACACAATCCAATTGGTGGATATGTATTTGAATAACACGCGTACTTTCATATATATATATACTTGAATAACACGCATGCTTTCATATATATATATATACTTGAATAACACGCATGCTTTCATATATATATATACTTGAATAACACGCATGCTTTCATATATATATATATACTTGAATAACACGCATGCTTTCATATATATATATATATATATATATACTTGAATAACACGCATGCTTTCATATATATATATACTTGAATAACACGCATGCTTTCATATATATATATATATATATATATATATATATATGCTTGAATAACACGCATGCTTTCATATATATATATATACACTTGAATAACACGCATGCTTTCATATATATATATACTTGAATAACACGCATGCTTTCATATATATATGTGCGAAATTAGATAGCACTACTGTGTTCAAGGTAGGTAAATCTGAATACATTGTCTGATATTATGTTAATGTTCGATGCGAGCATACGATTAGAAGTATTAGTGAGGTCAATAGAGAGTTCAATTAACAAATAGACCTAACGAAAAGCTAACGACCTCTGTGTTAGGTCAATATGAATGTAGCGTATGTCACACACTATAGGGGTTGTTTCATTACCTGATGTTCCATGTTAGGGTTGTCGATCTTAATCATATGTTATCCAGCCACACATAAAGGCATGTTTTATATCTTGAGAATTGCAAATGTGTTTATTATAAGCGATTTCCTCTTCAATAGAGATGTTTAAATATATGTGTGGCGGAGGAATCTGTCGTATGTAAGGGTATGATGCGAAATTGGTATAGTGCTACGGAAACGGATCTAACAGACTACGAAGAGCTTATAAAACGTTCCGATATGGACGTCATAACTTTTGTATTTTCCAACTTTAATTTCTATAATTAAGTCAAAGAATATTGATGTAATATAGATCAAACAACACTAAGATTTCGTCCGTAAAATTGCACCCGTGTCGTTGTCTTTCATATTATTGTGCCAAAATATAAATCGAGTTTTAGTTCATTCTATACATCAAATTACTGTTTTAAAAAAGCAATGACGTCTTTACATCACTCGTACGTTTTATGTACGGAACACGACCTTTAAAGGGAGATAAGTCTTTCGAGCCTATTTAATGATCTGTTACACTGTAACATCAAAGGTATTTCTGGATTTGACGCTATGCGACTTGAGGCTCTTCACACAATATAAAACACAGACATGCGTTCAATGAAACAGTTGTGTAGCTTACGGTTACGTATCGTCAAATCAAATGTACTGGTAGTAACTTTAGACGCGTTTGTAACTGCTTGTAAACGCATGGGTGATCTGGTATTTGGTCAGGACACTAGTTCCGTTTCACACTAAATCCCTGTGCCTTAGATGCTATTTAAATAAAGCCTGCCTGGAAGAGGTATTGAGAAGAAAATGTAACACATTAAAACACTGACATACTATTTTAATACACAGTGGAAAACAATGTCGGAAAAGTAGAAATTGTTCGTTATTAGATGCTTCAAAATGCATATGTTTTAATAAATATTTTAATGAAGTTTGGCTTATTGACAGATGCTGGTCATCGGAGAGAGTTCAGACGAGATGATCGAACTTGAGTTTCCCATCGTCATTGGTACAGTACCATTCCGTATACCGAACATTCCTCCCCCGGTGTTACAGTATGGTAAGTTTAATCACCACAATCTCCAGGATTTATGTTGATGTCTTATTCCTGTACCGGATACATACGGCTTTTGTCTCCTCTACAACTCATAGTTTTTATTTCACCAAAGAATACAGTCGGCTATTTAGATCAGTCAGGTTCCGTCATGCGGTTGGACATGTTAAAGCTAAGGATCATCAAGTATTAATAAATTGATGAAAATCAGGGGCGTAGCTTGGTAATAATCAATGTGTAGGCGTCTCGTGAGAAAATAAACATTGTGGACTCTGCGTAAAGTATCGACCCGGATCAGCCTAAGCATGCCACACAGGCGTACCCGGATATATACTTTTCGCCTCCTGTGGATTTTCTGTTTCAGGAATCACTACTCTATCTATCCCCCCTTAGACGGAATGTGTCAGCCGGATCAGTCTGCACGAACAGCGCAGGCTGATCTGGTCGATACATTACGCAGATGTGTATCGCCGCAGCTGCATTTTGGGGCATTTTTAGAAAAAATAGGTAGGCACGGGCCTACAGTGCCTAAAGGGAGCTACGCCCCTGAAAAAGAAGCTCCTACAGTTTCCACATATACTAAGCGAAGCTGCAATGGGATACCACCGTTGTCATGTTGTTATCGACTATAGACCGGGTGTTCTTAGTTGGATCCATATTCGCGACGGTTATGGTTGAGTGCCCTTAAGCAAAGTACATTTTCTAGCTAGTACTGGTTATGCACCCTTGGGTCTGAGATAGATGTACTGTCGTTGTGGTATAACTGAACTTTTTTTGGAATTTGGAAACATAGTAATAACCGAAATAAATTAACAAAATAAACAAGGACAAGCAAGTCACGTTGTTTGTTACGAAACACTACAATTGCAGCCCCATATTTCTCTATAATAATCATTATTTAACGGTTATACAACAATGCGAACGTTCGCTTAGCATAGCCTTTTAGCGTTTATATTCATTCTAATATTTTACTGGGAGAAAATTTAGTCTGAACTGGCGATTCGGGGTCATTCTGCTCGGCTAAGCCTTAACTGACCTGACTGCCTGCATGTAATATAGCACTACATGTATCTTTTGACACAACGCTGTGTAGTCAAACTAGTATTTCGCGTGATACATGTTCTTAAATGATTGGTAATTGGGAATTCACTTTCCCTTTGTTAAAACGCCTTTAAATTTTCATTTTGAATCTGAAACGATGCCAATTTTCACATAGAGAAACGTGTCAACTTGATTGATTGATTGATACACAATTTTTTAACTGTATGTAAGTTATTATTGTACGGCGACCAGTTCATCTAAAGTGTGCTTCCTGGCTTTGTCACAATTCTTCTCCACACAATATTCCCCCCCCCCCCCTCCCCGCCCGCCAATTGCTTGCTATCCACATGGAATATTTAGAAAAAGAGAAAAAAAAGGGTGAAGACCTTTGAATTAACGGAAAGAATGAATGGCAGAGTCGTATTCGAACTCATGACCTCTTGATTGATAAACCTAGTCCTTACTGACTGAGCTTTTACGGCATGACGAAAAAGAGATTATTGCAAACAATCTGATACATTCTTGACGAGTTTGAAATATAACGCCCTTTTGATTACCTTAGCTATTTTAATCTAAAAGCTATGTATCCTTGACAACCACCACAGCGCCTAGACAGTACATGGGGATGTGCACACACGATGTTAGTCTCCAACTTGTTATACTGTATTTGTTTTGGCGTGGCTCTGTTCTTGCAAGTACATTGTACATTTTTAGCTGAATCTTAAGCTAACAATAGAAAGTTGATGCAACGCATCAATGTCGCTGGAAATCCATACTGCAGTTATGCTTAACACTTACATTTAATATAGAAGTTGAAAAAACAGTTATCAACTGCGGGGCGTAATGGAACATCCGGGGTGGGATTAAGTGAACATTTATCATAACTTGCATTTTTTATGTCAATGAAGTGAATGTCTTTCATTGAAACAGAATTGAAGCATTTCACTGTTTATGACCAATCTCCATTCTAAGGTAGGTTGACTATACACACAGCCAACTAATTATTGATCAGTAATGGAAATGAGTTATCTTGCTAATCATAAGTCTAAATATGTATAAAGGTATAGTGCTTTTTCATTAAGGACTAATTTTATGATTTGTGAATTCCACATACACTTTTCAAGATGTTTTTGTCAGAATTTTTGAATTTTATTATTAGTCAATAAAACCACAAAACAGACCATTTTGGGATTTGCATGAAATAAGAAGTCATTTTAAAGTCAACATTGGACAGGTTTGCAGCAATCTACTTTAAAAACAATGAGAACAGGGATAATTTGCTGAAGACATGAGTTTTCTCGTTTTCTCAAAATCATATTAACTTGGCATCCAAATTATAATCATACTTTCTCAAATGTTAAAATGTAGTCCAATATGTTTACAAAGTAGACCACCCTCGAAATACAATATCAGCTAAACAGATAAATTTCATTGAAATTGTTGTATAATTTCAAACTTGATTTCGAATATAAACTGAACCCTACAACATGTTAATTTTTTTTTTATAATGAAATAGCAAACTACTAATGTTTTAAAATTATATAATGATGAGCGCCCTTCTGTTAAGGATGCATAACAACATGCAGTACGAAATTAATTGGGTACGAAAGACTCGATTCGTGAACCATTCTCCTTCGCAGAGTTGTCGTTCTTTACACTCGCGTTATAGGTAGAGAGTGTTCATTCAAAGTCATATTTAAATAAAAAAACAGTTTTATCTCAGTTTGTTCCTTTCTTCATTTATTTCGAACCAAATAAACATCATAAATCACCTATAATTAACTATTTTAGGGCGTTTACAATTCTTTGGAAGTTTTCTCACGTGTGTCAATTTCTTTCCTTCGTAGCGTAACATAGAGTAGAAACAGTCTATACATTTTACTATTACAGACGACAGACATAAATTCAGAAATATTTTATTAAATCTTCACAAATCAAGACATTTATTTGAATCTTAAAAGAACGTTCCCTAATAAAGAATTACTTTTAAAAAGACAAATCGACGTTATTTTATTTAGATAGTGTTATGGTATGTTTCAAGTCAAGGACGAGTGAAAAATCGTAAACAACATTAAACAATTTGCAATATTTGGTAATCAAATTCAAACTTAAAACATTGGAAACATGAATTTCTTTTCGAATGTATCACAACTAAGTGTTTGTAAACAATCGAAACCGTAATATGTTCGAGGCATTTACATTATATTTATCCTAATAACAACTCGTCCTTCCAAGTGATTTCTAAAAAGCTTTTAAAAATATAAGTCGCCGGCTTATAGGTTTTTACCTAAGGCTATTTGTAGGTAGGTGTACGAGGTAAATAAATAGCATGTCACGATATCTCTGTATGATTGTATTAAAGCACGTGGACTTGTAACTTCTTCTTCTACTACAGTTACTTATTCGTCCTGACTTCTACTACTTCTACTCGTAAATTACGATCTGATCTAGACCTTCTACTACTTCTATTATTACTACTGCTATTATTAATACTACTACTTCTATTATTACTACTGCTATTATTAATACTACTATTACTACTACTACTACTGCTACTACTACTGCTATGATTAATACTACTATTACTACTACTACTGCTACTACTACTGCTATTATTAATACTACTATTACTACTACTACTGCTGCTACTACTACTGCTATGATTAATACTACTATTACTACTACTACTGCTGCTACTATTACTGCTATTATTAATGCTACTATTACTACTGCTGCTACTACTACTGCTATTATTACTACTACTACTACTACTACTACTACTACTACTACTACTATAACAACAACTACTACTACTACTACAACTACTACTACTACTACTACTACTACTGCTACTACTACAACAACTACTACTACTACTACTACTACTACTACTACTATTACTACTTCTACTACTGCTACTACTACTACTACTACTACTACTACAACTACTACTACTACTACTACTACTACTACTACTACTACTACTACTACTACTACTACTACTACTACTACTACTACTACTAACTACTTCTGCATCTTCTTCAATTACGTATTTTACTATTTCATCTAGACTCTCTATAACTTATTTTACAGATGTTGCGTCTGATAGCGTTGAAGGTGGAAAGTACATTAGTTCAGAATTTCAATTAGGACAAGTTTACATGGGCGATGACTTCCCGGAAGCTGACGAGGAGATTCTGTACCGACCCGTTTATTCCTGCCTTCCTCACGAGAGAAAGATCGTGACAAACACAAACAAAGACTCCATTGAAACACCTGCTCAACAACAATGTGAAGCATCCGATTTAGTCAAAGGGGACGTTAATATAAGACATGATCTATTAGATCCGGGCGATAGACCCATAAAGGGTGTTGTTGTTGTCGATGCAGTTAGTTCTAGTGAACAGTGGGAGGTTGTAGCGCTCAGAAACGTCAAGAGTCATACGGCTGGCGAGGACAATTGAGACTAAAAGGGCCATAACGCACGAAAGCGGACCTTCCGAGGTTAAAGGTTCTGTCATTAATAACTATTCTATATAAAGGTTTTGGTCGTTATCGATCTCCCGAGTGATTGGTCGTTATCGATCGCCCGAGTGATATATTTTACCTGAACTACAAGATGCTAAACATGGAAGATCCTTTTTAGCTGCGCAGAGGCGCAAAGTCCCGGAGTTCTGGTTCCGTGCGACAGGGTCCACGTTATCATCAGGTTGTATGTTTGGACATTTTATATATTTGTGACTACAGAGTAATTCCATTGTGCATTAATTACTGGATGGCAAGCAGGGAATACCCTGATAAGACTTTCGCAGAGGTGCAGGGAGATATGTATCTTTGCTGGTCGTAAGAAACATTCCCTATTGACCAACTCCTAGAAGAGAAAGGCTACTTCTCGACGCGGAAGGAAACTTATTTAATTTGATTACAATTACTTATGGTCGTTTCATATTTGCTGATGGTCGTTTCATATTTGCTGATGGTCGTTTCATAATTGCTGATGGTCGTTTCATAATTGCCAATAGTCATTTCACTATTGCTGATGGTCGTTTCTCAATTGCTGATGATCGTTTTAACAATTGCCGATGCTCATTTCACAATTGCTGATGGTCGTTTCTCAATTGCTGATGATCGTTTTAACAATTGCCGATGCTCATTTCACAATTGCTGATGGTCGTTAATCAATTGCTGATGGTCGTTTCACAACTTCTAATGGTCGTTTCACAACTTCTAATGGTCGTTTCACATTTGCCGATGGTCAAAACAAATGCTGATGGTCGTTTTTAATGTAGCGGTACGCATATGGATTCATGTAATACATTGTATGATGTATAGTTTGTTTTTTGTTTTCAATTCCAATGAATTACGATATGCTTTGATACATTATTGTATTGCTTGATTGGCTGGAATTCACTTTCAACAGTCTATCAATTATATTACGGCGTCCAGTTCAACTTACTTCATGTATGTCTTTCCTGGTTCTCTAGCGCCAGTACTCCATACAACATTCGTGCCATTTCAACATTCTATCATTGAAACACCACGATCAGTTAAAGTTTCTCAAAAGTTTTAAGCATCAACGTTATGGAGGCATGAGCACAGTATCGCTTGTCCTCAATGTTTCCAACTGTTCATCAACTTCTGAAATTCCAAACGATTTCTTAGGTGCTCCAAATCAGATTGCTCTCTGATTGACATAACAAACAGCTTTTCATTTATCCTTTTTACCTATTGCAGATGCATTTCCACACAGTGGCCGACTTCTCAAAACACTGTGGCAAAAAGAGAAATCGCTCATAATGAACAGTTTCCTCTTTTTGACAAAATGTTTTCATCTCTATTCAATAATCAAACTTTTATTTATATAGGCATTCCATATTCTTTACTAGAAGTCGTCTGCGGCAGATTTGGTGTATGTGGGAAAGGGCTAAGCAATCGATTTCAGCTATATGAGAACAGCTAATTGATAGGCTCCGATGTTTACTTGTACTATTATCTTTATTCTCGGAACGATCAAAGTCTTCATTTTACAAACCTAGCCATACAAGCATGCTGGTTATTCCTATGCTTATGGCTGAATTAGTCGTGCTCCTAAGAGACCAACCGTATCATCTGTAATGACAAGCGTAGATTACCCTCCCCCTTCAAACTGGGTAGATTTCCCTCCACCTTCAAACTGGGTAGATTTCCCTCCACCTTCAAACTGGATAGATTTCCCTCCCCCTTCCAAAGGTATCATCTTTAATGACAAGGGTAGATTACCCCCCACCCCCTTCAAACTGGGTAGATCCCCCCCTTTCAAACGTATCATCTTTAATGACAATCGTAGATTACCATCCCCCTTGAAACTGGGTAGATTTCTCTATCTCCTTCAAACTTATCATCTTTAATGACAAGGGTAGATTATCCCCCCTTCAAACGTTAATGACAAGGGTAGATTACTCTCCCCCTTCAAACTTATCATCTTTAATGACAAGGGTAGATTATCCCCCCTTCAAACGTTAATGACAAGGGTAGATTACTCTCCCCCTTCAAACTTATCATCTTTAATGACAAGGGTAGATTACCACCCCCTTCAAACTTTAATGACAAGGGTAGATTACCCTCCCCCCTTCAAATATATCATCTTTAATGACAAGGGTAGATTACTTACCCTCCCACCCCCTTGAAACTTATCATCATTAATGACAAGGGTATATTATACTATGTTGGAGAAGGCAGCCAGTCGCCCAGCGAGACTGTTGCGAGGATTTCTATTAATAGAATGCCAGGACATACAGAGGTATGCGAAACCGTTGACGTAACAATAATGAGCCGTTCCGCGAGTAAACCTATAGTATGACTTCTGCGTAATATATCGATCGAGATCAGCCTGACTGACCTGACCGACACATTCCGTCTCAGGCGTACAGAGGTATAGAGTATTGATTCCTGAAACAGTAAATCCTCGAAAAGCGAAAAGTTATCGTCCGGGTTAGCCTGCGCGGCATGCTTATGCTGATCCGGGTCGATACATTACGCAGAGTCCATCATGTTGGTTTTCTCGCGAGACTAGAATACTATTGAACACACCATTTAATCGAATTCATATAACGAGCAAATTACGTTATAGACTATCGATGTGAACTTAATGTGACGAGGTTTTGAGAATGGATAAGTGTCGAGCTTTGGCGAGACAGTTTTCAATTCTCCCAAACGAGTCAGTTAAAATTCATATTTGAAGTTGCAAGATAAGTCTTTATATTGGCCTACAAACGTTTCCAGTTAATTATTCATCACTCTATATATTAACTTCAAAGGATATGTATTATTGTTAAAGTGTTTATGAATATTTTATATAAATGTACATGTATTTCCATGAATATAATCAAATTCGAGGATGAACAATTTAATGGCTTGCATTATGCATGCTAATTGTTAAAACTTGTAATATATTGTATATTGTGACAAAGAAATGTTTTTGCTCGGAGCCACTTGTCATATAGTTTTAATACTTTAATGGTGTAAATTAAATTACCGACTAATATAAAGAAATGGTTCTTGTAAGGGTGCAGCCGAACAATCGAATTATGTCATGTATTATCCCTTTCTCTCATATAAACGCTTTCGGACGCCTCTGCAGCAGACAGCTTTTTGAAAACATAGTGACAAAAGAAGAAATTGCACAAAACGTGCAATTTCTCCTTTTGCCACAATGTTTTTCACTTTTTGTCATAGGTTATCCATTCAATTATGGAGATTTTCTATTTTTTGACAAAATACGTTCAAAGGCGTCTGCTGCGAGAAGTGTCGTATGATGGAAAGGGTTATTCCAAAGTTTGTTTTAATCTGGTTCTAACTTTACCGTGCTTTAGTTATACATAACACGGAAACACAATTCTTTATCATGATCACTGAGCGATTGACTATCCATGGATGTATTCAGATTTCAGAATCAAACAATCCAATTACAGTCGTGAACGAACCCACGGTCGTGTCCTATGTGTGGTGCATAAATATTAACTCGAAACTGTGCTTTGTCGCAGGATACTCCACTATTGCAGACGCCCGACCTCAAATGCTCACGTTAACAACTCGACCACGGCAAACTTCTGAGAACAAAACATAATTGATATACGCAAAACCTGTCAAAATATTGTAAACAATGTGATTTCATGAATAAGCAAAGACATATGTATATGTATATTTCATGTTTTATTATCATAAGTATACTGTATATTCATTTTGAAATAAAAAGACTTTCTGTACATTTCATTGTATCTGTTTTATTGGTTTAACCTTTTTTACACTTTATTGGATAATTGTTTACTAGAAGTTCGGATACTAATTGATACTAGTTAAAACTTAATTGTAAAGTTACTGATGATGACTAGTTAAGGCAAGTTTTACATGCATAAACCAATATCCTGTTACAAAACGAACTGATCCAAACAAGTTGATATGATATGTGCAGCTTTATTTCGACCACAAAACCACTGGTTCTGATATTCAAGATAGATTCGCCATGGTTGAAAAGCGTCCTTTAATTCATATATCTGCTGTTTGAAGATTAAACCTGTAGCTAGGACAGTCAGACACGGAATGTTTGAACATTTCATACATGTAGCTAGGACAGTCAGACACGGAAAGTTTGAACATTTCATACATGTAGCTAGGACAGTCAGACACGGAAAGTTTGAACATTTCATACATGTAGCTAGGACAGTCAGACACGGAAAGTTTGAACATTTCATACATGTAGCTAGGACAGTCAGACACGGAATGTTTGAACATTTCATACATGTAGCTAGGACAGTCAGACACGGAATGTTTGAACATTTCATACATGTAGCTAGGACAGTCAGACACGGAATGTTTGAACATTTCATACATGTAGCTAGGACAGTCAGACACGGAATGTTTGAACATTTCATACATGTAGCTAAGACAGTCAGACACGGAATGTTTGAACATTTCATACATGTAGCTAGGACAGTCAGACACGGAATGTTTGAAGACTTAACCTGTAGCTAGGACGGTCAGACACGGAATGTTTGAAGACTTAACCTGTAGCTAGTACAGTCAGACACGGAATGTTTGAACATTGCATACATGTAGCTAGGACAGTCAGACACGGAATGTTTGAACATTTCATACGTGAACCATTCCAAAAGACAACTTTGTGTTATTTAGTGTTTCACACATACACATACTTAGCAGCAGACGACTTTTGAAAACATTGTGGCAAAAGAAGAATGTGCTCATAGGATTATGGTTTCGCGAAAATGACTCCCTAGCGTTTATAACTATACAGTTATTACATTTATATCTAGGATTTCAACAATTAATTGAAATACTGTTTACCCTTTGTTATAGCAGTGAACAATCCACACATACATAAGAAGATACATAATACATAGTACTGTACATACATATCATTTCAAATATAACATGGACATAGAACCGTTGTTCATAAGTTATAGTGTTATACCTCTCATTCTTACATTGAATTGGAAGATAGCAGTAAAACTAAGGTATGTGTGGTGTATCGACGATTAATTTAGTTAATATATAATTTATAAGAAATAGTTCGACGAAATTAGGTAATAAAACTGGAACCAATTGTAATGTTCTATTTCAACTTGTAGTTCATGTTAATTAATGTCAAATTATGAACATAAACACATGCAAAAACAAACTGGTATTCGTTTGTAGCATCTTGATTTGTCGAGACATATGCAAAGTCATGCTTTTACTGTCCAACCTGTGTTTAAAGACCACCCATTGGAGAGAATAGTTTGGTCTTTGTTCACAGGTGGTCGTTATTTCCATGGTAATTTATGCAGATAATGAGTAATTAGGAAATTATAGATGTGGTTGCTATAGCCAGGTCATAGCTATACAAAGCTAGTCTTTTGAACAGTTTTGACTGTTTTTATTTGTTTGGAACAATCAAATTTAGTAGCTGCAATTCTGAAGCCGTTCGTCTTATTTAAAATTCCATGAATTTCATACGCGTGAAAGTAGTACTCAATACTTGCTCTTACTTTTCAAATGTATCACGATTTTTGAAATAATGATATATTTATATCGTCTTTGTTTTCTTATGTGGTTCTTATATTCAAAGAGAATTACGAAATAAAATGAAACATTGTATTTTAAAACATGAATGCGGAGAGATTTATAAATCTCAATGAGTGAACTGCTACAGGGAGAACTATTTCCGATTTAAGCTCCAGATACGGTATTTGAATTTTCAATCACGCATTGAAAATGTAGATAAAAACAGAATTGAAAATATTTTCTTTGTGCCTTGTCGGCCATATAAATATAGTATAAAGAATTAAAAAAACAAATATGTGCGTCATAAAATGCATTTAAAATGAGAGTAACACATTTGCAGAGAAATCGTGATCGTCGAATTCTATTTATAAATACAACGGTATGGGGGGAGGGTCTAAAGTGCGGACGCGATCTGCGGACAAATACATTATAGAGGGAAAATGCGGACAAATGCAATATAGAGGGAAAATGCGGACGCAATAGAATATAGAGCAAATCTGCGGACGCTATGATTTGTTGTAAAAAATGTTTAATTAAAGATGGGCAACTGTGTATAATTTGTTACATATGATCATATCCGGGGTTTTCTTTGTAAATATATAATGTGTTTGATTGCTTTTATCAGTGATATAGAATAAACCAAAAATCGAGATCATGCTGAAATGGAATCTCTTTGTAAAGTGTTTTAACGACTTTCCTCTTTATATCATATCTATAGATATCAATAAAGAGAATTGATGGATTGATTTTCCGACAAGTAAATGTCTTTTGACGCATCTGCAGCGGACGAAATTTGAAAACATTGCAAGAATAGAATAGGTTGCTAGTAACTAGCCATAGGTTTTGCTTCAATTATATCCTCTCCTTTACACTCGATTGAAGGGTCATGAGTTCTAGTTATTGTTGGGCCTCTTCATTTTCTACTTTGTAACTTTCAACAGTTTTCCATGTGCCATACTACGAGGCAAATGATCCATGCAACATTCTATTCTGTAGGGTACTTGGAAGGGGCAGAACAATTTAAATAACAAATAAACAATAAGTATATATATATATATACAACACTTTAAATCTTAATTTATTTCTAGTAATTATATATATATGCAACTATAATACTAATCTATAACAAATAAGTTAAATGTTTTTTTCTTGCTGTGTAAACAGTAAAAAGCAACATATATTGAAAACATTGTGGGAAAAGGAAAATTTGCTTATTTAAACAATTTCTTAATTCCAATAACCTTTCTTTACCGTCGTATAAACCAAATTTGTATTTGAAGGCTGTTATAAGTAAAAAACTTAAATGTTGCCAATTTAATCACATATCTTATCATTATAATAGCCAAATAATTAACAAAAGTTACAATTAAAGTCCGCATCTGTTGTCGAAATATCCACAGGTGCATTAACACAAGATTTGTGAAACCAATTTGTGCATATATCACATTGTACCATGACGGTATCGACACATCCCGGCAAGTTACAAATACATACATGTATATATTAGGTTTATTGGGAAAAGGGGTTACATTTATAATTTGTTTGGAATGACACTCGTAAACAATGGTAATTAACAGTGTATGGTCACGCATCCTTAATTGATTTGGCAAGCTTAAACACCCTTTAAAGGAAACAGCGGCCAGCTTAGGTGTATACTGTAGAGTAAAATTCGGACGGCACAGGTATTGGTTTTCTCTGGAGCATTTAATCCTTTTATAATGCATGATTTCAATTACTCTTTCATTTGGATAGATGTTTCTTTTTTAGCTCACCTGAGCACGAAGTAAATAACCAACGCTAAATGTCGCAAAATCTTCTAACGTTATATGTCGCATCTGTAACGCCAAATGTCGCAAAAAATTGTACTGCCTCTATATGTCGCAACATCAACGCTAAATGTCGCACTCTTTTATAAGCACTCTTTTGTAGTATTACTGTTTCACAATGTACATATTACAATGTTTCATCTGACTCTGTCCCTTCTTTTTTTAGTTATGGCTCCTGAGGTAGTCATTTTTTGCGACAATTAGCGTCAGCCTTGCGACATATAACGTCAAGTGCGACATATAGTCAAAATATATATGCACTCTCGTACTATCGATATGGATTCGCACTCTTACGATAAGGACTCTCACACAAGCGATATGCACTCTTGTACTACTGATATGGATTCGCTCACTTACGATATTGATTTATACACTAACGATATGGACTCTCACAAAAACTATATGCACTCTATTACTAGAGTCCATATCGTTAGTGTGCGAGTCATTATCGTTAGTACGAGAGTACATACAGCTTTTGTGAGAGTCTATATCGTAAGTGTATGAATCAATATCGTTAGTGAGCGAATCCATATCGTTAGTACAAGAGTGCATATCGCTTGTGTGAGAGTCCTTATCGTAAGTGTGCGAATCCATATCGATAGTACGAGAGTGCATATATATCTTGTATATATGTCGTACTTGACGTTATATGTCGCAAGGCTGACGCTAAATGTCGCAAAAAAATGACTACTTCAGGAGCTATAACTAAAAAAAGAAGGGACAGAGTGAGATGAAACATTGTAATTTGTACATTGTGAAACAGTAATACTACAAAAGAGTGCTTATAAAGGAGTGAGACATTTAGCGTTGATGTTGCGACATATAGCGGCAGTACCTTGTTTTGCGACATTTGGCGTTACAGATGCGACATATAACGTCAGAAGGTTTTGCGACATTTAGCGTTGGTTGCGACGTTTAGCGTCAGCCTTATGACATAAAACGTCAAGTGTGACATTTAGCGTTGGTGCGACATTTAACGTTGCTACAGTGTTCCTTGGCCGCCAGGGAGCGGGGCTTTTTTGCCTTATATGGCTATAGTGTAAACTCAAAAAAATCTTCTCATCCAAAAGTGTCAGGCCGATTTTCAAATAATTTTGTAGAAATGTTCCTAGGGTGACCCTCTATCAGATTCCTTCCAGCCAAATTGATTGGTCGAAAAACATGGCCGCCAGCGGTCGGGGCTTTTTTGCCTAATATGGCTATAGTAAAAACTTGAAAAATCTTCTCATCCGAAAGTTTTTGGCCAATTTTCAATTCTTTTTGTAGAAATGTTCATTGGGAGACCATCTATCAGATTCCTCCAAGCCATGTTGATTGGTCGAAAAACATGGCCGCCAGGGGGGCAGGGCTATTTGGCCTTATATGGCTATAGTGAAAACTTGAAAAATCTCTTGTTAAGCAGGAAGCTTTTGAGTAAGATTTTAGAAAACCCTTGGTCAATGGTGATTTTTTTTGTAACAAAAATTATTAAATACTTAGATGAGTGAGTCGGGGCCATAATGGTTATCCATTTGTTTTACATGTCTTTTGAAACTTGGACATTAAATATAATATTCACATGTATGTCTCATGATTTATTTTTATAGACAACTAAAATGGCATTTAATTTTAACGGATGCGTCATTTATTCTTTTACCCGAAGTTGTAATATTTATAAACAATGCATAGTTTATAAATCACACATCTATGCAAAGGCAAATGTTTGAACAGTTTTATGTACCCAAACAAATTCAGTGCCTTCAGCGCTTTGATTAAGATATGTTTTCAATACTGTTTTATTGTTTTGTATAGATTGTTTAATTGGAAGAACAAATGCATAGATTGTTATGTAAATTAGTCATACAGACTGACAGAGTTTCGGTTTGCCAGTGCGTCAACATGAATCGACACAGTCTCAAAGACTGATATGAATACCAAGTGTTTTAAAGTCAGTTAATCGCCATGAGCTCTTTCATCTACGAGTCCGAGGAATTCTTCTTTACTGTTCAGTTTGGCCGACCGTCTTCGTCGACGTCCGAATATTCGGTAGCCACCTAAATTAAGAGATAATTAGAGAATGATTATACTACGAATTTCATAAAGTAACCTTTTCAAGAGTTTTGGAATATTTTAATAACTAAACGGCAAACAATAATGATTTCAGGTGAGATGGTTCGTTTACGAGCTTAATCACTTGAACCAATATTAATTGCACAAATCCCGATATTTGCCTTGACGCTTTCGCTTATACGAAAATTCTGCAGCAGACGACTTTGAATATATTTTGTCAAAAAATAGAAAATCTCTATAATTGAACGGATAACCTATGACAACAAGTGGAAAACATTGTGGCAAAAGGAGAAATTGCTCGTTTTGAATTTATATTCTTTTGTCACTTTGTTTTCAAAAAGCCGTCTGCTGCAGAGGCGTCAGCAAGCGTCTATAGGAGGGAAAGGATTAAAATATTTGTTGCGCTTATTGATTCAGTTATACCTGTAATTAATTACAAGTACTGATAAACACACCTGAGCAGAGGCCCCTCACACAGGATTGGCCACGTCCACATCTGGAACACCTGCGTCCAGGGATGAATGGATACTGTCCTATATAGTTACCTCTGAAATAAGATGGATTATAGGTTAACGCCGTTTACAACAGTTATTCAATTAATTAACCCTTCCCCTCATATAGACGCTTTTAGTCGCATCTGCAGCAGACGGCTTTTTGAAAACATAGTGACAAAAGAATATAAATTACTCAAAACGAGCAATTTTTCCTTTTGCCACAATGTTTTCCACTTTTAGTCAGGTTATCCATTCAATTTTAGAGATTTTCTATTTTTTTGACAAAATATATTCAAAGTCGTCTGCTTCATAATGTCGTATGAGGGAAAGGGTGAAAGAGGCCGGGGGGGGGGGGGGGGGGGGTTACACACCGAGCACTCGAGGATTTGCAAACTTATTAAGTAGCTACCTTTAACCCAATTCGCCAATTCTGCAGCAGACGACTTTAAACATATTTTGTCAAAAAGTAAAAAATCATTTAATTTAAAGGATAACCTATGACTAAAAGTGGAAAACATTGTGGCAAAAGGAGAAATTGCTGGTTTTGAGCAATTTCTTCTTTTGTCACTATGTTTTGAAAAAGCCGTCTGCTGCAAAAGCGACAGAAAGCGTCTATATGAGGGGAAGGCTTAACTTGCTCGACTCTGAATAAGCTCCCAGTTCATTACAGCACGTGTTTCCTGATCACCTCGCACCATAATTCTACACAAAGTACTACCCATGCAACTGGCTTCTTCCGCCATATAAGTTTATCTTATTTCCGATGATGAACGACTTTAGTCAGACTATTTGTGTGAACCATCAGACAGAATGAATAGCTGAGCCGGAATTCTAACTCACGACCCCTGGATTGATAGCCCTTATCGTAACCGACTGCGCTATCGGGGCTCCACTATGAAATGAGACCATTATTAAGTGTTGCCAGTTCCGCACATGATTATAGTACTACCGCCGGTATAGTGTGGATTAGCTAAACCCTTTCCAACATACACCATATGTGTAGATATATACGACATGTGAAGCCTTATACTGCAGACGACCTTTTGGATGAAATATACGACATGTGAAGCCTTATACTGCAGACGACTTTTGGATGATATATACGACATGTGAAGCCTTATACTGCAGACGACTTTTGGATGAAATATACGAAGCCTTATACTGCAGACGACTTTTGGATGATATATACGACATGTGAAGCCTTATACTGCAGACGACTTTTGGATGATATATACGACATGTGAAGCCTTATACTGCAGACGACCGTTTAGATGAAATATACGACATGTGAAGCCTTATACTGCAGACGACTTTTGGATGATATATACGACATGTGAAGCCTTATACTGCAGACGACTTTTGGATGAAATATACGAAGCCTTATACTGCAGACGACTTTTGGATGATATATACGACATGTGAAGCCTTATACTGCAGACGACTTTTGGATGATATATACGACATGTGAAGCTTTATACTGCAGACGACTTTTGAATGATATATACGACATGTGAAGCCTTATACTGCAGACGACCTTTTAGTGATATATACGACATGTGAAGCCTTATACTGCAGACGACTTTTGGATGATATATACGACATGTGAAGCTTTATACTGCAGACGACCTTTTGAATGATATATACGACATGTGAAGCCTTATACTGCAGACGACCTTTTAGTGATATATACGACATGTGAAGCCTTATACTGCAGACGACCTTTTGAATGATATATACGACATGTGAAGCCTTATACTGCAGACGACCTTTTGAATGATATATACGACATGTGAAGCCTTATACTGCAGACGACCTTTTGAATGATATATACGACATGTGAAGCCTTATACTGCAGACGACCTTTTGGATGATATATACGACATGTGAAGCCTTATACTGCAGACGACCTTTTGAATGATATATACGACATGTGAAGCCTTATACTGCAGACGACCTTTTGAATGATATATACGACATGTGAAGCCTTATACTGCAGTCGACCTTTTGAATGATATATACGACATGTGAAGCATTATACTGCAAACGACCTTTTGAATGATATATACGACATGTGAAGCCTTATACTGCAGACGACCTTTTGAATGATATATACGACATGTGAAGCCTTATACTGCAGACGACCTTTTGGAAACTAGCAATTTCACATTTTCCACACCATGTCTTCAACTCAATCTCTCTCAAAGGTATCCCATCCTCGGTACCCAGGCATTTCATAAACTATATGATATATTTTATGAATAGCCTGGGTCCCGAGGATGAGGTATCCATACATAAGCTAAATCATCAAATCTGTATTCTGAAGACATATCAAAATATAACTTACGCGGGTGTGTAAAAACATACAAAATACATTGAGTTTCTCTCTACTCGCCCGCCACCGGATCTCATCAATGGACAGTAACTCAGTGCACAACCCACTCTGCGTGTTGTAGCCCATATCAACTGTTATTGAAAAGAAAGGAATTTGTTGTTTGGTATATTATTCCGTCTGTGAAATAGCTTGCCTTATGAATAACAGAATCACTAAATACCTAAAAAATAGTGTGGTTAAATCGCTCCCCCTCCCCTTCTGTCTCATATCCATTGCAAACAAGTTACTTAACATATATATTCCGAAGTATAGCCAATAAGGAAGGACTGCTCGTGTCGACCATTTATTTCTCGAAAAAGGATAGCTTTGCCGTGGTAACTGACCTATATAAAGGAGTTACGTGACAATGGCATTTTCTTAGTTCGGTAGACTATCATTAATGAAGTCTTCTTATTAAAGCACATTTAACGACACACACGAGTTCGTGTCGACCATTTCCTCATGATCGCGATTGTCTGAATCTTACCGTAATGGTCAGAAAGGTGTCATGAGGAAGCAATGTACGTGACGTGAACATAGACATCTCTGTAAACATGAAATATATGTACATTCATACAGACATACGAAAATACCATGTTGTCATTGTGACATAATATAGGCAACACACCATGTGTCAGATGTCATGTAACGTGCGCATACATCTGTACAACTAATGGGACTACCTTAGTCACTTTAAATGGTACACATACTACCTTACTTTTAACTATGATGTGTATGAAGAGGATCTAGTAAGTACGTGTTATTCCTTGAAACGTAAAACGAACTTTTTGTATAAAATACGAACCAATGAGATACATTCTATATATGAGCCATATTATGGTATCTGCGTAATGTATCGACCCAGATCGGCATGCGCAGTCCGAGCAGACTGATCGGGGCCAACACATTCCGTCTCAAAGGGGATAGAGGTATAAAGTAATCATCCTTAGCTCTGCAGAAAACTGATCATCATTTTAACCCCCGGAGAAAATAATTGAATATAGCGAAAAGAGAATAACTACGAGTGCGAACATAGAAGATTTTAGGTAAGCATCTATCTGCGTGAAATCGGGTTAGAATATCCACAATCTCATTAAAATAGGATCCAAATACTTGTACGCAGTGAGGATCTGGCAACACTGCTTAAAGGCCGTCTCGAATTTACCCTTTACACTTATATCGTATTAGCCTGTAGCAGCTCGTATGTGTTGGCTGATGAAATCGCACAATTGCGCAATTTGTTTACAATTGGAACACTCGAAAATCACCGCTTTACTATCTCGATTATGTATATTTTGTGTACGGTTGCACGGATCAATTGCTCTTATTGAGTCTAATCATTTGAGCAGCTATACGCCCATTTGATAGTGTACACTAATGCGTGACATTAGCCGATATTTAGATGCAAGGGAGTCCGGTTGCGATTACCTAGCTTTGTCCGAAAAAAGACCACATGCTTCATTAACGTGCTCAGCGTATAGCACCGATGCACACTGTGCCATTGGTCATGGCAAGGACCAGTATGTGACCTCTAGTTGAGCGGGAGACACTTAAAAGAACCTCCAGAACCCGGGCCGGGATTAAACACCCGGACCTCTAGATTGACAGTCCAGCGTGTTAACAACTAGATCACCAGGCCACTACATATGTATGGGTTAGCTTCCATTGTTATTACCTAACGATTTGGTAGGTGACAATTTTGATTGGCTGACGCAAAGGTCAATCTGAAATGACCTGTATGAGGCAGTCATCAGAACTAAATACGAGCGAGCTCAGTCAAGGTCTGGTTTTAAGGAGATTGTGTTTATTCATAATCAGCTAAATTGAATTTCAATATTAGTTTAGATTCCAAAAAAATCATAAAATGTATCATCATTTCTTTATGAATCTTAAAGCAGGTGTAGTTCATAATTATAATACCATGACATAAAGTACATTTACCTGTGTATAGTGACAAGCAGCACCACAATTCGTTGACCAAGGAAATAGTCGCTTTTCTGCGGCCCAGAGTCCAAGCGACCGCTGTATGACAGCCCGTGGGGGAACGGCGCGTCCTGTACTGGTAAAATAAGCCAGATTTTCACCGAGGCCACGTCTCTGGTGCTCAAAATAACAGGTTTCCGACCATCGCGCTGCACGTCTTTCGAGGGAATAGTCCCATGTCTGTAATTAAATACAACACTTATAATAATGCTATATCACCTTTTAAGAAATAAAAAGTCTAACAAATGAGACTCTAGCATACTTTAATGAACACTTTCTCTTGCTGTTATGCGCGACTTAAAGTTATACTTGCAATGTTTAAGACAAAGATCAGCATGCATGAAACCGACGCATGTAGAAAGGTCACCGGCAGCCGCCCAACGATATTTTAAAAGTAAGGTGGAAATGTGAGATGGGTTTAAACAATGATAATTATTACTTTCTTACCAACGCTCTCATGTTTGATGCTGGTTCGATCCTTCTGTAATAATTATGGGCTTGTGTGATGGCCCTTGAAAGGATCTAATGTTCACTAGAAAGCTTGAGCATGGTACTATAGTGCCATACAGGAACAACGCATACACAATGAGGAGCCTCATTCTTACTGAAAAAAGTATTTAGAATATTTAAACATGTCGGCCCGGATAAGTCTGCGCTGATTGTGTAGGCTAATTTCGGTCGATACATTACGCAGAGGCCATAATGTTAGTTTTCTCGCGGGACGGCACTTTTAAGTTGCAGCCTTAAGATGAAAATCAATATGGAAATTGCGAAAATGTCCTCAATGAGCAACTTCGCCACCTTCTTCAATGATTTCGGATTGATATTTATGTTGTTTCCTCTCTTCTCTCAAATGACTGTTATACAAATGAAATTATTTCTAATAACTTATTATAACTACACTAAATTTGTTTAAAGCCATTTATTTCAAAACATCTAGTTTTTCCTCTTATGTTTTGCCATTAGTCTGCTATTTGACTTTGTAAAAACTTAAGTGTTATATGTATGTGGTATATTGGGCAAATTTGCCCTTTCTCCTGAATAAAATATATCAATATACAAACCTACCTCGTGCTTTATATAATCACCCAATGCACAACAAGTTAATCAAACTGACATGCTCGTGCTATCACAGCAATGAAGCAAACATCGGTTTATTTATACCTGCCCATGTCAATGAGACGTGTCAATTAATCACTAATTGATACTAATTAGAAGGCGCAGGTTTTTTCTAGTTTAATATATGACAGTATATTTGACACATGTAGTTGTCGATGCCCGATAGTTCATTCAGAGCATTGGTACATTTGGGTTATTGTTTTTGTAGTCAAGGTATATGTATGATGGGACACTAATACTTCAAGGTATATGTATGATGGGACACTAATACTTCAAGGTATATGTATGATGGGACACTAATACTTCAAGGTATATGTATGATGGGACACTAATACTTCAAGGTATATGTATGATGGGACACTAATACTTCAAGGTATATGTATGATGGGACACTAATACTTCAAGGTATATGTATGATGGGACACTAATACTTCAAGGTATATGTATGATGGGACACTAATACTTCAAAGTATATGTATGATGGGACACTAATACTTCAAGGTATATGTATGATGGGACACTAATACTTCATTGCTATTGGTTACAATGACAATGACAATGACAAATATTTAATTGAAAGTAATTAGGCCACCGGCCCATAGTACGAAGCTATATTTGTTATATTTAACAAATAGTATATAACTGAGAAGATGTCCTTATTATGTTTTCATTAATATATATATGAAATATGAAAGTTTTTTTATGATACGAGGATTTGTCGTTTTGAAGCAATGTATAACAATCATCAATGTTGGTGTCACCTACATAAATAAAAATACAGTTCTTAATTGATCATTTCATTTTCAGATGTTTTCAATAAAGAGAGGTTACATATAACAGGGTAATGATCAGAGTAACCCCTGTCTCCAATTGCGAAGTATGAAACATATTTGAACATATCTGTGTTCGTTATGAAATAATCTACAACACTTCTACCATCATTTGAAAGACATGTATAATTTCCCTCATTATCATCGAAGAGCCGACCGTTCATGATGTGCATATCGTGTGATCTACAAAAGTCTGTTAAAGATTTACCAAAATTGTTAAACCTGTAACAGTCCCTGTTATTTCTTGGCTAATCAAAAGAATCTGCAGTATAATCCACGTCGCCACCAAATACATAGAAAATGTCGTCATTTCGTATATTATCAATCAGATCTTTCGTTCTAGCATTGAGATCACCAACAATGACTACATGCGCTGATGGATACATTCTTAAATTCATGAAATTTGTCTTGCATCTGAAGTATTCCATTTGGTTCTGATACATTATCATAAATAGTCGACCTCTCCGGTGAGACATATAAGAAATAAAAAATTACATCATTAAAATCATACAGAGAAGAAAAAGTACAGTGTAGTACAATACTATCATCCCAATCAGCACATATTCGAGTAATCAAATTGAGATCAACTAATCTATTAGATATAGATACATTTACACCACCACTATTTCGAATAGCTTGTGGATTTTTAACTCTGACCTTATCAAAATGAGTAAAACCATCTAAAAAATTATCAAATTCTTTGGACAGTTTACAAGAAGATTATATCAAAATCCGACAAGTACTCGATTAAATCTATATTATTTACATGTTTTTTTTAAACCTTGTTCATTCCATGTGACAATTCTAAAAATATCTTCCGGGCCTCGGCCTGAATCCTATGGTACCCGCTCGTTTGTCAGTGGTTCTCGAGAGAGGCGTGGTTCATTTGTATTCACGTGTCGATATCCAATGAATGTCCGCCAATTCGACCTCTACCTTCTGTGGAAGTTACCTTTCATAGCGACTTGGTAGAGCGATCGCCTTCGGTTAAACTGTTCAAGGTTCGAGCCTTGGTCAGCTCGGATATATTAGGTATGTTGCAATGGCGCCCAACGTGGGGCTACATATGAGCTTATTTGACCTTTCACAACATTCTCAGACTCAGGAAATTCGAGGACGAATTTCAAATTTGGAGGGGGGTATATGTAGCCAAGGTATATGTAGTAGGTAACATTCAGGTAACATTTATACAACACAGTTAGTTCGTATCTTACACTGAGGAGAATACATGAAGTACTTCTGTAAAATAGTCGAGAAACAACATGTATTGTATACTGTAAAAAAAAAAAAATCAAATTTAAAACAGACTTGTGACAATATAGAACATTGATGCAATTATACAATACAGTAGGTATATAGCAGCCTATATATACACAATGTGTCATTATAGACATTGGACCGGGTGACTTTTCATTATACTTTTTTGCCAGGAGTTATATAACCATATATCGCCATATATATATTGTTTGTATATAATAAATCATACTTTTAAATAGTCTCCGAACTCGGGTGAATATAAAGTTATTTCCTTAGGTTGATACTTATAAGCTGCTAATTACGATTACTAGCTCTATAGATAAGGGACGTTTTGCATGTTCTAAAGGTTTGTTCCCTTCAATCTTAATTTAAACACTTTAAATTTATACAGTTGAACAAAATGGTATTTGGATAAATTGTGATTGAAACGTATTGTTGAAAAGGGGCCATGCAATTTATTTATTAATACTTATATTGTATGATGAAAAACTATGTATAGTTTAAATCAATACAATATGTATCTATCATCCATCTATCATGTTAAAAGCATGTTTACCCATAACAATTTCAAGTGGTACACTATCTAAAAAGGCAACAGGTTAGGGTGCTTATTCTGTAGGCATAAGTTTGATTCTCGTCTGCACTTTTGAATTTAATTAATCAATAGCTATCAAACTGTAAGAACATAAAGCTTTAACTTAAAAGGCAAATATTGTGTGTGTTTGAATGATAATTTGTTTGTGCTACACGTTTATAACAAATTAATTACAAATTTATAACGGATGTAAGAACATAAAACATGATAATTGTATTTACAAAATTTACTCGAATAAAGAGTTCCAAAGTCATCTACAAAATAAATCTATAATTTACCGTTTACAAGGCCCCCTAATTCCCTAATACACTTTAAGTCGAGTAGGCGTTCCGGGAACACACCTTTCTAAAATCCATCTTTGGACCTCTAACCCTATGTAAGATTTATGTACCTTGTACGCAGTAAATTTCAATTACACGTTAGGTTTCAAATTATATGAACCGTCTTTTAGACCTTTTCAATTTTTAATATGTCAAGTATTGAAATTCATCCCCACACTTAACAAGCTCTTGAGACATTTCTGTAAAATTTCAATCATTAATATTTAAAATTTAATCTGTAATGTTCAAATCGGTATCCAACGTGGAGAATGAGAAATGGTTACTAATAAAGTTAAACAAGAGTTGCTGCAACATGCAGCAATTGGCGCGGGAATCAGCATTTGATGGCTTAAGAAATACTGTTTGATTCGAAAAACACGAAACCCGCTTTTAAATATATGATATAAGTATATGATAACAATAGTTTTTTAGTTAATTACGTAAAATGAAAACAAAAATACCTTTTCCCAACGTGTTGACCCCTGTCTCGCAAAATGATTGTAAACATTTGTCTGCGCATGCGCGTCTTCCCTCTTTATATATTCTTAAAGCAAAATTTAGCACAATAACTTCGCATTTATGAAAATATTCCCATTTTCCTAATGTAACGGGAACGGGGTCTAGGTATAGGTATACATATCACTTATACAGCCTTGCTGTGAAAGCCGGCTTTTATAGCGACGTTGGTAGAGTGGTTGACCTTTGTGTAAAGTTAAGCAACGTTCATCGCGGTAAGTGCCTGGAAGGGTGACCCGCGATGGCTTAACGCCGGTACACGTTACAAATGGTGGCAGCGGTGGGTGTTATTAAATCAAAGCGCCAATGGCACTGTAGTGGCGATCGTATGGAAAATCCTGCAAAGTAACAAGCAGTATATCGGTGTTGGGCTTGCGATGACTCTGGTGCGGGTAAATTTGAGAATGTATCAACCCTGCATCTTTTGACAGTAGAATATTGTTAGTTGGCCAGAATGTTGTCTTGGTGATTTTTTAGTTACGTTCTAAAATTGGTCATGACGTGTTCAAAATTAGGCCATTCCAAAGTTATGAAAAATCTAGTTGGTATTCGATAGACTACCGTTTTAGCTCATTAGAATGGCTATTTGTAATCTAAATTGTTCGGGTAATCACATGTTCATCACCAGGTCGCTAGGCCATATTAAGATAAAACATTTTTTACGCTTTAGAAATGACTAAATTATCAAGAAAGGAGAGAAAACAGTATCCATTATTTTGGTCTTTGTTTCAATGATGTCCGATATTAAACAGGTCTGTTCAATTTAGTCCCTTCACATTGCATGATTGAGGGTTGTCAGAGACATATAAACACAGTGTATTTATATGTCTCTGAGGTTGTTAAACTGCTTCGAATAATGTGAGTGCAAAAACAAACACAAAACATGCTCAAAAAGCACAATTTCACTATTTGCCAAACTGTTCAATTTATAAAAATATATTCGCATATATTATAATGCTCGATCTCCAAACTAAATTAGGCTACACTTTCAGCATTGATTGCTAATTGACTCTAGAACGTGCAGACGTGTATACATAACGTGTGTACACACTGACATCGTGTGTCCTTTAAACCTTTGCAAACCAGTCTTATCACCTAGACGCTTTCATATATTTAAACAACTTCACAATAAAGCGTTTATAATATTGAGAGTTATTTGCAAGGTAGATAGAACGCGCAATGATATTTATTATCTACCTAATCATGACGAAGATAATATTTACATATTTTAACTCTATGTAGATAATGTCTCGATAAAACTTAAATATTAGTAACGATCCGGTACCAAAGTAGCACTGACATAATTATTATTAATCACGTCTCTGCATCAATGATGGAACTATAACGGATGTGAGTAAATTAGTTTGCAGTAAGGAAAAAAAATATCAACCGATTGTTCAAAACCGACTATGTAAATATTTTTCGTTGTTGTTGTTTCTGTTAGCATTGTGGCGATTGTCAAACCAATCGCCACAAAAACTATGGTTTTAATTATATTAAAACTACTCATAAATAGACTTATTCAGCAATCCTAATATTCTATTGCAAACTCGAACGAGTAACCAGTCTAGTGACGAACTGCTACGGAAATATCCGAGAGCTGATGATAGAATAGGGCGCATGCGCAATCAAGCCGATTAACACGGCGCATGCGCAAGCCCATTGCACCAGTGATAGTTTTTTTCACAACCAATATATGCACTGGTGCTGATGCACCCGCGCAATAAAAGATATATATATATATATATATATATATATATATATATATATATATTTAAAACCAATGTTTACTTTAGAAACGTCTACGTCGTCACCCGGGCCAAATTTTCAATACATATATTTACAAATTTATATGTTTTCTAAACATTACGTCCAATATCGTTGATTTTTAAAGGCACGTTTACCAAATGTCAGATAATTATTCCCGCCATTTTTTGACATGATGTTAATGACGTCATGTTTTTTATTATTTCAGACATCAAAAACATAACATTGTTTTCTGAGGACAGTTATTTAAATGAGTTGAAAATGCCTACGAAGAAAACACCAGTCTTCAAGTGGTATAAACGTTTTTAAATTGGTATATTCCCACATTTAACCCTTTCCCTCATATAGACGCTTTCTGTAGCAGACAGCTTTCTGAAAACAAGGCGATAAAAGAAGAAATTGCTCAAAACGAGCAATTTCTCCTTTTGTCACAATGTTTTCCACTTTGAGTCATAGGTTATCTATTCAATTATAGAGATTTTCAATTTTTGACAGAATATGCCCAAAGTCGTCTGCTGCAGTATTATCGTATGAGGAAAAGGGTTAACTGAAATTTGAGTTCAACATAGGTTATAATTGTTGTTACTGTCTGACAATACATTTTCTTGGAATCAAATGAGAGAAAGCCATGGTTACCAAGCAATACAGTGCATTTCCATTCTCCATGTTCAATTATTAGTTCAATATAACGATGTAAAAGCGTACGATAGTCTCAGAAATGTTTATCTTAATGTACATGTATTTCAATATGTGAATCAATGCTTACAGTTCATGGCCGTTGACTGTTGAACTTCTTTATCTTGGGGATCTCACTTTTGGTGCTATTAATATTTCAATACCGATAAATAATGCATATATTATAATTATGTATGTGTATATGTAGATGAGTATTTGTGGGTGTGTAGGTGTGTTGTTTGTGGGTGTGTGTGTGTGGGGGGGGGGGGGGGTGGGGGTGGGGGAGGCATTTCACTCACTATGGTCCGACCTAGATTGCTGGTGTCGCGCATAAGTACTACAGCATTAGTCATTAAGATAACGAAACTATTCCTGTTTGCATCAAGCCTGTATTGCTAGTCATTTACATTATGTCCGTGAAGTTGGCAGTCTGGCAGTCTGGCAGCCTTGCAGCCTGAAGTTAGCAGTCTGGCAGTCTGGCAGCCTGGCAGAGTGAAGTTAGCAGTCTGGCAGCGTGAAGTTAGCAGCCTGGCAGCGTGGCAGTCTGGCAGCGTGAAGTTAGCATTCTGACAGCGTGGCAGTCTGGCAGCACGAACTGAGCAGCGTGACAGCCTGGCAGCACGAACTGATAAGCGTGGCAGCCTGGCATCACGAACTGAACAGCGTGGAAGCCTGGCAGAACGAACTGATCAGCGTGGCAGCCTGGCATCACGAACTGAGCAGCGTGGCAGCCTGGCAGCACGAACTGATCAGCGTGGCAGCCTGGCTGCACGAACTGAACAGCGTGGCAGCACGAACTGAGTAGCATGGCAGCTTGGCAAAGCAAAAATGTCAGTCTGACAGCGTAATGAATTGAGGAACATAACAGCGTGGCAGCCTGGCAGCCTGGCAGTCTGGCAGCGTGAAGTTAGCATTTTGACAGCGTGGCAGCCTGGCAGCACGAACTGAGCAGCGTGGCAGCGTGGCAGAACGAACTGAGCAGCGTTGCAGCCTGGCAGCACGAACTGAGCATACAACTTAAAATATATACTTTTACACAGACTTTTCATGTGAACTAAGCCATATCTCTTTACGCGACATTTCGTTTTTAACATCGCTAGCATTTATAACAGCCCCCAGCAGCCCCCAGCAGCGCGAAACACGCTGTGCTTTTTACACCCGGTCTAGGTACAAGATCTTTCGTATATGTTACGATGCACTAAATTTTCTTTCAATGAGTTTTAAGCAAAGATAAGAGGTGAAAGATTTCATTGAATCAAGTTTTTTCGAATTCTTGTGTACATTTACCTCTATTTTTTATCGCTCTCGAAAGCCGAAATCGCGCGATGTTTCTGGTCTTCGATTGATTGGAAAATGCTTGTCTACAAACTTAAAACACTTTATTTTGCCATTTTCATGTAGCTTAGTGTCATCTTACCATACCCCGTAACGGAGCGGTATTTCATGAACGTATTCTAATCTTTTAAAACAGAAATAAATTTTTCATGTTTTCAAAATCGGACAAAAATAATAAAAAATGAGAAATTCCTTCACAGTAGTTCATTAGAAAAACACGCCTATATAAATGTCGCATACAACTTAAAATATATACTTTTACACAGACTTTTCATGTGAACTAAGCCATATCTCTTTACGCGACATTTCGTTTTTAACAGCGCTAGCATTTATAACAGCCCCCAGCAGCCCCCAGCAGCGCGAAACACGCTGTGCTTTTTACACCCGGTCTAGGTACAAGATCTTTCGTATATGTTACGATGCACTACATTTTCTTTCAATGAGTTTTAAGCAAAGATAAGAGGTGAAATATTTCATTAAATCAAGTTTTTTCGAATTCTTGTGTACATTTACCTCTATTTTTTATCGCTCTCGAAAGCCGAAATCGCGCGATGTTTCTGGTCTTTGATTGATTGAAAAATGCTTGTCTACAAACTTAAAACACTTTATTTTGCCATTTTTATGTAGCTTAGTGTCATTTTATCATACCCCGTAACGGAGCGTTATTTCATGAACGTTTTCTAATCTTTTAAAACAGAAATCAAGTTTTACATGTTTTCAAAATCGGAAAAAAATATGAAAAATGAGAAATTCCTTCACAGTAGTTCATTAGAAAAACACGCCTATATAAATGTCGCATACAACTTAAAATATATACTTTTACACAGACTTTTCATGTGAACTAAGCCATATCTCTTTACGCGACATTTCGATTTTAACAGCGCTATCAGTTATAACAGTCCCCAGCAGCCCTCAGCAGCGCGAAACACGCTGTGCTTTTTACACCCGGTCTAGGTACAAGATCTTTAGTATATGTTACGATGCACTAACTTTTCTTTCAATGAGTTTTAAGCAAAGATAAGAGGTGAAAGATTTCATTAAATCAAGTTTTTTCGAATTTTCTTGTACATTTACCTCTATTTTTTATCGCTCTCGAAAGCCGAAATCGCGCGATGTTTTTGGTTTTTGATTGATTGAAAAATGCTTGTCTACAAACTTAAAACATTTTTTTTGCCATTTTCATGTAGCTTAGTGTCATCTGACCATACCCCGTAACGGAGCGTTATTTCATGAACGTTTTCTAATCTTTTAAAACAGAAATCAAGTTTTACATGTTTTCAAAATCGGACAAAAAAATGAAAAATGAGAAATTCCTTCACAGTAGTTCATTAGAAAAACAGGCCTATATAAATGTCGCATACAACTTAAAATATATACTTTTACACAGACTTTTCATGTGAACTAAGCCATATCAATTACGCGACATTTCGATTTTAACAGCGCTAGCATTTATAACAGCCCCCAGCAGCCCCCAGCAGCGCGAAACACGCTGTGCTTTTTACACCCGGTCTAGGTACAAGATCTTTCGTATATGTTACGATGCACTAAATTTTCTTTCAATGAGTTTGAAGCAAAGATAAGAGGTGAAAGATTTCATTAAATCAAGTTTTTTCGAATTCTTGTGTACATTTACCTCTATTTTTTATCGCTCTCGAAAGCCGAAATCGCGCGATGTTTCTGGTCTTTGATTGATTGAAAAATGCTTGTCTACAAGCTTAAAACACTTTATTTTGCCATTTTCATGTAGCTTAGTGTCATCTTACCATACCCCGTAACGGAGCGTTATTTCATGAACGTTTTCTAATCTTTTAAAACAGAAATCAAGTTTTACATGTTTTCAAAATCGGACAAAAAAATGAAAAATGAGAAATTCCTTCACAGTAGTTCATTAGAAAAACACGCCTATATAAATGTCGCATACAACTTAAAATATATACTTTTACACAGACTTTTCATGTGAACTAAGCCATATCTCTTTACGCGACATTTCGATTTTAACAGCGCTATCAGTTATAACAGTCCCCAGCAGCCCTCAGCAGCGCGAAACACGCTGTGCTTTTTACACCCGGTCTAGGTACAAGATCTTTAGTATATGTTACGATGCACTAACTTTTCTTTCAATGAGTTTTAAGCAAAGATAAGAGTTGAAAGATTTCATTAAATCAAGTTTTTTCGAATTTTCTTGTACATTTACCTCTATTTTTTATCGCTCTCGAAAGCCGAAATCGCGCGATGTTTTTGGTCTTTGATTGATTGAAAAATGCTTGTCTACAAACTTAAAACACTTTATTTTGCCATTTTCATGTAGCTTAGTGTCATCTGACCATACCCCGTAACGGAGCGTTATTTCATGAACGTTTTCTAATCTTTTAAAACAGAAATCTAGTTTTACATGTTTTCAAAATCGGACAAAAAAATGAAAAATGAGAAATTCCTTCACAGTAGTTCATTAGAAAAACAGATAAATGTATATATAAATGTCGCATACAACTTAAAATATATACTTTTACACAGACTTTTCATGTGAACTAAGCCATATCTCTTTACGCGACATTTCGATTTTAACAGCGCTAGCATTTATAACAGCCCCCAGCAGCCCCCAGCAGCGCGAAACACGCTGTGCTTTTTACACCCGGTCTAAGTACAAGATCTTTCAATCAATCAAAGACCAGAAACATCGCGCGATTTCGGCTTTCGAGAGCGATAAAAAATAAATGTAAATGTACACAAAAATTCGAAAAAACTTGATTTAATGAAATCTTTCACCTCTTATCTTTGCTTAAAACTCATTGAAAGAAAAGGTAGTGCATCGTAACATATACGAAAGATCTTGTACCTAGACCGGGTGTAAAAAGCACAGCGTGTTTCGCGCTGCTGGGGGCTGCTGGGGACTGTTATAAATGATAGCGCTGTTAAAATCGAAATGTCGCGTAAAAAGATATGGCTTAGTTCACATGAAAGGTCTGTGTAAGAGAATATATTTTAAGTTGTATGCTCAGTTCGTGCTGCCAGGTTACCACGCTGTCAGAATGCTAACTTCACGCTGCCAGACTGCCAGGCTGCCAGGCTGCCTAACTGATCAGTTCGTGCTGCCTCGCTGCTCAGTTCCTGCTGCCAGGCTGTCACGCTGCTCAGTTCGTGCTGCCAGGCTGTCACGCTGCTCAGTTCGTGCTGCCAGGCTGCCACGCTTTCAGAATGCTAACTTTACGCTGCCAGACTACCAGGCTGCCAGCCTGCTACGCTGATCTGTTCGTGCTGCCCCGCTGCTCAGTTCCTGCTACCAGGCTGCCACGCTGCTCAGTTCGTGCTGCCAGGCTGCCAGGCTGTCAGACTGCTAACTTCACGCTACCAGACTGCCAGGCTGCTAACTTCACGCTGCTAGACTGCCAGGCTGCCAGACTGCTAACTTCACGCTGCCAGACTGCCACGCTGCCAGGCTGCTAACTTCACGCTGCTACGCTGCCAGGCTGCCAACTTCACGGACATATTTACATTGGGTTTTTAGAGAAAATCATAGATTTTTTTTTCCGTCCATTTCATTGGCGGTCGATGAGAATGATGATTTTCATCGATGGCATTGGGTCAATAGCTTTATTATGACAATACACTGATTAAGTTCCAATTCAACTACCGTACTGTACCGACAGACTATTCAATGCGGATTCATCGGTCTTGGACATTCATGGTTTCCGCCCATTCTCTTGGTATTGCGAGGAATTTTGCTGAGTATGGGTATTATGTCAATATACTGTAAAATCTTGAACTGGAGGATTTTTCAAAGCAGATTTATTTCCCTTAGACTATGAAAATGATATATATTTCATGGATTCAATCCAATTTCTCTGCCACTGATATCGATATGTCAATGATTTTAGTTGGTAGTTGTTTGTTCGAAAAACACATAGAAAATTTATTTATTCCAAGATTTAGATAATTCTATAAACGTTTTGGTTTTCACCCATAATAAGGTCAGTGTATGTATATATTCTTTATATGAGCCGCCCCGCGAGAAAAAGTAACATTGTGGACTCTACGTAAAGTATCGATCCGGATCAGCCTAAGCCTGCCGTGCAGGATAACACGGATAGACACTTTTCGCCTCCTGTGGATTTTCTGTTTCAGAAATCATCACTCTACACCTCTATCCCCCTGAGACAGAATGTGTCGGCCCGGATTAGCCTGCGCGGACTACGCAGGCTGATATGGGTCGATACATTACGCAGAGACCATAATGTTGGTTGTTTCGCGGGACGGCTCATATGAGCTATTTGGATAGATTTGGATTTACAATGTTGGCGGCTTATATCTAGTATTTCACTTCCATATACATGATTACCGGACATATATCTAGTATTTCACTTTTTTATATATGTTTACCAGACATAATTATACCTGGTAAATCCCCATTTAAATGAGTACTGGACACACATCTAGTTTATCACTTCCATTAAGTACGAATGCACCCAATTCGTTCAAGCTTGATAAATACTGAGATCAAGTCAGCAGATCAGTGGATAAAATCGGTCAATTCTAACAAAAATACCTTCGTCATTGTAATGATTATTGCAGTTTCTTTGTCAATGTGTAGGTCATGTATATGGCAGTGGTTTTACATGGTTTGTTAATTGGTTTTAAACGTGTCAAACAGTAGTGGTTAGAAGAACACGTGTTATTGTTAGACCATTAACCACAACTACACTTACATGGTGTTTAATGTGGATGTTGCGTCGTTGATAATAGGTCTTGAGTCATATTAGTCCCACACAGTTACCAGTGATAAAAGGTCTTGAGTCATATTAGTCCCACACAGTTACCAGTGATAATAGGTCTTGAGTCATATTAGTCCCACACAGTTACCAGTGATAATAGGTCTTGAGTCATATTAGTCCCACACAGTTACCAGTGATAATAGGTCTTGAGTCATATTAGTCCCACACAGTTACCAGTGATAATAGGTCTTGAGTCATATTAGTCCCACACAGTTACCAGTGATAATAGGTCTTGAGTCATATTAGTCCCACACAGTTACCAGTGATAATAGGTCTTGAGTCATATTAGTCCCACACAGTTACCAGTGATAATAGGTCTTGAGTCATATTAGTCCCACACAGTTACCAGTGATAAAAGGTCTTGAGTCATATTAGTCCCACACAGTTACCAGTGATAATAGGTCTTGAGTCATATTAGTCCCACACAGTTACCAGTGATAATAGGTCTTGAGTCATATTAGTCCGACACAGTTACCAGTGATAATAGGTCTTGAGTCATATTAGTCCCACACAGTTACCAGTGATAATAGGTCTTGAGTCATATCAGTCCCACACAGTTACCAGTGATAATAGGTCTTGAGTCATATTAGTCCCACACAGTTACCAGTGATAATAGGTCTTGAGTCATATTAGTCCCACACAGTTACCAGTGATAATAGGTCTTGAGTCATATTAGTCCCACACAGTTACCAGTGATAATAGGTCTTGAGTCATATTAGTCCCACACAGTTACCAGTTATAATAGGTCTTGAGTCATATAAGTCCCACACAGTTACCAGTGATAATAGGTCTTGAGTCATATTAGTCCCACACAGTTACCAGTGATAATAGGTCTTGAGTCATATTAGTCCCACACAGTTACCAGTGATAATAGGTCTTGAGTCATATTAGTCCCACACAGTTACCAGTGATAATAGGTCTTGAGTCATATTAGTCCCACACAGTTACCAGTGATAATAGGTCTTGAGTCATATTAGTCCCACACAGTTACCAGTGATAATAGGTCTTGAGTCATATAAGTCCCACACAGTTACCAGTGATAATAGGTCTTGAGTCATATTAGTCCCACACAGTTACCAGTGATAATAGGTCTTGAGTCATATTAGTCCCACACAGTTACCAGTGATAATAGGTCTTGAGTCATATTTGTCCCACACAGTTACCAGTGATAATAGGTCTTGAGTCATATTAGTCCCACACAGTTACCAGTGATAATAGGTCTTGAGTCATATTAGTCCCACACAGTTACCAGTGATAATAGGTCTTGAGTCATATTAGTCCCACACAGTTACCAGTGATGATAGGTCTTGAGTCATATAAGTCCGACACAGTTACCAGTGTCCGCGGTTTGAAAAGACGCAACTTGAAAAGTGCAGGGTTTACATCATTTCTCGAAGTTTGTATGAAAAGTGCGTCAATTAATGAGAGCTCGGATTAGAGAACATCTCTTAGAAGTCTGCTATGATGTGTTTGTTATATTTACAAACGCCAACTCAATGCGGAAATAACACGGCACTCTCATACAGAAAGAGCCCCGGTAGCTCAGTCGGTAGTGACGCGGGCTGTCAATCCAGGGGTTGTGAGTTCGAATCCCGGCTCGGCCAACTTTCTTTCCGAGGATTGACAAAAGTCATTGCGACATGCGTCATTCGTCTTCCACCAATGGGCTAAGTCTATGTGGAAAAGCAGCCAGTTGCTTGGGAAGATTGTTGTGTGGAGTACTGGTGTGAGAAAACCAGGAAATGCATGAGTAGGTGAACTGGCCGCCGGGATATAACTGAGAAATTGTTAAAAACGGCGTTGAACTCCAATCAATCAATCAATTAATCATACAGAAAATGGAAAATGTTTGTGATCAAAGGTAGGGTTCGCCATATAAACAAACTCGTTGCAAAATCAAGGATGTACCTGCTGTTTGCCTTGATTCAATTATATCATTTGCAGCGTTATCGAGATAGTTTATATAAAATTAGTTTAGTTAAGTTTAGCAGCATCAAAACAAAACGATGCTTTATGATTTTTTATCTGGACCGACTCGCTGGTGTATTGGTTAAAGCATCGCCCTCCTGCGCGTGAAATGAGTGGATTATTTCCCTTTTAGGATTTTGAAAATTGAAGTAGAAGTTTCACTAATGGAAACTGAAGTATCAGGGGACCCTTTACACCTAGCCGAAATCTAAATAAAAATTCAGCTTTTACACTAGCTCTCAACAGAGGATGTTAAAACAATATGAATACACCCCTGATGTATTTAAACAAGGCTTATGGTAGTACACAGGAAATACCGTAGTAAAACTAAAGAAATGCTGAGAGCGGCATAACAGAGTGAAGCCTCTAGTTAAATTGATAGCCCTTGTTGGTAGTGAAGACTCTCTAGTTAAATTGAAAGCCTTTGTTGGTAGTAGCGACTCTAGGTAAATTGATAGCACTTGTTGTTAGTGAAGACTCTCTAGTTAAATGGATAGCATTTGTTGGTAGTGAAGACTCTCTAGTTAAATTGATAGCCCTTGTTGGTAGTGAAGACTCTCTAGTTAAATTGATAGCCTTTGTTGGTAGTGAAGACTCTCTAGTTAAATTGATAGCCCTTGTTGGTAGTGAAGACTCTTGTAAAATTGATAGCCTTTGTTGGTAGTGAAGATTCTCTAGGTAAATTGATAGCCCTTCTTGGCAGGGAATACCCTAGTTAAATTGATAGCCTTTGTTGGTAGTGAAGACTCTCTAGTTAAATTGATAGCCCTTGTTGGTAGTGAAGACTCTTGTAAAATTGATAGCCTTTGTTGGTAGTGAAGACTCTAGTTAAATTGATAGCCTTTGTTGGTAGTGAATACTCTAGTTAAATTGATAGCCCTTGTTGGTAGTGAAGACTCTTGTAAAATTGATAGCCTTTGTTGGTAGTGAAGACTCTAGTTAAATTGATAGCCTGTGTTGGTAGTGAATACTCTAGTAAAATTGATAGCCCTTCTTGGCAGGGAATACTCTAGTTAAATTAATAGCCATTAATGGTAGTGAAGACTTTAGTTAAAGGGATAGCCCTTAATGGTAGTGACGACTCTAATTAAATTGATAGCCTTTAATGGTAGTGAATACTCTATTTAAATTAATAGCACTTAATGGTAGTGAAGATTTTAGTTAAAGGGATAGCCCTTAATGATAGTGAAGACTCTAGTTAAATAGATAGCCCTTGTAGGCAGTGAAGACTCTCTAGTTAAATTGAAAGACCTTGATGATAGTGAAGACTCTAGTTAAATTGATAGTCGTTGTAGGCAGTGACGACTCTCGAGTTAAATTGATAGTCCTTAACGATAGTGATTGATTGATTGATTGGTTGGGGTTTAACGCCGTTTTTAACAATTTCTCAGTTATATCACGGCGGCCAGTTCACTTACTCATGCATTTCCTGGTTTTCTCACACCAGTACTCCACACAACAATCTTCCAAAGCAACTGGCTGCTTTTTCACATAGACTTTAGCCCATTGGTGGAAGACGAATGACGCATGTAGCATTGACGTTTGTCAATCGTCGGAAAGAAAGTTGGCCGAGCCAGGATTCGAACTCCCAACCCCTGGATTGACAGCCCGCGTCGCTACCGACTGAGCTACCGGGCCTCGGCTTAATGATAGTGAAAACTCTAGTTAAAATTGATAGCCCTTGTAGGCAGTGAAGACTGTCTAGTTAAATTGATAGCCCTTAATGATAGTGAAGACTCTAGTTAAATTGATAGTCCTTGTAGGCAGTGACGACTCTCGAGTTAAATTGATAGTCCTTAATGATAGTGAAACCTCTCTAGTTAAATGGATAGCCATTAATGGTAGTGAAGACTCTTGTTAAATTGATAGTCATTGTAGGCAGTGACGACTCTCGAGTTAAATTGATAGCCCGTAGTGGTAGTGAAAACTCTCTAGTTAAATGGATAGCCATTAATGGTAGTGAAGACTCTAGTTAAATTGATAGTCCTTGTAGGCAGTGACGACTCTCGAGTTAAATTGATAGTCCTTTTAGGCAGTGAAGACTCTCTAGTTAAATCGATAGCCCTTAATGATAGTGAAGACTCTCTAGTTAAATGGATAGCCCTAGCTGGCAGGGAAGATTCTTGTAAAATTCATAGCCCTTCTTGGCAGGGAATACGCTAGTCAAATTGATAGCCCTTAATGGTAGTGAAGACTCTAGTTAAATTGATAGCCCTCGTTGGTAGTGATGACTCTCTAGTCAAATTGATAGCCCTTGTTGGCAGGGAATACTCTAATTAAATTGTTTGCTTTTAATGGTAGTGACGACTCTAGTTAAATTAATATCCCTTGTAGGCATTAGAGTCTCTAGTTGAATTGATAGCCCTTGTTGACAGGGAAGACTCTAGTTAAATTGATAGCCCTTAATGGTAGTGACGACTCTAGTTAAATTAATAGCCCACAATGGTAGTGAAGACTCTAGTTAAATTAATAGCCCTTAATGGTAGTGAATACTCTAGGTAAATTGATAGTCGTTAATGGTAGTGAAGACTTTAGTTAAATCGATAACCCTTAATGATAGTGAAGACTCTAGTTAAATTGATAGCCCTTAATGATAGTGAACACTCTAGTTAAATTGATAGCCTTTAATGGTAGTGATGACTCTAGTTAAATTGAAATCCCTTAATGGTAGTGAACACTCTAGATATTGATAGCCCCTTTTAGGTAGTGAAGACTCTTTTTATATTGATAGCCCTTAATGATAGTGTAGACTCTAGTTTAATTGATAGGCCTTGTAGGCAGTGAAGATTCTCTAGGTGAATTGATAGCCCTTAATGGTAGTGACGACTCTAGTTAAATGTAAAGCCCTTTTAGGCAGTGAAGACTCTCTCGTTAAATTGCTAGCCCTTAATGGTAGTGAAAACTCTCTAGTTAAATGGATAGCCCTTAATGGTATTGAAGACTCTAGTTAAATTGATAGCCCTCGTTGGTAGTGACGACTCTAGTTAAATTGATAGCCCTTGTTGGTAGTGACGACTCTAGTTAAATTGATAGCCCTTGTTGATAGTGAGGACTCTAGTTAAATTGATAGCCCTTGTTGGTAGTAGCGACTCTAGTTAAATTGATATCCCTTGTAGGCAGTGAAGACTCTCTAGGTAAATTGATAGCCCCTGTTGGCAGGGAATACTCTAGTTAAATTGATAGCCCTTAATGGTAGAGAAGACTCTAGTTAAATTGACAGCCCACACAATGGTACTGAAGACTCTAGTTAAATTGATAGCCCTTAATGGTAATGAAGACTCTAATTAAATCGATGACCCTTAATGATAGTGAAGACTCTAGTTAAATGGATAGCCCTTAATGATAGTAAAGACTCTAGTTGAATTGATAGTCCTTAATGACAGTGAACACTCTAGTTAAATTGATAGCCTTTAATGGTAGTGATGACTCTAGTTAAATTGATAGTCCTTGTAGGCAGTGACGACTCTCGATTTAAATTGATAGTCCTTTTAGGCAGTGAAGAGTCTCTAGTTAAATTGATAGCCCTTAATGATAGTGAAGACTCTCTAGTTAAATGGATAGCCCTAGCTGGCAGGGAAGATTCTTGTAAAATTCATAGCCCTTCTTGGCAGGGAATACGCTAGTCAAATTGATAGCCATTAATGGTAGTAAAGACTTTAGTTAAATTGATAGCCCTTAATGGTAGTGACGACTCTCTAGTTAAAAAATAGCCCTTAATGGTAGTGACGACTCTAGTTAATTGATAGCCCTTAATGGAAGTGAAGACTTTAGTTAAATCGATAGCCCTTAATGGTAGTGAAGACTCTAGTTAAATTGATAGCCTTCGCATCATTTATGGACACGATACATGCAAAGTACTCAGCTTTTGTAACAATTGATCGTTCATTAGATCATTTTTCTACACTGAGATGCGGAAAGGCGGGTGCCGCAATTATGGTTAAAAACACCTTAGATAGTCATGTACAAAGAATACAAAACATTGAAAACGATCGTATTGTAGGTATTGAGATCATATCAGAAAAAACTTTACCACTGTACTTATTTTGTATATACATACATGCCTGCTGACAATGATCTTATTTTATACAGGGAAACACTGCGCGACATTGAATCTCTTTTGAATTTCTACGAACGGATAGGTAGCGTTATACTCGGTGGCGATTTTAATGCAAAAATTCGATCGACACATGGAAAGTGTAATAATAAATCCGCTTTATTTTCGGAATTTGTTGAAAGTAATATCATGGTTTCTTTGCAACAGGTGCATGGAATGTCATCTCGATACACATTCATACCCAATAAAACGTCTATAGACCATATCCTCGTAGGGAAGGGAGATACAAGACTTTATACTTCGTTTAAAATTTTAAATGATAGTGATGTCATAACATCAGATCATTTGCCTATTATTTTCTCCTTAACAAATGCAGAGTCTAATGCACAGACTTTGCTAGCGAGTACGTGCATTGCATGGAATAAGTGTAATACTGCCCACTTGGACGCATTTAGATCAGAAATCGAAGTTAAGGTAGACACCCTCCTTCATAATGAGAATATATATAATGAATATTCACCAGATTTTCTTAACAGCAGTTTGATAGAATTCATAACAAATGCATCAACATGTTTGCCAACTTGTAAGTTTAACAAGCATGCTAAACCGCATTGGTCTGGTGAAGTAAAGGAGTCTTATGCGCGCGCGTTAGAATACCGGAATTCTTGGTTTAAGCTAGGCAGACCAAGAGACAGGTCACCTTCATTCATAGCGTACAAAGCTGCAAAAACAGAATTTCGCAGGACCGAGAGACACGCCCGCGAAATGCATGAAAACTCGGTTTATGATCAACTTAATAAAGCTGCGGATCTCGACTATAAAACGTTCTGGAAACTCCTACGCCGGAAAAGTGGGAAGAATTTCATTATTTGCTCAGAACTAGTGATCGGAAATCGTAGCTTCGAACATGCTGAAGTACCCAATGGATTCAGAGAATACTTCGCCCAGGTTTTTGAGTATGCGTGCATTGACGACACTCTTAATGAGCACTTGTGTAAAGAACTTAAAGGGTATAACAATAGTACTGAAAGTCCGATATTAAAAACAGTCACACGCAACTTTGATATGGATGAAGTAGAGCAATCTATCAAAACACTAAATAAGGACAAATCCCCAGGCATTGACGGTATCCTCAATGAGCATGTAATACATGCAGGTCAATCATTAATACGTGCTATCGTTCAGTTATTTAACTCCATTATTAAACATGAGACAGTGCCAAAGCAATGGCAAACAAGCATACTTATTCCAATATTTAAGGGTAAAGGGAAAAATAAAATTGAACCATCCAGTTATCGTCCGGTCTCTCTGATACCGTGCTTCAGCAAGCTATTTGAGAAGTTACTTCCTAATCGAATTAACACATATATTGCGTCTGCTAAAATAATATTCCCCTGCCCTCAACAACATGGGTTCCAGAAACAGCTTAGCTGTATGACCACAGCCTTTAATGTTCAAGAAGCTGTGTTTTACAACGTTGAACGTCAAAGTGACGATTACGTCGCCTTTCTTGATCAAAAGGGGGCTTTTGATAGTGTGAGACACAAATCATTGTTCCTCAAACTCGGCCGAATGGGACTAGTGGGTAAACTCCTTAGGATTGTACAAGCTTCCTATACCGGTCTTAAAAGTGTCGTACGTTACGCTAAGCAAACGTCTAGTACGTTCAATGTAATACGCGGCGTACGCCAAGGAGGGGTTATGTCCACATTCCTACACCTAGTTTACATCAATGAGCTTGTAGCGTCATTACAAGTCAGTAACCTAGGCACTAACGTCATGTCCATACCTGTTAGTAACCCTTCATTCGCCGACGACATATCTCTGTTGGCCATTTCCCCCCTACGGTTACAGAAAATGGTTGATATTGTCTACCGGTATTGCAAAACATGGAGAGTGGAGATAAACGTAAGCAAATCTAACGTTATCGTTTTTAGTAAGAAAGGAAATGACTCCAGCGCATATATAATGTATGGAGAACAAATTCTAACGCAGGTGAAAACAATTGTCCATTTGGGTATAACCCATGATTCCAGGATGAAATTATCGGTCCGTATAAAAGAACGTATACAAAAAGCCCGCAACTCTCTATTTGCAATGGTTGGTCAGGGTCTTCATCCGCAAGGTGTAAACCCACTGGTTTCCGCCAATCTGTACTTCAAGATAGTCCGACCGACACTTTTGTACGGATCTGAGCTTTGGAATAATATAACGAAAACTGATCACAATAACTTAACGATTTTTCAGCATTTCGTTGCAAAGAAGATCCAAGGACTTGCAGTTAGAACGCGATCGGATATAGCTGAGTCAATGATTGGGCTTTACAGGATAGACAGTGAAATCGAAAAGCGGAAACTAATGTTCCTACATAAATTGCTTTGTCTCCCTGTATATTGTATTACAAAAGAAGTATTTGTTAGTAAATATTTAATGTACTTAAATGACCAACGCTCTGTCAAGCTTGGGTTCATCCCGGATATCTGCAGGATAATAGCAAAATACAACTTAAATTTTATATTGAACAATTATTTCCGGGATAGTTCACTGCCCACTAAATCAGCATGGAAAAATACAGTTCGCTAAGCGATTGGTATGCGTGAGTATTCCTTATGGGTACAACGCCTCACCATGAATGAAGAGTACATGTTTTTTCAAGTGTTACAGCCAGGGATCGAACCTAGCATCGTCTACAAAGTTTCAAAGTTGAGTGCCTTTAGATCAACTATGACAACTATTGTCAAACTATGGTCAAGGCCCATTACACTAGCATATTTTACGTGCATCAAATGTGGCATGCTATCCCAAGAGGAATTAGTTCATTTATTGTACGAATGCAGCTGCACAAGAGTGATACGCTTTGAACTCAAACGGAAAATGCTTTCTCTGTTTGATATTCAATTTGTTAACGAGCTTTATGCTCTAGACCATTTTGAGTGGGTACTCCGCATCATGGGCGCCCCACTACCTCCAGTCGTCAATTCGAATATCAACAGAATGTTTCTACAGCTCACGTTCACTTTTGTGAGTCGCTGTGTCCAACTGTATTCGCCAATTTAACTGTATCAGAACGACAACCAGTATTGTTCAACATCACTATGTTTGAGGTTGCTGTTAAGCATTGATAGTTTAATACTAATGTAAATTAGTACCGAACTTGTATATATAACCCTATATAGTAGTCAGTAATTGTCTTTTCTTTTTTTGTCTGTATGTTAATATATATATATATATTTTTTTCTATTGAAATTGTATAATTTATTTGTGTAGTGTAAAATCTAACCTACGATATCTCCAAACATAGAGGCAATAAAGAATTGTATTGTATTGTATTGTATTGGTAGTGAATACTCTAGTTAAATTGATAGCCCTTCTTGGCAGGGAATACTCTAGTTAAATTAATAGCCATTAATGGTAGTGAAGACTTTAGTTAAAGGGATAGCCCTTAATGGTAGTGATGACTCTAGTTAATTTGATAGCCCTTAATAGTAGTGACGACTCTAGTTAAATGGATAGTCCTTAATGGTATTCAAGACTCTAGTTAAATTGATAGCCCTTGTTAACAGGGGATACTCTAGTTAAATTGATATTCATTGTTGATAATGAAGACTCGTTGGTAGTGACGACTCTAGTTAAAGTGATAGCCCTTAATGGTAGTGAAGACTCTAGTTAAATATATAGCCCTTAATGGTAGTGAAGACTTTAGTTCAATTGATAGCCCTTAAGGATAGTGCCGACTCTAGTTCAATTGATAGCCCTAAATGGCAGTGAAGACTTAAGTTAAATGTATAGCCATTAATGGTAGTGAACACTCTAGTTAAATTGATAGTCCTTAATGGTAGTGAACACTTTAGGTAAATTGATAGCACTTAATGGTAGTGAAGTCTCTAGTTAATTTGATAGCCCTTAATGGTAGTGAAGACTCTAGTTAAATTGATAGCCCTTGTTAACAGGTGATACTCTAGTTAAATTGATATCCATTGTTGATAATGAAGACTCGTTGCTAGTGACGACTCTAGTTAAATTGATAGCCCTTAATGGTAGTGAAGACTCTAGTTAAATGTATAGCCCTTAATGGTAGTGAAGACTTTAATTAAATTGATAGCCCTTAAGGATAGTGCCGACTCTAGTTACATTGATAGCCCTTAATGGTAGTGAAGACGTAAGTTAAATGTATAGCCATTAATGGTAGTGAACACTCTAGTTAAATCGATAGCCCTTAATGGTAGTGAAAGCTCTAGTTAAATTGATAGCCTTTAATGGTAGTGAACACTTTAGTTAAATGTATAGCCCTTAATGGTAGTGAAGACTCTAGTTAAATGGATAGCCCGCGTTGGTAGTGATGACTCTAGTTAAATTGATAGCCCTTAATGGTAGTGAATACTCTAGTTAAATTGATAGCCCTTGTTAACAGGGGAGACTCTAGTTAAATTGATAGCCCTTAATGGAAGTGAAGACTCAAGTTAAATTGATAGGCCTTAACGGTAGTAAAGATTCTAGTTAAATTGATAGCCCTTAATGGTAGTGAAGTCTCTAGTTAAATTGATAGACCTTAATGGTAGTGCCGACTCTAGTTAAAGTGATAGTCCTTAATGGTAGTGATGTCTCTAGTTAAATTGATAGCCCTTAATGGTAGTGAAGACTCTAGTTAAATTGATAGCCCTTAATGGTAGTGAAGACTCTAGTTAAATTGACTGTCCTTAATGGTAGTGAAGTCTCTAGATAATTTGATAGCCCTTAATGGTAGTGAAAACTCTAGTTAAATTGATAGTCCTTAATGGTAGTGAAAACTCCAGTTAAATTGATAGTCCTCGTTGGTAGTGAAGACTCTAGTTAAATTGATAGCCCTTAATGGTAGTGAAAACTCTAGTTAAATTGATAGCCCTTAATGGTAGTGACGACTCTAGTTAAATTGATAGCCCTTAACGGACGGTAGTGAAGACTCTAGTTAAATGGATAGCCCTCGTTGGTAGTTAAGACTCTAGTTAAATTGATAACTCTTAATGGTAGTGAAAACTCTTGTTAAATTGATAGTCCTTAATGGTAGTGAAAACTTTAGTTAAATTGATAACCCTTAATGGTAGTGAAGACTCTAGTTAAATTGATAGCCCTCGTTGGTAGTGAAGACTCTATTTAAATTGATAGCCCTTAATGGTAGTGAAAACTCTAGTTAAATCGATAGTCCTTAATGATAGTGAAGACTCTATTTAAATTGATAGTCCTTAATAGTTGAAGTCTCTAGTTAAATTGATAGCTCTTGTTTGTAGTGACGACTTTAATTAAAGTGATATCCCTTGTTGGCAGGGAAGACTTTTGTCAAATTGTAAACGTGTGCAAGCCGATTTGGATCCTTGTTCATTGACGACTATGATAAAAAAGATAACGAACATATCTATAAACAAATGAACCGTAGATGATATCTAAGATTTATTGGAGCTTACCGCCGCTTCCAATGTTTATCATGTGATATGCTGTAATAGAAACGGTTAAACAAACACATGCTCCGGCGTGAAATGGGAACACATCATGACACACATTTCAGCTTTTGTATATTAATAATTATGACTTGTATCTGACTATATTTCTATAACGTACGTATTATTTGATCGATTGGTTGATAGATTGGGGGCTTAACGCCGTTTTCAACTATATTTAAGTCATATCACGGCGACCAGTTCACGTACTCATGTGTTTTTTTCACACAAGTACTCCACACAGTATAAATTCCAAGCAACTGGCTGCTTTTCAACATAGACTGTTAGCCCATTTGTGAAAGACGAATGACGCTTGTCACAGTGACTTTTTTCAAACGTCTGAAAGAATTTTGGCCAAGCAGGGATTCGAACTCACAACCCCTGGATTGACAGCCCCTACCGATACTATTTGAAAGATGATATATAAACTGTCAAAGTGTCAGGAATTGCTAACTAGAAAAGAGCCACATAACACTAAACACGACACTCGGTGGGTATTTCCACAAGAGGAGTTTATACACGCTTGCACCTACTAACATTCTAACCACGATCTTTCAGCGTCCATAATCAACTTATATAATCATCATTAGTAATCCGACAAATTTCAAGATCTACAAATATAAAAAGTAAAGTTTGAGGCGATTTTAGTGTTAGCACCATGACCACGCTGCAAGTCTGCGACCATAACAAGTCTAAAACAGTCGACTTTGAATATATATAGGGTAAATATGGAAATATATGAAAATATATGTAAATACTGGTATAACTATTGAAAAGAGTGAGTGACATTGCGGCAAAACGAGAAATTGCTCACGATAAGTAATTTCTCCCTTGGCACGATGTTTTCGAATGTTGTCTGCTTGCACATGATGGGGGACGTAATCAAAAAGGGAGAAACCAATGTCATTATTGGTAAAAAAACCTCTGTTGTTTGTTTGAAACCTCTGTTGTTTGTTTGAAAAAAAAAAAACCTTTATGAATCAATAAATTGTATAAAATTATTTAAGACACAAAAAGATACAAAATAGGCATGTCTTCTACCATTTTCACAAAACTTTAGACACATCTAATGGGTATTTAATAACTTTCCCCTAATTTCCTAGGCTACGCCTGGGACGTAATCAAAAAGGGAGAAACCAATGTCATTATTGTTAAAAAAAAATCTGTTGTTTGTTTGAAAAAAAACAAACCTTTATGAATCAATAAATTGTATAAAATTATTTAAGACACAAAAAGATACAAAATAGGCATGTCTTCTACCATTTTCACAAAACTTTAGACACATCTAATGGGTATTTAATAACTTTCCCCTAATTTCCTAGGCTATGCTTTTTTTATAGTTTGGTTTACGACCCGATTCATCAAAGCTCAGAAAAATGTTTCTGGCGATGTTTTTGCCTATTTACAATACTGAGATTTTTAAGTAAATGGGTAATCTTTAAAAAATCAATGATGATTCATTTTAATTACTACATATTACAGTATAATTCTAGAAACTGTAAAAACAATGTTAACCCAACTATGCAATAGGCATGGCCGTAACGTGACCCGTTCTATTTGTAAATGCAGTATGTCAGTTTATCATTATGCTGACAGTTTATCATTGGATTCGTACCCGTTTGTTCATGTTTCGTTCGAGATGAACGATTCGTACCAACTGGTTTTCGCTCTTTGCTCTTGGGGAACTGACTTGACCATTTTCTTTTGTTTATTTTTCAGTTTTCTACTGGCATGTTCAAAACGATTAAAGTGACATTACAAACAAACAAAACAGACTTAATAATTCTTGCTATATGTTGACTATACATGTGAACTTTCATAATGCTCAATCTTGATCATAAATATCTTTTTTTTTTTTTTAATTAATTCGTATTCTTTGTTTATATACTTCCGTTTATACTTCTGCTAAACTGGAAGGAGAATAGACTTCCCCATCTCCATCCAAAGCTTTTGTCACACTTAACTTATACCTAGAGGCAATAAACCTTAATATATGTTAATATTTAAGCACGTATGTTTGTTTTTATCTAATGGATCTGTTAAAGGATTTAAAACAGTTTATTGGTAAAAAAAACGCTTGAGAAACTTCAGCTTGTATGACACATTATAGTTGCAGTGAATGTTAAGCAAACCGTAAACCAAATGGTTTCAGGACTAAACTTGTCATTTCACGACTAAACTTCACATGCTGAATATCACATAGATCGTAGCATATAAAACGTTTAATCCCTACGTCAATATTGACCCGTTCTGCTCTTGGCAACCTTTTTATATAGGCTATGGTAGCCAGGTGAGCAATATAGGCACATCTTGGCCTTCTTGTTTAAAATAAAGGGACATTTGGCCTTCTTGTTCGAAATATTTACATCCTGTCTGCTTGCACAGGTTATTTTAATGTACTGAACTACATCTGCTTCCTTTAAGTCATGCTTCAAAATCATGCGCGGCGTCTTTGATGCTTTGCATCAAAATTCTTCTTGTTACTATTTGTGTCGTCTATCTTTAAAAACGCTGGGAGGAACTTATTGATAACCTCTCTGTCACCAGGCCGGCGGTCTATATATGTATGTCACGCTTGTCACTAATTGGTCAAAACACTGGGTCTATTTTGCAGGTTCATTTCAATATGATCACACTTATACCTTGTGACCAGGAGAACGGAAAATACTATGAACACAACTCTTGTCTGCGTATTGTCTGAGCTATCTCCATTCTTTGTTATTTATATTCGACCATTGTCTCAATGAATTTCCTATGTATTCATTTCAAACTTGGTTTGTATTAGTGTGGATTATTAATCATAATATGTCCAACTATTTATAGAAAAATCAATCTTCCAACCATTCATATATTATCAATGAATCTTGAGTCATTGTTTGGTCGATCGATTGATATAAAATCCTGGTTTAGTACGTTGTGATCGTCTGATATTTATCAGAATTATTTCAATATATATTGTGGACCTTTGGTGTCCACTGAACTGTAAATGTCTAACTTAAAGGTCTCTGTTCCATGATTTCATTTTGGTCTTACCAGAAAACCGTTAAACGTTGATAAATATGTGTTGGTAAGTGATAGGCAAATGCTTTTGGGTTGGTTAAAAGCTGATGGATTATTGTTTGAACCATATTTCTTCATACTAACAATGCCATATATTTTCGCCTCAAAAATATTCCTATATCATCAATGCTTTCAGCGCTTTCATTATTTTTGAGACAATTCAGAATCCGTATCATTATTTTCAAGGAAATTTGACATTCGGTAGCATTTTCTTTAAAAGCTGAAGGCTTACTAACCAGTTATATATAATTAGTTACACCTGTGTCGCCTCTGGGATTTAAACCTTGTTGTACTAGATGTCTATGATAGTCTGGAGTATCCTGTCCCGACACTTATATTATACGGTCAGGCACACGCTCAGTCACATTTGCCGCGGCGGCCGTGGTGTCTAACATATCTACCTAGAAATGAAAAAAGTTATAACTCCGAGCTATAATCCCACGGCGACCCCTACGGCCTGTAAAAGATAGGGATACGCCCTAGCCGTAGATTAAATGTGATTTAGGCATAACAGGTTAACCTAAAAATGGTTTTCATCATATTTATGTATTGAATCCAAACATCAAGTTGGTCCGCTGTAGAGTTTACGAAAATCAGTTGTATGTGTACTCATTTACTATATATGTGATAACGATACATAAGGGGAGGTGACCAATCAAGTCACCACTGTTGTTTCACGCCAGACGTACCAATTAAATATAGCATGCCGGTACCAGACTAGCTCTTCGAAACCCTTTGAGCCATAGACGGAAGTTACCTCATTCTTTAGTATTATCACCGAGTACTGATTCCTCACGTGATGCAAGCAATTACTAGTATGATGGAAACACTTTTCACAAATATGAACCTTTTCTTCATATTTTCAGTCTGGTAGAGCAATGAAGGTAATGTAGGGGCAAGGCATTACCGAAACACACAGATGTTCCGATATGAGGTCTTATTGCATCGGGTACCCAGTGTAAATTCGTACGTTTGGCATGAACCAACAGTGACTGTCGACTGGCGTATTGTATGACACGGTATGTTTCTTGTGTAATTTATTCAAGTAGATGTTAAAGGATTACATTTAAATCGGTACATGTATAACATTTTGTAATATTTAGTGTGTAAGTTTACGTAAATGAACGATAAATATAGTTTGCATTCATTTTGTTTAAATCAACAATTATGTTCAGATTCCATTTTATAAAATGATATTTAACAAAGTTACCAGGAAAAATGTTAATATATTGTGTTTACTTTTCACCAAATATAGATACTGGCACAAAACGCAAACATTATTCGTTTTCTTGGCCAGTGAAACTAGCAAAACAGACACCACTGGTAAGATAAGGCATCTTTACCTTTATGTCACGGAAAAAGAAACCAGTTATATCCATGTGAAAATATTGGCATTTAGCTAATACATGTAATTAGCACATGTGGTTAGCGATTTGTCGGTCCAATCATTTACTGTGTCCTGTTAAATTCAACTTGCTTATCACACAAAAAACCAAAACGATAGTGTTATATGGTTTCAAAAATGCACTTTCCTTATCAAAATGCCTTCTACTTAAAACACACGAAGGAAGCTTGTGTACAATTTGTCCAGATTTGAGCCGGGCTTCCAGGTTCGAACCCCAGACGCTGCACGACGGTCATTGTGGAGTTTCCTTGGGCAAGGCACATTTTCTAGCCTAGCACTGGTTTGTTTACACAGGGACATGAATAAGTGAAATATCTCCGTGATATAACTGAAATAATGTTGAAAGAGTCGTACAACCCCCCACCCCCCCCCCCCCCCCCCCCAAAAAAAACCCGTAGTGTACACTGTTAACGGTTAAGTCATACACGCATTATAGAGGTCGTAGTGTACACTGTAAACGGTTAAGTCATACACGCATTCTAGAGGTCGTAGTGTACAATGTAAACGGTTAAGTCATACAAGCATTATAGAGGTCGTAGTGTACACTGTAAATGGTTAAGTCATACACACATTCTAGAGGTCGTAGTGTACAATGTAAACATTATAACGGTTAAGTCATACACGCATTATAGATGTCGTAGTGTACAATGTAAACGGTTAAGTCATACACGCATTATAGAGGTCGTAGTGTACACTGTAAACGGTTAAGTCATACACACATTATAGATGTCGTAGTGTACAGTCATACACGTATTCTAGAGGTCGTAGTGTACAATGTAAACGGTTAAGTCATACACGCATTATAGAGGTCGTAGTGTACACTGTAAACGGTTAAGTCATATACGCATTCTAGAGGTCGTAGTAAACAATGTAAACGGTTAAGTCATACACGCATTCTAGAGGTCGTAGTGTACAATGTAAACGGTTAAGTCATATACGCATTATAGAGGTCGTAGTGTACAATGTAAACATTATAACGGTTAAGTCATATACGCATTATAGAGGTCGTAGTGTACAATGTAAACATTATAACGGATAAGTCATACACGCATTATAGATGTCGTAGTGTACACTGTTAACGGTTAAGTCATACACGCATTATAGAGGTCGTAGTGTATACTGTAAACGGTTAAGTCATACACACATTCTAGAGGTCGTAGTGTACAATGTAAACATTATAACGGTTAAGTCATATACGCATTATAGAGGTCTGAGTGTACATTGTAAACGGTTATGTCATACACACATTCTAGAGGTCGTAGTGTACAATGTAAACATTATAACGGATAAGTCATACACGCATTATAGATGTCGTAGTGTACACTGTAAACCGTTAAGTCATACACGCATCATAGAGGTCTTAGTGTACACTGTAATTGGTTAAGTCATACACGCATTATAAAGGTCGTAGTGTACACTGTAAACGGTTAAGTCATATACGCATTATAGAGGTCGTAGTATACACTGTAAACGGTTAATTCATACACACATTCTAGAGGTCGTAGTGTACAATGTAAACATTATAACGGATCAGTCATACAAGCATTATAGATGTCGTAGTATACACTGTAAACGGTTAAGTCATATACGCATTATAGAGGTCGTAGTGTACACTGTAAACAGTTAAGTCATACAAGCATTATAGATGTCGTAGTATTCACTGTAAACGGTTAAGTCATATACGCATTATAGAGGTCGTAGTGTACAATGTAAACATTATAACGGATAAGTCATACACGCATTATTGATATCGTAGTGCGTAGTGTACACTGTAAACGGTTAAGTCGTATACGCATTATAGAGGTTGTAGTGTACACTGTAAACCGTTAAGTCATACACGCATTTTAGATATCGTAGTGTACACTGTAAACGGTTAAGCCATACACGCATTATAAAGGTTGTAGTGTACACTGTAAACGGTTAAGTCATACACGCATTATAGATGTCGTAGTATACACTGTAAACGGTTAAGTCATACACGCATTATACAGGTCGTAGTCTACAATGTAAACATTATAACGGATAAGTCATACAGGCATTATAGAGGTCTTAGTGTACACTGTAAACGGTTAAATCATACACGCATTCTAGAAGTCGTAGTGTACAATGTAAACATTATAACGGTTAAATCATACACGCATTATAGATGTCGTAGTGTACACTGTAAACGGTTAAGTCATATACGCATTATAGAGGTCGTAGTGTACACTGTAAATGGTTAAGTCATATACGCATTATAGAGGTCGTAGTGTACACTGTAAACAGTTAAGTCATATACGCATTAAAGAGGTCGTAGTGTACACTGTAAACGGTTAAGTCATATACGCATTATAGAGGTCGTAGTGTACACTGTAAACGGCTAAGTCATATACGCATTATAGAGATCGTAGTGTACACTGTAAACGGTTAAGTCAAACACGCATTATAGAGGTCGTAGTGTACACTGTAAACAGTTAAGTCATATACGCATTATAGAGGTTGTAGTGTACACTGTAAACGGTTAAGTCATATACGCATTATAGAGGTCGTAGTGTACACTGTAAACGGTTAAGTCATATACGCATTGTAGATGTCGTAGTGTACACTGTAAATGGTTAAGTCATATACGCATTATAGAGGTCGTCGTGTACATTGTAAACGGTTAAGTCATACACGCATTCTAGAGGTCGTAGTGTACACTGTAAACGGCTAAATCATACACGCATTATAGCGGTCGTAGTGTACACTGTAAACGGTTAAGTCATATACGCATTATAGACGTCGTAGTGTACACTGTAAAAGGTTAAGTCATTCACACATTCTAGACGTCGTAGTGTACAATGTAAACATTATAACGGCGAACAAGTCATACACGCATTATATAGGTCTTAGTGTACACTGTAAACGGTTAAGTCATACACGCATTCTAGAGGTCGTAGTGTACAATGTAAACATGATAACGGTTAAATCATACACGCATTATAGATGTTGTAGTATACACTGTAAACGGTTAAGTCATATACGCATTATAGAGTGTCGTAGTGTACAATGTAAATATTATAACGGATAAATCATACACGCATTATAGATGTCGTGGTGTACACTGCAAACATTATAACGGTTAAATCAAACAAGCATTATAGAAGTCGTAGCCTACACTGTAAACGGTTAAGTCATATACGCATTATAGAGGTCGTAGTGTACACTGTAACCTTTATAACGGTTAAGTCATATACGCATTATAGAGGTCGTAGTGTACACTGTAAACGGTTAAGTCATATACGCATTATAGAGGTCGTAGTGTATACTGTAAACGGTTAAGTCATATACGCATTATAGAGGTCGTAGTGTACACTGTAAACGGTTAAGTCATACACGCATTATAGAGGTCGTAGTGTACACTGTAAACGGTTAAGTCATATACGCATTATAGAGGTCGTAGTGTACACTGTAAACGGTTAAGTCATATACGCATTCTAGATGTCGTAGTGTATACTGTAAACGGTTAAGTCATACACGCATTATAGATGTCGTAGTATACACTGTAAACGGTTAAGTCATACACGCATTATAGTGGTCTTAGTGTACAATTTAAACGGTTAAGTCATATACGCATTCTAGAGGTCGTAGTGTACACTGTAAACGGTTAAGTCATGCACGCATTATAGAGGTAGTAGTGTACACTGTAAACGGTTAAGTCATTAGTCGCCGTGCAGAAGCCCGCGACTTCTATTTTTAATAGGTTTTCGGAAATCACATGGGAGGGTGGATTATTATTAGAAAGAAACACATTTAGATATCTTGAACATATTACAATTGTGTTTGTTTAAAAACACTAAGTAATGACACATCTAAAATGAAATAAATATTCCGATGTTTTAGGTATTTTCAATTTCTTTATTTTGACTCGGATTTATGTTTTTTTGTTTTATTTACGAAGACAAAACAGTACTTATTAGCTAGACTGGTATACTTTATTTTACACTATATTACTACATGTACTCAAAAGGCGATAACTACAAACCTTTACGTTGCACAGTCTAATTTGTACCTGCTTGAAGCAGACTGTTTGTTATGTGTAAATATCGAGATGAAAATGACCTCGAATATTTTCCCTTTAAGGACAATTTTAACTTACTGAATGTTATTTTCATGTTCAAAGACATGTCTTGATTTGTGAAGAAGGCATTTTATAATGTTTATCCATGTATATCTAAAATATGAAATGTTTCTAAGCTAAAACTGTTGATCGCGTGACTCGCGAATACCAACTGCGTAGATCAATCTCCTTTGCAGAGAGCCGCTCTTTACACACGCTTACAAATAGTAAATCGTAGGTGATTTAAAATGTTTATTTGGTTCGAAACGAATGAAGAAAAGAACAAACCGAGATAAAACTAGTTTTAATAGAAAAAATACTTTGAACGAACACTCTCTGCCTATAAAGAGAGTTTCAAGAACGACACCTCTGCGAATAAGAAAGAATCGGGTCTTTCGTACAAAATTATTTCGTCCTTGACAATTTTAAATGTGTCATTTAATTCCCTAAAGGCATATTGCTTCCGATCTGCATATTGTTATGCATCATTGACACAAGGGCGCTCATCATAATATAATTTTAAAACATGAGTAGTTTGTTATTTTCATTATAAAAAAGGAAGGAAAGAATTAAAATAAATTAACATGTTGTAGGGCTCAGTTTATGTCCGAAATTAAGTTTAAATTATACAACAATTTCAATGAGATTTAACTGTTTAGTTGATATTATATTTCGAAGGTGGTCTAATTTATAAATATTGGACTACATTTCAACATTTGTTAAAGTATGATATAATTAGGATGCCAAGCTAATATCATTTTGAGAAAAAGAGAAAACTCATGTCTTCAGCGATTTAACCCTATCATTGTTTTAAAAGTAGATTGCTGCAAAGGTGTCCACTGTTGACTGTAATAGAGGAAAGGTAAAATGACGTGCTATTGCATGCAAATCATAAATTGTCTGTTTTGTGGTTTTATTGAAAAATAATAAAATTCAAATATTCTGACAAACATCTTGACAAGTGTATGTGGAATTCACAAATCTTATAATTATTCCTTAATGAAAGCACTGTATACATACTAAGACTAATGATTGGCAAGATTTCTCATTTCCATTACTGTTTATGATCAATAATTAGTTGGTTGTGTGTATGGTCAACCTACTTTGGAATAGAGATTGATCATAAACAATGAAAGGCTTCAATTATCATTCACTTCGTTGACAAAACAATGCAAGTTATGATACATTTTCACTTGACCCCCACCCCTGATGTTCCAATATGCCCCTCAGTTGATAACTGTTTATTCAACTACTATACTTTTAGTGTTATGCATAACTGCACTATGGATATACGGCGACATTGATTCCTTTGCATCAACTTTCTTTTGTATACGCATTATAGAGGTCGTAGTGTACAATGTAAACATTATAACGGATAAGTCATATACGCATTCTTAAGGTCGTAGTATACACTGTAAACGGTTAAGTCATACACGCATTCTAAAGGTCGTAGTATACACTGTAAACGGTTAAGTCATACACGCATTATAGAGGTCGTAGTATACACTGTAAACGGTTAAGTCATATACGCATTATAAAGGTCGTAGTATACACTGTAATCGGTTAAGTCATATACGCATTATAGAGGTCGTAGTGTACAATGTAAACATTATAACGGATAAGTCATACACGCATTATAGATGGCGTAGTGTACACTCTAAACGATTAAGTCATACACGCATTATAGAGGTCGTAGTGTACACTGTAAAAGGTTAAATCATATACGCATTATAGAGGTTGTAGTATACACTGTAAACGGTTAAGCCATATGCGCATTATAAAGGTCGTAGTGTACACTGTAAACGGTTAAGTCATACACGCATTACAGATCTCGTAGTATATACTGTAAACGGTTAAGTCATACACGCATTATAGATGCCGTAGTATACACTGTAAACGGTTAAGTCATATACGCATTCTAGAGGTCGTAGTTTACACTGTTAACGGTTAAGTCAAATACGCATTATAGAGGTCGTAGTATACACTGTAAACGGTTAAGTCATATACGTCTTCTAGAGGTCGTAGTTTACAATTTAAACATTATAACTGATAAGTCATATACGCATTATAGAGGTCGTAGTGTACACTGTAAACGGTTAAGTCATACACGCATTTTAGATATCGTAGTGTACACTGTAAACGGTTAAGCCATACACGCATTATAGAGGTCGTAGTGTAAACTGTAAACGGTTAAGTCATACACGCTTTATAGATGTCGTAGTATACACTGTAAACGGTTAAGGCATACACACATTCTAGACGTCGTAGTGTACAATGTAAACATTATAACGGATAAGTCATACACGCATTATAGAGGTCTTAGTGTACACTGTAAAGAGTTAAGTCATATACGCATTATAGATGTCGTAGTGTACACTGTAAACGGTTAAGTCATTCACACATTCTAGAGGTCGTAGTGTACAATTTAAAAACATTATAACGGCGGAACAAGTCATACACACATTATAGAGGTCTTAGTGTACACTGTAAAGAGTTAAGTCATATACGCATTATAGAGGTCTTAGTGTACACTGTAAAGAGTTAAGTCATATACGCATTATAGAGGTCTTAGTGTACACTGTAAACGGTTAAGTCATACACGCATTCTAGAGGTCGTAGTGTACAATGTAAACATTAAAACGGTTAAATCATACACGCATTATAGATGTCGTAGTATACACTGTAAACGGTTAAGTCATATACGCATTATAGAGGTCTTAGTGTACACTGTAAACGGTTAAGTCATACACGCATTCTAGAGGTCGTAGTGTACAATGTAAACATTAAAACGGTTAAATCATACACGCATTATAGATGTCGTAGTATACACTGTAAACGGTTAAGTCATATACGCATTATAGAGGTCGTAGTGTACACTGTAAACAGTTAAGTCATACACGCATTCTAGAGGTCGTAGTGTACACTGTAAACGGTTAAATCATACAAGCAGTATAGAGGTCGTAGTGTACAATGCAAACATTATAACGGATAAGTCATACACGCATTATAGAGGTCGTAGTGTACAATGTAAACGGTTAAATCATACAAGCATTATAGAGGTCGTAGTGTACACTGTAAACGGTTAAATCATACAAGCATTCTAGAGGTCGTAGTGTACAATGTAAACATTATAACGGATAAGTCATACACGCATTATAGAGGTCGTAGTGTACACTGTAAACGGTTAAATCATACAAGCATTATAGAGGTCGTAGTGTACACTGTAAACGGTTAAGTCATATACGCATTCTAGATGTCGTAGTGTACACTGTAAACGGTTAAGTCATATACGCATTATAGATGTCGTAGTGTACACTGTAAACGGTTAAGTCATATACACACTATAGAGGTCGTAGTGTACACTGTAAACGGTTAAGTCATACACGCATTATAGAGGTCGTAGTGTACACTGTAAACGGTTAAGTCGTACACGCATTATAGAGGTCGTAGTGTACACTGTAAACGGTTGAATCATACACGCATTATAGAGGTTGTAGTGTACACTGTAAACGGTTAAGTCATATACGCATTCTAGATGTCGTAGTGTACACTGTAAACGGTTAAGTCATATACGCATTATAGATGTCGTAGAGTACACTGTAAACGGTTAAGTCATATACGCATTATAGAGGTCGTAGTGTACAATGTTATAATTACAACGGTTAAATCATACACGCATTATAGAGGTCATAGTGTACACTGTAAACGGTTAAGTCATACACGCATTATAGAGGTCGTAGTGTACACTGTAAACGGTTACATCATATACGCATCATAGAGGTCTTAGTGTACAATGTAAACATTATAACGGTCAAATCATCCACGCATTATATATGTCGTAGTGTACACTGTAAACGGTTAAGTTATACACGCATTATAAAGGTCGTAGTGTACACTGTAAACGGTTAAGTCATATACGCATTATAGAGGTCGTAGTGTACACTGCAAACGGTTAAGTCATATACGCATTCTAGAGGTCGTAGTGTACTCTGTAAACACGCATTGTAGAGATCGTAACGTACGCTGTAAACGATTAAGTCATATACGCATTCTAGATGTCGTAGTGTACACTGTAAACGGTTAAGTCATATACGCATTATAGAGGTCGTAGTGTACAATGTAAACATTATAACGGTTAAATCATACACGCATTATAGAGGTCGTAGTGTACACTGTAAACGGTTAAGTCATATACGCATTAAAGAGGTCGTAGTGTACATTGTTATAATTATAACGGTTAAATCATACACGCATTATAGAGGTCGTAGTGTACACTGTAATCTGTTAAGTCATACACGCATTATAGAGGTCGTAGTGTACACTGTAAACGGTTAAGTCATTCACGCATTATAGAGGTTGTAGTGTACAATGTAAACGGTTAAGTCATACACGCATTATAGAGGTCGTAGTGTACAATGTAAACGGTTAAGTCATACACGCATTATAGATGTCGTAGTGTACAATGTAAACATTATAACGATTAAGTCATACACGCATTATAGAGGTCGTAGTATACAATGTAAATGGTTAAGTCATACACGCATTATATATGTCGTAGTGTACAATGTAAACATTATAACGGTTAAGTCATATACGCATTATAGATGTCGTAGTGTACAATGTAAACGGTTAAGTCATACACGCATTATATATGTCGTAGTGTTCAATGTAAACGGTTTAGTCATACACGCATTATAGAGGTCGTAGTGTACACTGTAAATGGTTAAGTCATACACGCATTTTAGATGTCGTAGTGTACAATGTAAACGGTTAAGTCATACACGCATTATAGAGGTCGTAGTGTACAATGTAAACGGTTAAGTCATACACGCATTATAGATGTCGTAGTGTACACTGTAAACGGTTAAGTCATACACGCATTTTAGAGGTCGTAGTGTACACTGTAAACGGTTAAGTCATACACGCATTATAGAGGTCGTAGTATACAATGTAAACGGTTAAGTCATTAGTCGCCGGGCAGAAGCCCGCGACTTCTATTTTTAATAGGTTTTCTGAAATCACATGGGAGGGGGGATTATTATTAGAAAGAAACACATTTAGATGTCTTGAACATATTACAATTATGTTTGTTTAAACACACTAAGTAATGACACATCTAAAATGAAATAAATATTCCGATGTTTTAGGTATTTTCAGTTTCTTTATTTTGACTCGCATTTATGTTTTTTTGTTTTATTTACAATACATATATTCTGACAAACATCTTGAAAAGTGTATGTGGAGTTCACAAATCTTATAATTATTCCTTAATGAAAGCACTGTATACATACTAAGACTAATGATTGGCAAGATTTCTCATTTCCATTACTGTTTATGATCAATCATTAGTTGGTTGTGTGTATGGTCAACCTACTTTGGAATGGAGATTGATCATAAACAATGAAAGGCTTCAATTATCATTCACTTCGTTGACAAAACAATGCAAGTTATGATACATTTTCACTTGACCCCACCCCTGATGTTCCAATATGCCCCTCAGTTGATAACTGTTTATTCAACTACTATAATGTTAGTGTTATGCATAACTGCACTATGGATATCCGGCGACATTGATGCGTTGCATCAACTTTCTCTTGTATACGCATTATAGAGGTATTAGTGTACACTGTATCTGGTTAAGTCATACACACATTCTAGAGGTCGTAGTGTACACTGTATCTGGTTAAGTCATACAGTACTGCCAGGCATCGTGTATAACTGAACTGTTACCGTGATCAACTAATAATGTTGGAAACGTCGTAAAGCCCACCCAAAACAAACAAACAAACAAACAAACCATCCCATAAGAATCAAGGTCTCTTGGTATCGTGACATGCTACTCAATTGGCATAGATATTGTTTATGACGTCTTTCATTTTGTAACAACTAATTCATTGGATATAAAAAGTCGGTTGGGGTCTCATTTGCATAATTATGCTAGAGAAATTAGGTTAGCTGTATCACGATCATCAGCAGTAACAAAACCACAACTCAGAGACAATTAAATCTGTCACGCCACACGAAGAGTGACAATAACGAGTTTATGAATGACTGGTTTCTGGTTATAATGTTTACATTACATTACGACCTCTATAATGCGTGTATGACTTAACCGTTTACATTGTACACTACGACCTCTAGAATGCGTGTATGACTTAACCGTTTACATTTTACACTACGACCTCTATAATGCGTGTATGACTTAACCGTTTACATTGTACACTACGACCTCTAGAATGCGTGTATGACTTAACCGTTTACATTGTACGCTACGACCTCTATAATGCGTGTATGACTTAACCGTTTACATTGTACACTACGACCTCTATAATGCGTGTATAACTTAACCGTTTACATTGTACACTACGACCTCTAGAATGCGTATATGACTTAACCGTTTACATTGTACGCTACGACCTCTATAATGCGTGTATGACTTAACCGTTTACATTGTACACTACGACCTCTAGAATGCGTGTATGACTTAACCGTTTACAGTGTACACTACGACCTCTATAATGCGTATATGACTTAACCGTTTACAGTGTACACTACGACCTATATAATGCGTGTATGACTTAACCGTTTACATTGTACACTACGACATCTATAATGCGTGTATGATTTAACCGTTATAATGTTTACATTGTACACTACGACCTCTATAATGCGTGTATGACTTAACCTTTTACATTGTACACTACGACATCTAGAATGCGTGTATGACTTAACCGTTTACATTGTACACTACGAGCTCTATAATGCTTTTTTGATGGGTTTTTTTTTGGGGGGGGGGGGGGGGGGGTGGGGGGTTGTACGACTCTTTCAACATTATTTCAGTTATAAATTTCAGTGTACACTACGACCTCTATAATGCGTATATGACTTAACCGTTTACAGTGTACACTACGACATCTATAATGCGTATATGACTTAACCGTTATAATGTTTACAGTGTACACTACGACCTCTATAATGCGTGTATGACTTAACCGTTTACATTGTACACTACGACCTCTAGAATGCGCGTATGACTTAACCGTTTACAGTGTACACTACGACATCTATAATGCGTGTATGATTTAACCGTTATAATGTTTACAGTGTACACTACGACCTCTATAATGCGTATATGACTTAACCGTTTACATTGTACACTACGACATCTAGAATGCGTGTATGACTTAACCGTTTACATTGTACACTACGACCTCTAGAATGCGCGTATGACTTAACCGTTTACATTGTACACTACGACATCTATAATGCGTGTATGATTTAACCGTTATAATGTTTACATTGTACACTACGACCTCTAGAATGTGTGTATGACTTAACCTTTTACATTGTACACTACGACATCTATAATGCGTGTATGACTTAACCGTTTACATTGTACACTACGACCTCTAGAATGCGTGTATGACTTAACCGTTATAATGTTTACATTGTAGACTAAGACCTCTATAATGCGTAGGCTAGAAGATATATATCTCTTGCCCAACTAAAAGGGCACTCCACCATGACCGTCGTGACTTTGGATCAAACCTAGGATGGCCGGTTTCAAATCATCGACGCTAACCGTTCGATAACGGCGGATTCCTCTCATGTGATGGTGATCAACGTTATCCAACTGCTTGTTCTCCTTTTATCATCCCAGTTTTACCATCTTACATTGATTATAGACTTGTCTTCCGTGATGATTGAAAAACGATCAGTGTAGACCGATATCGGACTGCACTGACGGATAGGCTCATCTTGGGCTTAGTTGTTTGCAATTGCACGGTATAAAATTGTGCTCAAATAATGCAAAATGTCGTGTACCGTGTGGTAAGGATGAATGATTTTCATTAATGATAAACCGCATCAGTGTTATAATGGTAGAGCAACCGCCTCGGTGCGGGGTATCGCGGATTCGATCCTCGGCTTGGTCATACCAACAATTAAAAATGGAAGTAATGGCTTTCCTTCCTTGGCAAAGGATGGGGTTGGCATTACGACTGACTGGCTGGTGTCAGGATAAATGGACCAGTATTACTTGTAGCTTACAAAGGAAACGCCACAATATAACCAAAACAAGCGCGTTAAAAACGACGTAAAACATCATACAAACAAGCTAGCTTTACTAATAAAATATGGACGTCTATATCTAAGCAGGACTGTTCACGTTAGGATGTTCATTTATAAACAAATTAAGCATAGGCTGCGTTTTTCAACGTTTGTTTTTTAAAGTTATTGTCTTCAAAAGGAATTATATAAATGACACACGAGATATTGAATATCCCGTTTTGCCACTCCTCAAAGAACAAGAAACAATTTGATTTGACTTTTATAGCAATAAATCAATATTTTATTATACATAACGTCAAAAATACATTGAAATTTTATTGAGAAAATTAAGACATGTCAGGTTTAGTATTTTATTACATTCACTATATAGAAGTTTTAGTATCAGCAATTTTCATTCAGAATTCTAGAATCAATTGATACGCGAGTCGCGTCCGGTCGATATGGTGTCGTATTTACTCCGGTTTGGGACCATTAAATGTCCCGTTGGCGTAAATCAGTGGGACTACACGTGAGTGTTTTGTCAGAAGATGCATTTATTTTAATACATATGTGCGGACAGAGAAGATTCTGTTTAGAATGTGCGTATGTACCGACAGAACATTATTCAGTGTATGCAGATGCAATAAGATCCTGCATTTGTGGTCGCAGCTCACATATGAGCCGTCCCGCGAGTTAACCACCAGTATGGCATCTGCGTAATGTACCGACCCAGATCAGCCTGCGCAGTCCGCGCAGACTGATCCGGGCAAACACATTCCGTCTCAGGGAGATCGAGGTATAGAGTAATGATTCCTGAAACAGAAAATTTACAGGAGGCGAAAAGTGTCTATCCGGGTAAGCCTGTGCTGCATGCTTAGGCTGATCCGGTTCCATACTTTACGCAGATTCCACAATGTTAGTTTTCTCGCGGGACGGCTTATATATAGTTTCGTTCTACACTATACCATTACTCATCCTACTGGATAAAATGTTAGTCATTTATCTTTAAAATTATACGTTATAAATATTTCAAAATCTGCCAACAATTGCGCGGGTTGATCTTCATCTTTCCTGGTCGCAGAACCATGACAGTCGGTTTACGTGTTACTTGTAGCCTGGGACTACTTCATCTTTCCTGGTCGCAAACCCATGACAGTCGGTTTACGTGTTACTTGTAGCCTGGGACTACTTCATCTTTCCTGGTCGCAAAACCATGACAGTCGGTTTACGTGTTACATGTAGCCTGGGACTACTTCATCTTTCCTGGTCGCTAAACCATGACAGTCGGTTTACGTGTTACTTGTAGCCTGGGACTACTTCATCTTTCCTGGTCGCAGAACCATGACAGTCGGTTTACGTGTTACATGTAGCCTGGGACTACTTCATCTTTCCTGGTCGCAAAACCATGACAGTCGGTTTACGTGTTACTTGTAGCCTGGGACTACTTCATCTTTCCTGGTCGCAGAACCATGACAGTCGGTTTACGTGTTACTTGTAGCCTGGGACTACTTCATCTTTCCTGGTCGCTAAACCATGACAGTCGGTTTACGTGTTACTTGTAGCCTGGGACTACTTCATCTTTCTTGGTCGCAAAACCATGACAGTCGGTTTACGTGTTACTTGTAGCCTGGGACTACATCATCTTTCCTGGTCGCAAAACCATGACAGTCGGTTTACGTGTTACTTGTAGCCTGGGACTACTTCATCTTTCCTGGTCGCTAAACCATGACAGTCGGTTTACGTGTTACTTGTAGCCTGGGACTACTTCATCTTTCCTGGTCGCAAAACCATGACAGTCGGTTTACGTGTTACTTGTAGCCTGGGACTACTTCATCTATCCTGGTCGCAAAACCATGACAGTCGATTTACGTGTTACTTGTAGCCTGGGACTACTTCATCTTTCCTGGTCGCTAAACCATGACAGTCGGTTTACGTGTTACTTGTAGCCTGGGACTACTTCATCTTTCCTGGTCGCTAAACCATGACAGTCGGTTTACGTGTTACATGTAGCCTGGGACTACTTCATCTTTCCTGGTCGCAAAACCATGACAGTCGGTTTACGTGTTACATGTAGCCTGGGACTACTTCATCTTTCCTGGTCGCAAAACCATGACAGTCGGTTTACGTGTTACTTGTAGCCTGGGACTACTTCATCTTTCCTGGTCGCAAAACCATGACAGTCGGTTTACGTGTTACTTGTAGCCTGGGACTACTTCATCTATCCTGGTCGCAAAACCATGACAGTCGGTTTACGTGTTACTTGTAGCCTGGGACTACTTCATCTTTCCTGGTCGCTAAACCATGACAGTCGGTTTACGTGTTACTTGTAGCCTGGGACTACTTCATCTTTCCTGGTCGCTAAACCATGACAGTCGGTTTACGTGTTACATGTAGCCTGGGACTACTTCATCTTTCCTGGTCGCAAAACCATGACAGTCGGTTTACGTGTTACATGTAGCCTGGGACTACTTCATCTTTCCTGGTCGCAAAACCATGACAGTCGGTTTACGTGTTACTTGTAGCCTGGGACTACTTCATCTTTCCTGGTCGCAAAACCATGACAGTCGGTTTACGTGTTACATGTAGCCTGGGACTACTTCATCTTTCCTGGTCGCAAAACCATGACAGTCGGTTTACGTGTTACTTGTAGCCTGGGACTACTTCATCTTTCCTGGTCGCAAAACCATGACAGTCGGTTTACGTGTTACATGTAGCCTGGGACTACTTATCATTATTGGTCCAAGATGTAGCATGCCACGAAGTGAACTAAATATTTATTCCGGAATAATAATAATATGAGCCGTCCCGCGAGAAAACCAACATTGTGGTCTCTGCGTAAAATATTGATCCTGATCAGCCTAAGAATGCATCGCAGGCTGACCCGGACAGACACTTTTCGCCTCCTGTGGGTTTTCTGTTTCAAGAATCATTTCTCTATACCTCTATTCCCCTGAGACGGAATGTGTCGGCCCGGATCAGTCTGCGCGGACTGATCTGGGTCGATACATTACGCAGAGGCCATAATGCTGGTTTTCTCGCGGGACGGCCCATATTTAGATCTATTTTCAATTAAATCGGGTGGGTGAAAAGGGAATGAATCTAAATAGACCAAACTAAGTCCGATGGCTTAGATCTAGTCAGCAACTATAATTGAGGCGGGTTGTTGAAAACGTGCCCTCAATGCTTAATTGTACCTGTCTCCTTCCTGCCATTTACAAAACAAACATTCCAGCCGACACTGGAATATTGTCCCTGTCATTATCAATGATGACTTTATAACCCCATTGAATAAATATCCGGATTGTTGATCAACATATTGTCACCAATGAACACAGTCATAATATGTTGATCAACGATGAAATAGCTAGCTCTTTTGACAAGCTAAAACATGTTTATAAAACACGCAGTCGTGTTCGACGATAACCAATATTCGGACAATTGCGACAAGTTAAGATCCAGATCAACAGGCACATTCAAACATATTGATCTAGCGCTACAATTGTTAACAATTAGAAGGTTTCATTAATCATGTGGCAAAGACTATCAATCTGGATCCGTTTGCAATGAAAGTTTTCATTCGGGTTTTATACCAACCATTGTTATAAATGACTTTAGTATCACTTTCCAGGAGCACGACCGGATCCCATTATTTTAAAGAATAGTATCATTTAAATCAGACCAAGAAAGGTTCGCTGTATGTATATTAGATATGACGACACCGCATAAAAGGTCGTCTCGTATTGACCTTACATACTATATTATTCATGAGCAGGTGCTCATTTGTTACCCGATATAACGTACGCTCTCTTCGATACAATCGGAATACTCGATATTCTCTTTTTTTGTTTAAATTGGTTCATTTTCCCTGTTTTATACCTAACGAGTTTGTAAGCGAAAGGCTGATTGGCTGACGCAAAGGTTTGTCCGATTTATATACGGGCGAGCGAAGTTTTGGTCTGGTTTTAATGAGATTGAACAAATTAAGGATTAACGGTTACTTAAGCTGTCTACTTCTGTGTATGCATTAAACCAAGTGTCAGTACTATTCAAACACAGGTCGTACGAATCCCCTGTCTGGACAGTTAACAATATTGATATAGACATGTTTCATGTAAGGATAATGCACGTGCGTCAAATTGTTCGAGCCATATTTGAATTAAATGTGAACAAGACTATACATGGACAATGTGCAATGGTTCATACATTGAGATCCTTTTAATCCCTACTATTTCGAGTCAAAAGATACAGGTATACACATGAAAAGCAGCGGTATTACCACACGAATCACGCCATAGCAAAACCAACCAGCACACCTTTAGCAACTGGTGCAGATTCAGCCTTTCAAGCCCCTCATTCTAATAATATAATTTATTCACAGAGCTGCTTTGCATGTTCTCAAATCCTTATTAGACACTATAACCCTATGTTGTGGGTACTCAAAAGAATCGTCTCAATGGGACAATTCTTTTGAGTACCCACAACATTGGGTTTGGTTGGAAAATAAGAAAGATATTGTGGGGAAAAGAGCTGTATACCATTCCTTATCTGGACCTCTGCAATGATTCGTAATTAATTGAAGAACTGATCACTTGTAAAAACATGCAGTATAAGCATATAGACACTTTCTGACGCCTCTGCAGCAGACGGCTTTTTGAAAACATAGTGACAAAAGAAGAAATTGCACAAAACGTGCAATTTCTTCTTTTGCCACAATGTTTTCCACTTCTTGTCATAGGTTATCCATTCAATTATGGAGATTTTCTATGTTTTGCCAAAATACGTTCAAAGTCGTCTGCTGCAGAATTGTCGTATGAGGGAAAGGGTTAACCCTTTTTCACTTGTGCGCACTTTTTATAATCTGCAGCAGAAGTGATCAATAAATTTTACTGCTCGAAAAGAAAGTGATCAATAAATTTTACTGTCTGTGCATACAACTTATTAGGTTTAAGTTTGCGAAATAAATGGACCCGAATTACATGTGACATGTACTTGACAAAACGAGTTCGTTGTAAACACTTATAAAAAGTTTGTTATTGGTTAAATGTAGGACCAATTACATGTGTTCAGTATCTAATACAAAAATGCATTACGGGACACTTAAAAAATGTTAGATAAACACTTGACACTAATGGTTCTGAGCGTGATTTACCATGATATGAGCCATTCCGCGAGAAAACCAACATTATGGCCTCTGCGAAATGTATCGAACGCAGTACGCGCAGACTGACCCGGGCCGACACATTCCGTCTCAGGGGGATAGAGGTATAGAGTAATGATTCCTGAAACAGAAAATCCACAGAAGGCGAAAAGTGTCTGTTCGTTTAAGCCTGCGCGGCATGCTTAGGCTGATCCGGGTCGATAGTTTAGGCAAAGTCGACAATGTTAGTTTTCTCGCGGGACAACTCATATATTGATGTCAACGCAAGGTAAGTCCTTATAATCATACCATACACAGTCTTATCGTCATCGAAGCTGTTAACTCTTTCAGCGCCGAATTGTTTAAAGGAGATTTTTCCATTTTCAAAGTCAGACTTTTCATGTAATAAAAGTTTGGACTATTTTGATAAATAAAAGGCAAACAATGCTGATTTCAGGTAAGACAGCTCGTTACGAGCTGACTCGCCTGAATCAGTATTGTTTACAAAAACCTCAATATAGCCTTTGGCGCTGAAAGAGTTAAAAAATACGACGTTTTATCAAAGGCACTGAGTATGTGTCGGAATGTAGCCAGTAGTCTGTGTATACTGGTGTCAGCAGCACTGGTGCCTGAAACCTAAGACTTATAACATGGTTGGGTCAACTGAACGCCGTATTATGACTGAAAAAACTGTTAATAACCGCTTTAAAATGTAACAGTTTTGCTTAGAATACTCCCATTGTATATGCGATAAACGCAATTAGAATATTAGTTATAATACAAGAGAAAGTTGATGCCAGGCATCAATGTCGCCGGAAGACTGCATTTTTTTTAACACACATCATAAAAAGAGTTGTAAAATTGATATGAGTAAATTATGACTTTCATAAGTCTAAATAAATACATGGTGCTTTCATTAAGCACTAATTTCAGGATTTTGGAAATTCCTCATACAGATTTGAGATATTTTTGGTCAGATTTTGGAAGTTTTGTTGTTATCGATGAAAAAACACCAAAGAACACCCCCCCCCCCCCCCCCCCCCCTCCCCCCCCCCCCCAGATAATTTGGGATTTGCATGCAATAAAAAGCCATTTAACCCCCGTTCTCTGTTTACAGCAAAATGGGACACCTTCGCAGCAGTCTACTTTTAAAACCTTGGGTGAAAAGGTTAAAATGCTGAGAGATTTCTATGCCTATGATCCAAATTGTCAGCCTAGATATTGACTAAATCGCTGAGTAATAGTCAAATGGTGACTGTACGTACCTATCTCAGAGACATGCATAAATAATTCTCGTTTAGATCCATGCTCATCTACATATATATTGCAACAATATGTTTTCGGTAAACTGAGCGATGTTGTTCGAATGGGCGGTAACATATAAAAGGGTTATCCAAATGGGAAAACAAACAGATCATGGTTGATGCCATTTTGATACTGAAGCTTACCATAACATTTCATTTAATTATTGCCAGAAGTTGATTAGAAATGGTATGGACACGAACATTTGTGAGTCTTAACACCGCATAAGGGTCGAATCTGAAAAGCTGATCTTACACACAACTGTGGACGAACGGGCGGACGTACAAACGCACGTATGGACACACAGCCAACGCGACGAAAATAGGACTCCCGAGTTACCATGGATATTACTAGAGGAGAAACAATACAAACATGTTTCTTTGACGCATTTCCGTTCTTAATAGGCATACTTATAATTAATTCATATTTTCAAAAAGTAAACACACCAAGACACAATGGGAAATCAAAAGTTGATCAAAAAGACGTTTTGTTGCGCTTTATCTTCTGATGACAAATACGATGTAAAAGTATTTATATGCGATGATAAGGGGTTACAAATACCCATTCCTTAAATACTGTTTATTTTATAACAGCTTTTAGGTCTAAAATGAAATTGAAGCGTCATTTGATAGAGAAAAAACCCATCTGACCTATACAACGTCTCCAAGAGTTTTTGTAACAAACATACTCGTATACAAGGAAATCCGGACAATATATTTTACTAAACTGTTCGATTCTTCAATCTAACCACCTTGACAGCTGCATACGACGTACAACAGAAAGAATTACTCTTCTGTCAAAATACGTTATTGCAAACGCGTTTCATCTCTCAAAAAAGCTAACTAATAATAACCTATTCCATTTGGTTTTTAAACCATTTTTTAATTAAACTGTTACATTGAAATATGTTAATAGAAAAGAAGAAGGGGTCTTTGTCTGTAGTCCATACGTTTTGCTACCGAATATAAATAAGAAACATCCCAATAATTTTAGGTACGAAACAGTAAATGTCTTTTCTGTATACTAAACGTTTGGGTCACGATACAGCCAACTCCTTTCGTTTATGAAATGGAAATGTTACAACACGATTCTACTCCCATAGTCTTTGTCATCAGTCGTTTCCATTAACTGAAATAAAAAAACTAAATAAATTACGCCTGTATTAAAGGGGACTCTTGGTTATTTAAAGTTGACGAGGACCTTTAAATGACTTCGAATTATCGGCCTTTTCGTGTGATCGATGGGTTATACTAAGTATATCTATGTATTATAAGTGATCGATGAATTATACTAAGTATATCTATGTATTATAAGTGATCGATGGGTTATACTAAGTATATCTATGTATTATAAGTGATCGATGAATTATTAGTCGCCGGGCAGAAGCCCGCGACTTCTATTTTTAATAGGTTTTCGGAAATCACATGGGAGGGGGGATTATTATTAGAAAGAAACACATTTAGATGTCTTGAACATATTACAATTGTGTTTGTTAAAAAACAATAAGTAATGACACATCTAAAATGAAATAAATATTCCGATGTTTTAGGCATTTTCAGTTTCTTTATTTTGACTCGCATTTTTTTTTTTTTTTAATTTACGAAGACAAAACAGTCCGTTTAGCTAGACTGGTATACTTTATTTTACACTATATACTACATGTAATCAAAAGGCGATAACTACAAACCTTTACGTCGCACAGTCTAATTTATTTGTTTACATCCTCGCGAATACCAACTGCGTAGATCAATCTCCTTTGCAGAGAGCCGCTCTTTACACTCACTTACAACAGGGTCTTTCAAATACTATTTGAAAGACCCTGCTTACAAATAGTAAATCATAGGTCATTTAAAATGTTTATTTGGTTCGAAACAAATGAAGAAAAGAACAAACCGAGATAAAACTGGTTTAATAGAAAAATTACTTTGAACGAACACTCTCTGCCTATAAAGAGAGTTTCAAGAACGACAACTCTGCGAATACGAAAGAATCGGGTCTTTCGTACACAATTATTTCGTCCTTGACAATTTTAAATGTGTCATTTAATTCCCTAAAGGCATATTGCTTCCGATCTGCATATTGTTATGCATCATTGACACAAGGACGCTCATCATAATATAAGTTTAAAACATGAGTAGTTTGTTATTTTCATTATAAAAAAGGAAGGAAAGAATTAAAATAAATTAACATGTTGTAGGGCTCAGTTTATGTTCGAAATTAAGTTTAAATTATACAACAATTTCAATGAGATTAAACTGTTTAGTTGATATTATATTTCGAAGGTGGTCTAATTTATAAATATTGGACTACATTTCAACATTTGTTAAATTATGATATAATTAGGATGCCAAGCTAATATCATTTTGAGAAAAAGAGAAACTCATGTCTTTAGCGATTTAACCCTTATCTCATTGTTTTAAAAGTAGATTGCTGCAAAGGTGTCCACTGTTGACTTTAATAGAGGAACGGTAAAATGGCATGCTATTGCATTCAAATCCTAAATTGTCTGTTTTGTGGTTTTATTGAAAAATAATAAAATTCAAATATTCTGACAAACATCTTGACAAGTGTATGTGGAATTCATAAATCTTATAATTATTCCTTAATGAAAGCACTGTATACATACTAAGACTTATGATTGGCAAGATTACTCATTTCCATTACTGTTTATGATCAATCATTAGTTGGTTGTGTGTATGGTCAACCTACTTTGGAATGGAGATTGATCATAAACAATGAAATGCTTCAATTATCATTCACTTCGTTGACAAAACAATGCAAGTTATGATACATTTTCACTTGACCCCACCCCTGATGTTCCAATATGCCCCTCAGTTGATAACTGTTTATTCAACTACTATAATGTTAGTGTTATGCATAACTGCACTATGGATATCCGGCGACATCGATGGATTATACTAAGTATATCTATGTAGTATAAGTGATCGATGGATTATACTAAGTATATCTATGTATTATAAGTGATCGATGGGTTATACTAAGTATATATATGTATTATAAGTGATCGATAGATTATACTAAGTATATATATGTATTATAAGTGATAAATAAAGTATACTAAGTATATATATGTATTATAAGTGATCAATAACGTATACTAAGTATATCTATGTAGTATAAGTGATCGATAGATTATACTAAGTATATCTATGTATTATAAGTGATCGATGGAGTATACTAAGTATATATATGTATTACAAGTGATCGATAGAGTATACTAAGTATATATATGTATTATAAGTGATCGATAGATTATACTAAGTACATTGTATATATATGTATTATAAGTGATCAATAAAGTATACTAAGTATATATATGTATTATAAGTGATCAATAAAGTATACTAAGTATATATATGTATTATAAGTGATCGATGGATTATACTAAGTATATCTATGTATTATAAGTGATCGATGGAGTAATCCATTTATGAGTAAATGTTTATTATAAAACACAAGCCAGTGAGGAAATCATATTACGAAAACTGCTCCTTCGCTGTCTTCGAAAGACAAATCCGTTTCGCGAGTTAAATGGCAATTTCGAATTATCACATGTTCTATTTATCGCGAGTCCACTGTATCTGTATTCATTATTGCGTTTTTGTCCTCTGTTTTTTGTGGGGGGCTAAAATGATGCAAATTTGACTTCCATAAATGCAACCATCGTAAACAACACACAATTTAGTGACTAAAGTCAATCTAAGACGTCGTTAATAAAAAACACACAATTTAGTGACTAAAGTCAATCTAAGACGTCGTCAATAAAAAACACACAATTTAGTGACTAAAGTCAATCTAAGACGTCGTCAATAAACAACACACAATTTAGTGACTAAAGTCAATCTAAGACGTCGTCAATAAAAAACACTTCGGAAAACGCAAATATTTTGAAATGGAGTTATAAAGCACCATACACTAGTTGTCGCAGTTTACTTTAAAGGATGTTCCTATCTACCTGGTGTTTGTTTGCATTTAGTGCCAGTTTAAGATGAATAAATAGATATATAGAAAGACAACTATAGCTCATGATACACACCTTTGGGTAGATATATGGTATGACTTCCCCGGGCACTAGAACAGCACAACCCTCGTTTGCAAATATCCCCCTTTGAACATTTAGAGCATCTGTTACCATACATGTAGGGGTATTGTCCGTAGTAATTACCTCTGAAATTAATGCACTTCTTAAGACTTCTAAACACGCATAAGTACGAATCACGCCACAGAAGAAGTCAACTCTTGGGTTTTTAAAAGTCTTCGCTTATAACCAGAGCTATAGATAAGGGGATTTTTGCATGTTCTAAAATCCGTATTTGACTATCTACCCCTATGTTGTTGGTACCCAAAAGAATCGTCTCACTGAATAAGTCCTCTGAAAATCGATCATGGTTAATTATAAAAGCTTATTATAGATATACATTCAGTTTCAGACAAAGGTCTGTATCAGTAATTACTATTTCTCATTGAACATATACGTATGTTAGTCGACGTCAGTTAGAATTAAAACATTTTTGATGTTCTATTCGTGTGTATTTTCCGTTGACGGCATCCGTCTTATTTTAGTAAAAAATAATATTACATTCTTTTAGCTTTTATAGTTGATATTTTCTTTGATAGTACGCACTTTCATATTTAGGTTCAAAATACAATTGTCTATCAATACATTTCAAAGAAGACAAAGATAGAATAGATCAACATGGTACCATAAGGTGGACTATTTTAGTCTCGTGTCAATTGAACCGTCACAGCAGTCGGGTGAACGATAGGCCAGTCAACACTGTGTTGTATAAACGAACCGGAAAAGGTTATTCTGCGTCATTTCAACTCGCATAAACTAAACATCAATGATATGTTTTGTTCACATTCATTTAAATGACCTTCTACAAGAAATCTAAATACTTAGAAGACCTCGTTATTTCAAACCGAAGGAATCAGTATGGAATTGAACCTGGCAATCATTTCTTAAACAAGTAAGGTATATAAAGTGCACTTTACTATAACTATTGCAAAATCCTGCCGAGATATATACCATTTTGCTCTTTATTTAAATGTCGATTAATGTATTGAAAACAAAAAAAGATTGCAGAAAAATAATTGAGGCAAAACTTTCCACTTGATTCATTTAATTCGTTTAACTCTTTCAGCGCCGAATTGTTTAAAGTAGACTCTTCCATGTTCAAAATCGGGCGTCTCCATTTCTCATATAATACAATTTTGGACAATGTTGATAAGTTAAAAACAAACAATACTGATTTCAGGTGAGACAGCTCGTTAAGAGCTGACTCGCCTGAATCAGTACTGTTTGCAAAAACCTGAATATTGCGTTTGGCGCTGAAAGAGTTAACACCGATATCGACAATATATCACGAGCGAAATCAGATTGTCCAAACATTCACATAAATGGAAAATCTCCATAATTGAATGGATAAACTATTTCAAAAAGTGGAAAACATTGTGGCAAAAGGAGAAATTGCACGTTTTGTGCAATTTCTTCTTTTGTCACTATGTTTTCAAAAAGGCGTCTGCTGCAGAGGCGTCAGAAAGCGTCTATGTGAGGGAAAGGGTTAATAAATACAGCCCGTTACATTATGGCGGCACATTCATGTATCCGACATTATTAAATTACAAGGCGATGAGGAATCTGAAATATTCTTACGGAGGATCATAAAAGCAGACCAAATAGTGTGCATTCTTTATAGGCGTCCCGGTTGTTCGGAGATTATTACAGATACTGTATGCACATCCAATCTTCGTGGTTTTAGCCCACACCATCTGAAAACAACGAAAAACAAATCTTAACAAATATGATATTGTAAAACAGATGTATCCGTCGTGTAAATGCAATTTGATGTAATATTGTTTGTGTGCATATAGCCCATGCATACATGTTCATCAATTAATATTAATCACACAACCATCAAACAGATTTGTTGAACGTAGTTGTAAGAATTTTTACAGATTGATAGACAATTCAATCGTGTTAGTCATAATCATAATCATAATCATAATCATAATCATAATCATAATCTAGAAACTACAACATTGACGATCGATCATACAATATTGTGACCAACCTGCCAGACATAATACAGTAAGACGTCGAACATTACGTGCTTGTTAACAAACATCATGGTATTAAGCATGCCGTTTAGAGTTCATGCCACGGAAAACAAATTAACATCCGTTATTTGTAAAATCCCTTAAAAACCTCTCTAAATCTATACATTGTACCTCTTTGATCCGTTAGTATCTACATATTTTATCAGCTAGTATCTACATATTCTATCCGTTAGTACATGTATCTACATATTCTATCCGATAGTACATGTATCTACATATTCTATCCGTTAGTATCTACATCTTTTATCCGTAAGTAACTGCATCTTGTATCCGTTATTAAATATACGTATATATTTTATCCATTATAGTTACTACCCATTTTATCCGTTAGTAACTACATCTCTAATCCGTTAATAACTACTACTTTTATCCATTAGTAACAACATGACCCTCATGTATCCATTACTAACTACATCTTTTATCCGTTATAAACTACATTTTGTATCCATTAGTTATTCACCCTTGAGCCGTTAGTAACTAACACTTTTGTCCATTAATAACTTAATGTTTCTCCTTCATCCGTTAGGAACCACATCTTTTATGGGTAATGCCATTTCTAGAACCGTCTGCTTTGAGCGAATGATTTGAATTTAACTCAATTGGCAATGTTGATTCTGTTATATCACGGTGGCCAGTTTAACAAACGTTGATTTTCTCGCACTTTTACCACACAACACGCGCTATCTGTCAACACAGTCAGTCGGCACAAAAGCGAATGACGCTTGTTATAATCACTTTAGTCAACCATCGAGTTGAAAGAATGGCTGATCCGGGATTTCAACTCATGACCCCGTAATTGATAGCCATCGTCGTTAACGAAGTCTTGAACACATCTTAAAATAATATCATCTGAAACGCACACAATATACTTTTTGACATAAATCTGAAAACATTGTAGAAAAAAGAAAAGAAGTTGCGGTCTTGGGCCAATTCCCTATTGTCAATTAACGTTTTTCAAAGCATTTTCTGCTGAAAATAACGTCACATGTAGTTGGTACCACGGTTAGGTGTACAACCATGCGCCGTTCTGCCAGTGTTGAAGAAACCATGCGCGGTATAAGGTTTGTGTCTGGTGATTATTTAAAGGTCAGATTACACCAATTAAATACCTTCTTTGTTTCTATGTAAACCAGCATGTTTTCAACGCTCAATTGTCACACTTTCTTCAATGTTTACAGGTAGGACACCCCATACCATTTAAAGCTATAAACATCAATCCAAAAATAAATAGGGGTGGGGGTGATGTATTATGCAAAAAAGAAACCCCTCCGCTGAGATGGCTCGTGTCATTTTGCACGCAATCGGGTTGAGCCAAAACTGGTTTTCCGCACACTCTATTTTCACTATCAGACACGCTCAAAATTACTAAAAGGATCAACTCAAACAGTTCCAGTGCATCCTATACATATTTACAATGAATTCAAACTCATTTTCACATATTTAATGCATTCTGGTCAAGCAAACACTAATTTCTATGAACACTTTTTTTAAAGGGACTATTTAGATCAACCTGGCCGCAGATGTATTTGGTGCAATTTGACCTTCAAAGCTGTTTGCTTCAAAATCAAATGAGGAAAACATGAAAACTCAAACTGAAGCTGTTTACTTTTTGAAATGAAGTATGAAATAGTGTGATTATTTAAATCTTGCTTAGTAGGAACAATTTCTCACACTATTTCCTAATTCCGTCCGGCTCCAAGGCATCGAACCTTATCTGTATCAGAACAGGAATTAACCTGTGCTAATTGACACTTTCGTAAGTGACTTTAGCCGTCTTGATACTCAAGACTCTGCATCATGTGAACACGTTGAAGAACAAAAACTGCAATTTCTTTGACAAAGATAATATGAGCCGTTTTCCACGAGAAAAACCAACATTATGGCCTCTGCGTAATGTATCGACCCAGATCAGCATGCGCAGTCCGTGCAGGCTACTCAGGGCCGACACATTCCGTCTCAAGGAGATGGAGGTATAAAGTAATGATTATATATAATTACTGAAACAGAAAAAATCCACAGGAGGCGAAAAGTGTCTGTCCGGGTTAGCCTGTGCGGCATGATTAGGCTGATCCTGGTCGATACTTTACGCAGAGTCTACAATGTTGGTTTTCCTGCGGGACGGCCTAATTATTCTCTCTAGATTCAAAGCTCAGAAAAAATAGGAAACGAACACTCTTTCCAAAGGCAATTAATGTAAAAAGCACTGAGTGTTTTTCCCTACGTAGTTTCTGTGAAATAACTAAACTTAAATCTATGTTAAACAATATATAACATTGTATATGAAGGAACAAGAAAGCAAACAGCATAAATATTGTATTTGTTAATGGTGGTTCCATTCATGTTCGATTCAGTGTCAGTGCAAGGTCAAACCAGGGTCACCATTCATTCATAGTCACTCCTTGTAGTTATGTGACACACGGAGTAAATATCACGACATGAAATGAAGTGTTGTTTTGTTGCTATGAGTCCATTCATTTATTGACACTGTCCGATTTTTGTACACGAACACTGAAAGCTACACACATTTAAATGTAACATGCATGTATCACCATCTAGTCACATCTAGTAACATTATGGTAAAAAAAAATTGCCACAATGTTTTCAACTCTATTCACTAATTATGCTTTTAATTTTAGAGAATTTTCATATGTTTGCCTTTATGCATTCAAAGTCGGCTGCTACAGATTTGCTGTATGTGTGAAAGGGTTAAATCCAGCGTAACAGTCGTCCGTGCCTGTACTACATCTTGGACGATGTAATAGTTTCGCTGGCAAATAGATGCTGCTGATTCGCGAAATTCACTAAAGGTATATTGGCATTTACATAATAAACAAATGGTAAGGAGTTTTCCTCGTTATATTAATTGAATTATATTATTTTATATCGATTGTGAAACTTGACACACCAATCTCTTCCGATGTCTGTTCTCTTGATACATAAGCAGAACTCGCGTAGTGGACACCAACTGTTTTCTTAGTTTTTGTTACCAATTTATCGTCTCTTAAAATGACATTGCAAACTTACGTTAAAGGCAGAGTAGAGTGAACCAAGCATGGCAAGAATGAAGGAAAATGAAACTACTTTAAACCCTGTGCTGACGTCAATATCGAAGATGCATTTACTCCATTAAACAATAACGTATCATGGGGTCTCTTAAGTGCTATTAAAGGTTGCCGGTAACAACCAAAACAAATTAGGAGAAATAGGATAGTCCGTGTTTACTTGTGTTTAAAATTATAACAGTCAATTAAGTACTTAGATGTTTCTCGCAAAGATAGAAACATTTATAAAGTAATGGTCAAAGTTAAGCTGTGCTAAGTCGTGTTTAAATGGAAACATACCAATGTATTGTGCTATTGTAAAATATCTCCGGATTGACCATGTATATTACAAATGCTCTGATCAGATTGTTTATCTACCTACACGAATCTCAGTCCGATTATACAAGATCATGTGATATTAATTTCATACTCTGTACACGTACAGTGCAGTGCAATGAGCGTCTTCTGATCTGTACTGTAAACAAACAACAACTGACTGCGTGCAAATTAAAGATCTTTTAAGAAATATTATGTTATTTATTGAATCATGCATAATTAGCATAGGTTTATAATTGAGCGGTGCTCTGTGAGAACCAAACTTAACGTGTGGAAAACAACTTGTCATCCATGCTTATTAACCACATGCACACTGATTTACAGTAGCTTCTTGAAACGTTCTAGAAATGGTATATGTGAACAGTGGAGTGCAGGTTAGAGGGCACTGTTGCACTGTCCGATCTTGTTCTACACTTGGACACTGCACCTTTGGCAGAGTGTCGCTCCATTAACCTGTTGCAGATTAGTAAGTTTCCTTTGTGTAGGAATCCCAGCCGCGGCACGACGGTCATGATTGAGTGCTCTTTGGCAAGGCACTTTTCCTAGCCTAGTACTGGTTTGTTGACCCAGGGATCATGAATAAGTGAACTGTCGCCGTTATATAACTGAAATAATGTTGAAAACGGCGTAAAATCCCAATAAATTCAATTATTGTTTCTGTACCTAAAACATATTCAAAACGCGCTACAGAAGCTCTCACTATTAATCCCTAGGTATCACTTCTATTTCATCCTTGATCCAGGACAATGTAGTAGAATATTACTTGAGGTGGGGAGCTTGAGATCATTGTAGACTTCCATCCTTTTCCATCTTATCCAGTTCACTTTGGATGTTAGATACTAATTGTAAATGTCCATGACTAATGAACCAAAATCGTAAACGAATACCTGACCGAAAGGACTGACACGCTAATCTTATACTACACCAGTAGGGAATGCTACCAATTTAGTTGTACTGCTGATTAGCCAAATTTAAGAAATCTAATAAGACAGTAGAATGTTTTCAAACTTTATTTCACATCGAACACTCAAATACAGATAAGAGTTTAATTAAGCAAATTCGTACAATAGTTCAACTATTTCTTGGAAGTAAGGCAACACAATGTAGATACTCCTATCTTTGAAGTTAATCGACAGTGTTAATTTGACAAAAATATTTGTGCAACGAGCTAAGAACCTAAGGAAAGCCTAGGAACATAGGAACATAGCTATGAATCTAAATACAGAGGAGTATATTTAAGTGGAGATCTGCGACATAGAAGGTTTCAAGAAACTTCTCCAAAGGAGCATCCATTTGGATCCTTTAGCATCCGCACACAGAGCGCTTTCAGTACGTTAACGTGTACTATTTACGCTAATGTTTGTTTTCATGGAGCACCGCCAATATTTGATGACGAGAAGAAGCGTTGGCAAGTGTGAGCAGCCGACCATGATTTCCTTTAATTCTATATTAGCCCCTCATCGCGTACGTATCTTGAATGATAAATGGTTGGCGTACCAATCCTTACTTTTAATTTCTACAATCTGATTCGACATATTAGTGTTAGAAAGTTCGTGTTTAGTGCAGTAGGTCGCGAGTGTGATGACAGGTTGGTATATATCGAATGGTAGCTAGTACACTGGTTAAATATAACCTAAAGTACCAATATGTATATAAATTTAAACACACCTCTCTGCAGCAGAGAAATTTTTGAAAAATTGTATCAAAAGGAGAATTGCTCAAAAGGATTTCTCCTTTTGATCATGTTTTCCAATTATATTCTAAAAGTATACTTTATATATCTATATTTATCATTTTTGTTGCCCATATTATTTCAAAGTCATCTGCTGTAGATTAGTGGTATATGAGAAAAGGTTAAACTACATTTGAACTCAGTTTTTGACGGAACACATTTAAATAAAGTATGTGTCCTTACCTGCGTATAGTGACAAGCAGCGCCGCAATGTTTCGACCACCGCCAGATGAACTTCTCGTTGTACCACGCCTTTATTGATTTTATTATAACGTCCGCCATCTTGACAGTACCCGAACTCCAATAGTAGCCAAGGTTCTCTCCCAATCCTTTTTTCTGGTGACCCCAATAACAGTTTTCCGACCATTTAGCCGCACGCTTGGCGAGGTAAGAGTCCCACACCTACGACAGTTAACAAGCCCAAGTTGTATGATAATAATAAAATGGTTTTCTTTACCCTCGCCATGCAGAATTAACTATTTGGCGAGCATAGGAAAGTTGTATGATTAACACATTCTTGTATTTGTACTAACAACACGTGTACTGGTGTTTGAACTAGAATCTGGAGTTTGTATCATTATTTTATTACAATGATACTTCTATATGGATCAAAAATGTATATATGAAACATAGAACTATCACCCGCGTGTGCTACTACATTAATGAGTTTTTAAAACGCATCAGAATTACGAACATGTTTTAGCAACGTCGTTCTTTTGTTAGGTGGTAATTACACACATAGATCAAGTTAACTGATTTAAATTACGATACTATCAATATACCATATATAATTATGCTGATAGAAAACGTGTTTGACAACTTAAACAAGGCCAATCTTGGAATATTTCAATTTCACTTACCATCATTTTCATATTTGAAGCGTTTTCTTTCTGTCTATAATAATTATGTATACGAGTAATCCCTGCCTTATAACGTCCGAGTCGTTTGATCTTACACTCAACACGTATTAGCCATATGCAGAAAATGCAAAGAATTAAATACGTTTTGATGTAGAGCATGTTTCGAATGGCCGTTACTTCCAATCGCAAACAAAGATACGATATTGAGGGAAATTTAAAAATGAAAAAGCCTTTTAAACGATATAAATATTGCCGAAGGCGGGACAAAAATTGACATTTACACGAATTTCGTTTTTATGTTTACTCTTTCTTGTCTGGATTACATATAAATTCCAGTTTTGCCACATTCTCTTGCGTTGTCTGGCTTCGATGGTTTAGACAGGCACTATTCCTTTGAGTTTATCTTTGAGCATTGCCTACAGTTGATGGTTTCCAGCAAGTCACCCAATACATCAGCATCGTTTCCTTGGTTTAAACAAATTAAGAATTGGCTATATGCAAGAATAATGGTTATCTAAGGAAAGAAATACGTAGCGTATCAGGATATTGCGCTTTACATGTAGCAATAATTAGTTCCTTCTCCCGACATGTTTAACACGAGACCAATAACATAACATTGTGTTCATCCTGTGTGACATGTTAAGTGGATGTTTACGCTCCAAATAGAGTATACTTTAATTCAACACGAAAGCCTACCCTGCGTTTCTTTTTTCTTTCAGTATATATACAAACATATTTTGACGCCTATGCCTCAGACAAAATGAGCAATTTCTCCCTTTGCCACAATGTTTTCAACTCTGTTCAATGATTCAACTTTTCATTTCTAGTGGCTTACTTTATTTTCAACCAGATTTGTATCTGCTTCAAATGTCTGGTAGGCGGGGAAAGCGTTAATCGATACAGGCTTGTTGTCGTCAATTTACCAATGCTCTTGACCTATATAGCTAGTACATAACGGTGACCCACATAATACAGTTTACTAACATGCCGTGAGTCATTATAACCATCATCTTGCTGACTGTATGCAATGATGACATTTCGTTCCTAATAGGTGTATTGCATGTTCGTCACTGATATAAGGAGCTTTAAAGGAAACGTTCTGTCTGTCGGAGTTGTAAAGACTTTGTATGAATCCAAATGTTGAAAGGTGTTTATAATAAAAGCATGGACAGTATTCGATTAATAATGCAACTCTTAGGTGTTGTCATTGATTGATGTTTTAACCTCTATTAAACTATGAGCTTTATCATTGGCTCCAATGTCAGCGGTTTAACACGTTGTCATTTCTGTTTTCTATAAGCTTAGATTGTTTCAAGATTTTGCAAACCACAAAATGAACGTATAGACTGATCTTGGTGATCAAGTAATGCTTCCGAAACATTCTAATAATAATAATAATTGTACTTTTGCCGAGCTAGATACAATTAGAAGATTTAATCAGAGAGTTACATAGATCAGACAGCAGGGGTGCGAATGCATAATTGAGCCGTCCCTCGAGAAAACCAACATTGTGGACTCTGCGTAAAGAATCGACCCGGATCAGCCTAAGCATGCCTCGCAGGGATACCCGGACGAAACTTTTCGCATCCTGTGGATTTTCTGTTTATGCCCCTGATACGCAATGTGTCAGCCCGTATTAGCCTGCGCGGACTGTGCAGGCTGATCTGTGTCGATACATTACGCAGAGGTCATAATGATGGTTTTCATGCGGGACGGATCATATACTTAACTGCGATTATAACTAATCGCGTATTTGCTCAGTGGATATTACAGAATCTGTACGATCAGAAACGTTGCTGTTATATTGGGTCGTAATATGACTAAAGAGTTTCATTTTACGTCGCAATAATTTCGCAATATTTCACAATTACATCGAACACACCTGCTGGTTTACAAGACTCTGTTCAGACAACACCATTAACCTTACTAAACTAGACAGCCTCGCATGCACATTGTCAATATATAAAAGATCTGACTTTATGCAAAACACGTGTAACAACATCACCTGAAAACTCGTGGTTACGTCTGCACGGAATTAGGAAAAAACATTGCCTGAAACAGTTTAAGGTTGGTGTTTTTGCAGAATGACACGTTTGGAAACGGTGTTGGAAAATGAGACATTACTTAAAGCAAGTCTCATCTCCCATTCTCACAGTGTTATCAACTCCAAATCAAAGCTAAACAACCATATTAAAAGCAGACAACCTAGCAAGCATATCAAGAGTACGAGTTTAGGACCCTTCTTGCATTAGCACGATTTGATGTCCTGTTTTACCTTCATTAATCTTCCTCTGATAATACTGGCTTTTAACGAACTATTGAAACAGATTGTTGGAAAATGAAATAAATCTCCGGATAACAAATTTCTATTGTCTATATATTCCATCTTTGTCTAATGTCAATATATATAATGATGATGGAACTTAAAAGCAAATCATATTATTGTTAAAGATTATTGAAGCACTACATCGTGATAAATAGGCATTCTGAAAACAACATCTTTTTGCAGGGAAAAATAACATCTTTTTGCTGGCAAAAACAACATCATTTTGCTGGAAAAAACAACATGAAACATTGATTATTGCTTTTTTATAATTTCACCATTAATCATGCTTGACTCATTTGCTTTGCGATTTTCTTGGATGTTGTTAAATAAGGACCGATAGAATAATCGGGAACGACAACGACTTTCAAGCGTGGTGTCGACAGTTCAAGTCACGGGTTGACCAACGCTTTCTTGCAAGACAAATATCTGAGTCAGCCCGTGGGAAAGTTTACTATCTTTATTTTGCGTACAGTGAAGAGCTAGATCAGCATGTACATCCTCACAGTCTGATAAAGATATACACTGTTCATTACTTAGATATGCTTGTTATACTCTTCTGTCGGCAGGTGTATTTTTTATGATAAATGTACATGCTAATCTGAACCCTTCGATCGTCAGAAATGCCATGGACGAGCAACTGTTGTTCCGTTACCAGTTTGATAAAGCAACCAGCTGTATTTCAGTGCCCTTTGCTATTAAATCTCTGTAGACGTTTTAAACAAGTACACGCATGTATGGTCTTAAGTGTCGGGTCCGTTAAAGCCGTAGTCGACTGATATATTAAATGAATTGAACATTAGGTGTTTTTTTGAATTTCCTCGGGAAATGCATTCAAAGTCTTAAATAGTGGATCATGATCAGTAGCGGATCACAGGAAGAACTGATAACATATTAGCGCTGATATATATCATACTATAGTAAGATGTACTGATGTAAGTCATTGGGCGATTTATATGGAACGCCTTTACTGTCTTACTATGTTGTATTGTATTATACGCAGTACATTTTCGTGTATACGAGGTACATATTTCATTTGACGTGGTACATTTTGCATGATATTCAGTGCATTTTGTATAATATATCGTGTTTATTTAATAATATGAAGTCCACAAGTATGACGATACAGTAGAATAACCATTATGTATTGTGCAAATAACGTCATATGCAATACAAACAACATTATATGCAGTCTATTCTTCAATACGTGTGGTGGTACTATATGCGGTGGTTTAAACTTTGTATGCGGTGGTTTAAACTTTGTATGCGGTGGTTTAAACTTTATGCGGTGGTTTAAACTTTATATGCAATGGGGATGATCATACTTTCCGGCATTCTCCGGAATTATTTCCGGAAATTACCGAGCATGACAGATAGGTTTGAACATTAACACCGTCTAATCCATTTTAAAAAGGCATTATGGGATTGTACACATTTTCTAAATAGACGAGATGCAGAATGTCGTCTATGCAGACGATCTCTGATTCCTGAAGCAGACAACTCTTGAAATCATTATGGCAAAAGGATAAATGGCTCATCTTGAGAAATTGCGTTCAACCAACCCCTCTTCAATAATTATACTTTCATTTATAAGATTTTATATAGTTTTGCCTTAATGTCATCTGATGCATACATGTACTCGTTGTATTACGAAAAATATTTTAAAATATGTTTAGGTTACCACTTTATGGTAATGTTCCCTCATAAAAACAACTTTAAATTCCTCAGCAGCTTCTGGAAATAAGAGAAATAACTTGAAACGGGATTTACATGATATATTAGTTTTTGTCTTTGGGAAAAGGCATAACTTCGTTTTTTTTTCTGAACAGCGAAGGTTCAAATCAGCCTGCATATTTGCTCTGTCTTATCATAATCCTCACAAGATGACTGAAGCTTCTAATAAGCATATGTACCTGTAATATTCTAGTCCTATAACATAAGACTATGTTGACAAGCACTCGAGCTTGTGAGAGGTCATATATTATTGGACTAGTAATATTCAGACTTTAGATTTTAGATGATTTACATCAAGATTGCAAATCATACCGAATGAACAGACCAATCTCGTCTAGAGCGGATTTCAGTGCCTTGTGTATTCAGAACATGTGTACACATCTATTTATAAATTATTCAAGCGCTTTTTTTTTAAATTGAGTAAACGGTGTAAATGTTAATATCTATCTGTCTGACTCGGTATTTTCCGGATAAATAATTACGGAGAATGCCGGAAAGTATGATCATCCTAATGAAAAATGCACCGCATATAAAGCTGTTTTCACCATGTATAAATTAGTATGGACCGAACATATTGCCAAATGCATTGCGAACTATGATTTTTTATGAACACATACATAATAACTCACCAGGTATAAAGATACTTGCAGGCACTTAATATATTAAAACATACAGTGCATCTATTGACCAACATACAACGTATACATGTAAAATTACTGCATACACAAACAAATACACCACATATAATTAATTTGCACTGCATAGTATATAGTTTGTATTGCACATGACGTTGTTTGTACAACGTATAATGGTTATTCTACTGTTTAAACAATATTTTGCACTGCATATTATTCAATAAACAACACACATAATAGAAAAGGACCTGCATATCATGAATAATGTAACACGTCAAATTAAATATGTACCTCATATACGTGAAAATGTACTGCGTATAATACATTACAACATACTAAGACAGTAAAGGCGTTCCATATATTTACGTAACCTTCTCGTTGGATCTTAATGCTTTACCGTTTTAATTAGGAATCTCGTATGTTTATAAAACTACAAATAACATGCAGCAATGTAGACTAGCTGTTATAGTATATATATTGGTGCCTTTGTTTTAACACTACTTGATGTCGGTACAACTTATTGCCGAACTGTCCAGGCTGCCGTATGTCATGAACGAATCACGTGATTCAACTCCATGGTCTAGTTCAGAAGTTTCGTTTGAGTTCAAAGAATTATATTGTAACAACTTCGAAATAATAAGTCAACCTTTAGTAATCCTATAACAATCATGTTCAGACGATCTCTGTTCTATTATTACGTGATCCATTATTGGCATATTTGAGCAGATGCTGGTTAAAATAAATAGGATATATAGATGTCGTAAATCAAAGATGCCTTCGAAACTTAGTTCGGTAACCTTTTAAAAAACACACCGATTATTATATATTTTCATGTATTTAAAACCATGTTATTGAAGTTTGGACAGAGTTAGTAAACATCTAAATGAGATAACACAGTTTAATCAAAACGTGCAGAACATAATGACGGTGCTCTGCAAAAACCTAGCGTAAGGTATTTGCGACCAGTGTAGATGTAGTACTTCCGCGTTGCCTGATCTGCTTATATACTCTTCGCTTATATGTCAAAGGCTTCATAAACGGTAAGCAGTATCCGTGTGGATCCATTGTCATGGATGCGTATTCAGGTTTTTTTTCAATACATATATTAATTACGTTATAATGTTGAGTTTCGCCAGGCATGGCTAATAACGACACCAACACTGGCATATGTTAGATAGGCTCAGGATTTATTAACCAAACAATCCTCATCTGTCATACTCTGCTAACACTGGCATATGTTAGGTAGACTCAGGGCTTTATTAACCAAACAATCTTCATTTGTCATTATTTACCAACACTGGCATATGTCAGTTAGGGTCAATGCTTTATTAACCAAACAATCTTCCACTGTCATTCTCTGCCAACACTGGCATATGTTAGATAGGATCAATGCTTTATTAACCAAACAATCTTCATCTGTCATTATCTGCCAACACTGGCATATGTTAGGTAGGGTCAGGGCTTTATTGACCAAACAATCTTCATGTGTCATTCTCTGCCAACACTTGCATATGTTAGGTAGACTCAGGGCTTTATTAACTAAACAATCTTCATGTGTCATTATTTACCAACACTGGCATCAATGCTTTATTAATCAAACAATCTTCATCTGTCATTCTCTGCCAACACTGGCATATGTTAGATAGGGTCAGGGCTTTATTAACCAAACAATCTTCATCTGTCATTCTCTGCCAACACTGGCATATGTTATATAGGGTCAGGGCTTTATTAACTAAACAATCTTCATCTGTCTTTATCTGCCAACACTGGCATATGTTAGGTAGGGTCAGGGCTTTATTGACCAAACAATCTTCATGTGTCATTCTCTGCCAACACTGGCATATGTTAGGTAGGCTCAGGGCTTTATTGACCAAACAATCTTCATCTGTCATTCTCTTACCAACACTGGCATATGTTAGGTTGGCTCAGGGCTTTATTAATCAAACAATCTTCATGTATCATTCTCTGCCAATAGATCAGGAGAGTATTTAATTCATTTCGAGAAAAAAAGCATGCTCAAAACTAACTGTATGCAAGGTATTTTCAACACTTTCAAATTATGCTTCCAACTTTGACGATGATCTTATATATACTGTAGATGATTCAATACACACACAACACAGATATGACACGAGAACATTTATATATAGAAAGGCATATGGATTGTCCATGCAAAAGTGTTACTGAAATTTGCTTGTCGCAATGAGGTTTTAAACTCTTTTAAATAATGACTCTTTCATTAAGAGATTAAATCAAGAGATTCAAGAACGTCCGCCGCAGATTTGTTGCATGCGGGAAAGGGTTAAGTTCCATAATAAATATATACTTTTCAGCCTATTTGTTTTTAGCGAATGTTCCTAATTTGTGGGACCAACGTCTTGCATCAGATAAAATTGAGCTCTCGCCTCAGAAGACCCGACTTTCTAAAAATCTCTACCTAGACAAAGATAATTATTTGATGGCAGATTCATTTAACTACTCAATAATGAAAGTATTAAGTTTGCATAATTAAGTAGACAACAAAAGCACATACGTCGTATCACTCTATACAGAACATGATGTTTATGATGAGCCAAAAGGGCAATTTGTTTTTAATTGGCCTCCAGCACGAAATGGCGGGATTATATGAGCGATCATAAATAATGGAATGGTTCGTTTCCAGACTGACTTAGCTGAGTCTTGTTATACATAATTAGTTGCGACAGTTTGGAAGTACGATAATAAGAATAAATCTTAACATTTGCTGTTTATGGATGTTCAAATACGACAAAGGTCCACCACGGCCATAACATCATAACCTTTTTTGGTTACGGATGTTCATATTCAACATAAGCTCATCAAGACCGTAACATTTGTTGTTCACCTATGCTTTTATACGACATAGATCCACAACGACCGTTAGGCCATAATCAATTATGGTTTAGCACGACCTTACGGCTATGACCTTTATTGTTTACGGGTGTCTATATACGACATAGATCCACTTTGACCCCTAATACCCTAACCTTTTTTGTTTACGGATATATTTATACGACAGAGATTAACTACTACCCTACTAGCATAACATTGTTTGTTTACGGATGTTTATATACGACATAGATCCACTACGACCCTACTATCATAACCTTTGATGTTAACGGATGATCATATACGACATAGATCAACTACTATCATAACATTTAATGTTAACGGATTATCATATACGACATAGATTCACTACGACCTTACTAGCATAACCTTTTTTGTTTACGGGTGTCTATATACGATATAGATCAACTTCTACCCTACTACCATAACTGTTTTTGTTTACGGATTTTTATATACAATATAGATCAACTTCTACCCTACTACCATAACTGTTTTTGTTTACGGATGTTTATATACAATATAGATCAACTTCTACCCTACTACCATAAATGTTTTTGTTTACGGATGTTTATATACGACATAGATCAACTTCTACCCTACTACCATAACTGTTTTTGTTTACGGATGTTTATATACAATATAGATCAACTTCTACCCTACTACCATAACTGTTTTTGTTTACGGATGTTTATATACGACATAGATCAACTTCTACCCTACTACCATAACTGTTTTATATACGACTTAGATCTACAACGTTCGTAAAGCAATAACATTTGTTGTTAAGGGATGTTCATATACGACACAGATCCACAACGTTTGTAAAGCAATAACTTTAGTTGTTAAGGATTATTTATATACGACTTACATGTAGATCCACTACTCTCTTTGTTGTTTACGGGTGTCTATGTATGATATATATCCACGATGAACATACGGCACGACCTTGCTGAAATGCCCTGAACTAATCAATCATATGTTTGGCGTCAGAAAGCGTCTATCTGAGGGAAAGGTTTAAGAGCTGTATGTGCAGTTATGGTTTAATTCGGTTTGCTTTTCATTAAAACGGACGCAATCGATACAATGCTCAATAAGACTTAAAAGATTATTCTTGCGTTGACTTTTTCAATGTCTGAATCTGAACACATCTGCAGTATTGTCATTGAAGAGATGCGCCATGATGCCAACACCACCAATCACTCGCTGATAGAGACCATGGGAATGCGTACATTCTAACAGAACAATTTGTTTAGCTTTTCAATGTTATGAAAAAGCTGTATTCCTGGCACATGAACATGTATTTGTAGTAAGAGAGAGAGAGAGACAAATAATGAAATCAACAATCACAACGACAACTAAAAACTTGTCATTTATATATGCCGAATGCAGTGACAATGCATCATCACATACACCATTGTATCAATACGTATACAAAGTCGCAATAACAAAACAGATCATATGACAGACATTGATGTCTGTATGTTGTCCAAGGAATTAAAGTCGTCTGCTGTCAGCTTCACGTCGTACTTACTTTGAGAATTGCATCATTAACGTATTATCTACACAACATACCAACTATATTGTTCCCTGTCCGAAATCAGTTCATTCAATAATAAGAGAAAGATATCATGGACATATTTCCGCTATTAAAATAAATGCGAAAGAAAGATTACAATCATATATATATGTATAATCGGATAGGTCCAATCCATCCACAAAGGCCATCTCAAAAAGTACAATTTGGAACAAGGTTTGACATTTATGCCCTCTAAATATGGTAATTTATAAGCAGAGTGTATATTTCACATTGAGACGTCGCGTTTTACAATGATTCATTGAAGCATCTCCTTTAAGGAGAGCCATGTTGATTTTTTTGGATATCACTCGTAATTGAGATTGTATTTGACGTAAGAGATATTGACTAAATTGAGCCGTCCCGCGAGAAAACCAACATTATGACCTCTGCGTAATGTATCGACCCAGATCAGCCTGCGCAGTCTGCGCAGACAGATCCGGGCCGACACATTCCGTCTCAACGAGATAGAGGTATAGAGTAATGATTCCTGAAACAGAAAATCCACAGGAGGCGAAAAGTGTTTATCCGGGTAAGCCTGCGCGGCATGCTTAGGCTGATCCGGTCCACAATGTTGGTTTTCTCGCGAGACGGCTCATCATGAATGAACGTCCGTCAATGGACAGGCTCACGTTAAAAGGTCGTCGATAGTTGTGATTTCCTTTTATTGACGAATGTATTGATAGCGGCGACCTTCCCTGCAGAAAGGATTGGTCGGTTAGTTATTTAAACAGTCGTTTAACGTCTGAAAGTGGGTATTGCTTAAGAGACGCTAACAATAACAGTGCGGTCTTCATCATCGGAATTCTTTAGACGCTAAAAAATGGTAAGTTGTACTTTTATTTTAATGTAGTATTTTAATAATGTAACTTTGCTTGATTCATTGTATTTATTTTTAATGTAGTATTTCAATAATGTAAATTTGCTTTATTTATTGTATTTTTTTTTTAATGTAGTTGATATTATTATGATCAAATAATGTCAGACAACATACGATACGATACTATTTTCCTTTTTTACTTACATTGTAGAACAATCTTAATCAAGATTAAGTAACAGATATAACTATTTTCAAGTAATATCAGACACAATACGACACGATATTAATATTTCCTTCTTTACTTACATTGTAAAAGTATTTTAATCAAGCGAAAGATCTGGAAAACTGAAGCTATACGTAGATAATGAGTTGTACAGCTTGGTGGTTATGGGAAATTCCTCGTTTAGAACTATGTCTTTTTTCTCACATTTGTTTAAAAGTTTTGTCTGCTTCTTGGAAAGGGTTGTATATACAGCTGTTCGGTATATAATAACAAGGATAGTATGTGAAATAGAGAAAAATTCAGTAGCATTACCGTTAATTATTAAATTTTTACAGGAGAATAAGTCAATATAGTTAAACATACATGCCAAAACCGGTAAACTTTATTAAAATTTGGTAAACATTATTTCCTTTTTTAGAAATACGCCTCATAAATCACTTTATGTGATAAAAAGAATATCTCGTGCGCGTTTATTTATTATCACTTTTAGTAAATTCGTTAACTAAGGTAAAAATGACGCTCGCCAAGGCTCGCGGCATATCATCTGAGTAAACTCGTTTAGTAAAAGTGACAAGAGAAAGTTGATGCAACGCATCAATGTCGTCGGAAATCCATACTGCAGTGATGCATAACACTTACATTATAGTAGTTGAAAAAACAGTTATTTAACTGAGGGGCATATTGGAACATCAGGGGTGGGGTCAAGTGAAAATGTATCATAACTTGCATTTTTTTTGTCAACGAAGTGAATGTCCTTCATTGAAATATAATTATGCTGCGTAAAGAAGCTGATGAGACTGTGTCAGATATACAGCAGTCTAGAAACTGTTTCTGGCTCCATATGGCAGAGTATGTGGTCTGTTCTGGCTTAGTGCAGACAACCACCATCTTGTCACAGCAGGTTTTGGGTCATGAATCAGGGCAACATCAGCAACTTTAATCTCATCAAAATATCAAGTATTTCAGCTCCAAGCCTATACACATCCAGTCAGATTTTATTCTGTTCCTTGTGGACAAGGCTCCCTCACATGATGCATTAGCCAAATAACACACAGAACCAATCTCAAAAAATACAGTTTCATGGTGTTCTGGTGAAGATTGCATCGATAAATGAGATTTAAGCTGATGTTCACAGAAATGATTTTTGTGGATAGGTCACACAGCCCTTTTTATCATGTAGAGAGAAAAACATTTCTTCTATTTCCGTAGTGAATACAACTTGGGGAAACCCAAAATATACACGTGACCATTCCAGCCAATCGTATTTGCGATATGTAAATTAAAACTAATTTTAGACTTCCGAAAGCCCAAATGTATCATCAATATTGGGTTCGTTGAATACGCATTATCCCAGCCACTCGGTAAATCTCGAAAATTCAGTGTAATCACCGCGATTTGTCAAAGAAATAATCCTGTAAATGATCGACGAATAGAAATGCATATTATTCGGCGCAAAAATATGCTGGTGCCTGAAATCTCACCTCACAATTTGAAATTTGCAATCTCAATTTGCGAGTATGCGAGCTTAAATTCGTTACACGTGATCAACAGCTTTAGCTTAGAAACAGTTCATATTTTAGATATATACATGGATAAACACTATTTAATGCATTCTTCACAATTCAAGACATCTCTTTGAACAAGAAAATAACATTCAGTAAGTTAAAATTGCTATTAAAGGAGAATTTGACGTGATTTTTATCTCGATGTTGACACATGACAGTCTGCTGCTAGCAGGTGCGCGTATGTAAACAAATTAGACTGTGCGACGTAAAGGTTTGTAGTTATTGCGTTTTGATTACGTGTAGTATATGAAAATAAAGTATCTCTGTCTAGCTAATAGGGACTGTTTTGTCTTCGTAAATAAAACAAAAAAACATAAATGCGAGTCAAAATAAAGAAACTGCACATACTTAAAACATCGGAATATTTATTTCATTTCAGATGTGTCATAACTTAGTGTTTTTTAAACAAACGCAATTGTAATATGTTCAAGACATTTAAATTTGTTTTTTATCTAATAATAATTTCTCCTCCCATGTCATTTCCGAAAAGCTATTACAAATAGAAGTCGCGAGCTTCTGCCCGGCGACTAATAATAAATAAACATCATGACATATCCTCTTTATCTTCTTTGGTCTAAAAGCCAGAAAGTATTTTGTTAAACATAAAACTAAAATCCAAACACCATGCCTTTAATTATTCGTGGTGTTTGTAAACATCTTTGTTTTCAATAAATGCATGATAACGTGTAACTTCTATTTTCTAGATTAATATGTTGCATATTCACATTTGCACATTTAATTTCCAACATTAACGAAGTTAAGTGCTTTGATTTTGCGACGGTGTAAGAAGATTTTATAATAAATATATAGGTCATGGCTTTATATACAAACAAATCGTAGTAAAGCTTGTCATAAGTCGTTTTTCATATGTTCATGGCTTGAAACTGAACAGGAAAAGAACAATATTTGAGTTTCATAATTCTTACATTTATTAGAAAACGAAAAGTTACTGATCGAGAAAGTTGATAATTTCCACCAAAAAAGTTTGGTATTTTAATGTCACCCTGTTTGGATTACTTCTCTATGTGTTTGCCCGTCTTTTCCGACACACTTTGACTTTGGTCATATTCATGTAGTATTCACTGACAAGCAAGTGTGACAAACTTTAATAGCCGTAATACTCCACACAGTAGTTACCTCCCGTTGTTAAAGATCCGCCATTTGTTCTCTTATAAATAAATACAGACAGGTATGTTAATTATAGGTTTCTTTGTAATGTTCGGTAAAGATCGTTAATACTCGGGAATCCGCTAGGTGGCGTAGCGGATAAGCAGTATAAATACCGAGTTCTCTGCAGTTTGAATCAGTCTGGGCCGAATCTCTGACCAGGCAACATCATTGACTTAATTAGTTCTCCTGTGCTTTTGGGTGTTAGGTGTTGCTGAAACAAATTCACTCTCGAGGCAGCCTCGCTGTATTGAGAACGTGAAACAGTTTGACAAGCTTCGCCGTGTTGCTCGGAGCGTAGTGGGCTTGTTTAGGACGTTTGATGTAAGGGAGATACTGGGACTATACAAGGCGCTGTGAGGCCTGGCGTTTTGTAGCTTGGCGTTGTGAAGCATTGCGCTGTGTTACAAAAGAGAAGTATCGCTTCCTTCTGGGTAGCTTTCGGGCCTCGCCTGATTGCTAGGGTGAACTTGATAGTCGCCAGAGAGCAGCCGTGGCTTATTGAGGCATAACCTCAAAGAAGCCAGGTCAAACAGTAAGTGAAACTGCGCCCTTTATTATATTGCAAGCTCACGCAATATATGAATTAGTTTTTGTGATTGATACCTGTCTCTGTTTTATTATTATTGATCCTTCCTTGTATCTAAATCCTTTATATAATCATTTGTACTAATCGTAAGGCTAGGTAGCCCTGAGGTAAATTTATAGCTGTTAAATTGATTTATTGATTTTATGTAATAACCGCTCGGGACGTAAAATCGTTACACAAACATGAACTTATGTTACTTCGAAAACTCTTGTGAAAATATACAGTCATTGTTTTTTAGAATTGCATGTAGTTTGGAGAGTAAGATAAACATGTAACTGGCCATTTTCAGGCATTTTATATGAATGCATCATTGTTGTAATTATGATACCGACTGAATGATAAATAATAGAGACAATAGCTTATCTTTTATATGAAAATTGTCTTGAAAAACAGTTATGATATCTGATGAAAATACATAGGGAATATTATGTTGCAGTAGCGATACGTGGTTTTGTATTGTACTACGAGGCGCGCGTGGAAGTATTGATATCTCCCGAGACCGAGGGTCGGGAGAGATCTAAGTTTCCCTAAACTCCGAGTAGACAATACAAAGCCGCGTTTCGCTATTGCAACATAATTTTCCTTTCATTATACAACAAGAACAGCTTTTAAGACAGAATAAAGAAATATATAAAACAAATTGTATTTTTAGAAACGAAATAACTCAATTTACACAAAAATTAAAATTCATTGATGACTTGTGAATACCATCCCTCTACAACATTTGACGTGAACTCATATTTCAATGACGTCACATCATATATCAGTTGTCGTCCCATTACAATAGTGTGTACCGTATTTGAATAACGAATTGTTATCCGTCGTGTTGTATTTGCGTGTTACAATCTGCATTTATTTGCGCCGAAAAATGTGCAGCTATATAATAAAGTTCAATACTGTACGTGTGTTATTTTTTTTGTAGCATAGCATATATTTAAATGCTAACAGAGATTAAAGTGTCGTAAAGTCACGATATTGAGTCCAGTTTTTCGCTTTTACTGCTAGTACGTTGTGTGATACATCACACTTCTTTTACCTGCTTTAATAAGAATAACAGCATCGCGTTATCATCGTTTCAGTGAACCAACGCACAATGCCAAATACCTTATATCATAATAGTATTAAAGAGTATTACAAGCTTGTAACGAGCTCGTCTGTGTTTTACATTTCATCGACATCCGCTGACCCCATGCATCACCGTTTGCCTAATTGTATGTGAAACAGTGAACTGTACCTGAATAGTTAGATATGTTATTTGCAACTCTACCTGACGAGTAAGATATCTTATGTGCAACTCTACCTGACTTGTAAGATATTGTATATGCAACTGTACCTGACGAGTAATATATTGCATGTGCAATTTGATGTGCAACTGTACCTGACGAGTAAGATATTGTATGTGCAACTGTACCTGACTTGTAAGATACAGTGCAACTGTACCTGACTTGCAAGATACTTTATGTGCAATTGTACCTGACGAGAAAGATATGTTATGTGTAACTGTACATGACGAGAAAGATATTTTATGTGCAACTATACCTGACTAGTAAGATATTGTATGTGCAACTGTACCTGACGAGAATGATGTAATTGTACCTGACTAGTAAACTATTTTATGTGCAACTGTACCTGACTGGTAAGATATTGTATGTGGAAATTTATGTGCAACTGTACCTGACTGGTAAGATATTGTATGTGGAAATTTATGTGCAACTGTACCTGACTGGTAAGATATTGTATGTGGATGGAAATATATGTGCAACTGTACCTGACTGGTAAGATATTGTATGTGGATGGAAATGTATGTGCAACTGTACCTGACTGGTAAGATATTGTATGTGGAAATTTATGTGCAACTGTACCTGACGAGTAAGACATTGTATGTTCAACTGTTCCTGACGAATAAGATATGTTATGTTCAACTGTTCCTGACGAATAAGATATGTTATTAGCAAATGTACCTAACGAATAAGATATTTTAGGTGCAACTGTACCTGACTAGTCAGATATTTTATGTGCAACTGTACCTGACGAGTATGATTTTTTATGTGAAACAGCACCTGACGAGTAAGATATTTTATGTGCAACTTTATCTGACAAGAATGGTATTTTATGTGCAACTCTACCTGACGAGTAAGATATTTTATGTGCAACTTTATCTGACGAGAATGGTATGTTATGTGCAACTCTACGTGACGAGTAAGATATTTTATGTGAAACTGTATCTGACGAGTAAGATATTGTATGTGCAACTGTACCTGACTAGTAAGATATTGTATGTGGAATTTTATGTGCAACTGTACTTGACGAATAAGACATTTTATGTGCAGCTCTATCTGACGAATAAGACATTTTATGTGCAACTCTACGTGACGAGTAAGATATTTTTTGTGCAACTCTACGTGACGAGTAAGATATTTTATGTGCAACTCTACGTGACGAGAATGGTATGTTATGTGCAACTCTACGTGACGAGTAAGATATTTTATGTGCAACTCTACGTGACGAGTAAGATATTTTATGTGCAACTCTACGTGACGAGAATGGTATGTTATGTGCAACTCTACCTGACGAGTAAGATATTTTATGTGCAACTCTACCTGACGAGTAAGATATTTTATGTGCAACTCTACCTGACGAGTATGGTATGTTATGTGCAACTCTACGTGACGAGTAAGATATTTTATGTGAAACTGTACCTGACGAGTAAGATATTTTTTGTGCAACTCTACGTGACGAGAATGGTATGTTATGTACAACTCTACCTGACGAGTAAGATATTTTATGTGACACTCTACCTGACGAGTAAGATATTTTATGTGCAACTCTACCTGACGAGTATGGTATGTTATGTGCAACTCTACGTGACGAGTAAGATATTTTATGTGCAACTCTACGTGACGAGTAAGATATTTTATGTGCAACTCTACCTGACGAGAATGGTATGTTATTTGCAACTCTACCTATCGAGTAAGATATTTTATGTGCAACTCTACCTGACTTGTAAGATATCACGACGGAAATGTAATTAATGAAAGGCGATTATGATAGAATGTTTCGAACTGTTTCATCCATATGTGTTAACTTTGGACGGACAATTGTAGGAGTTGACTATGTAATTGTATATAAGTATATGTAAGTGTACATAAGTATATGTAAGTGTATGTAAGTATATGTAAGTGTACATAAGTATATGTAAGTGTATGTTTGTGTATGTAAGTATATATGTATGTGTAAATATATTCTGCGTCAATATACGTTTTAGAGCGTTTACATAGTTTGACTGCTAGAACCGATTCAATTATCTGACCAGGCTCTATACTGTAGAAAGCACAATCCAACATTTTCTGCATCGGATATGGACTTTTCCAAGTACAAAGTTGGCCAAGTTTATTTAAAAAATCAGCATTGGAAAGGTTAATCATGTTAATTTAATACTGAAGTATCTTACTAGCGTTTACAATGGTGTGCATAGTCTTCATATGCATAAGAAAAAAGATTGCATCCCAAATCAAGTAAATCATTGAAGATGTAGATTAATATTTAGGTTTTTATATTAATACCCCCTTTACACAGAGGTGGCGTCCGTTGAGAGACTGTTGAACGATGAAAAAATGGCCATATCTCTCAACGAGCTTTCAATGAGAGCCCAGCCAATCGCCATGGTCTTCCAATGATCTTCCAGTGATCTCCACAGTCGCTTCAAAGTTTGCGGAGGAAAGAAATCTCCGATGAGCGGTCAACGGTCCTATTGATCTCCCAATGATCTCTCAGAGCTTTTTCAACGGAAGGCAAATGTTTCGGTCTCTCAGTGACTTCTCTTTGTCGCACCTTATCTCTCAGCGATCTCTCAGCAATCTTCTTATATCTCACCGTGATATATCAAGGGTCTTTCAATGAGCGCTCGATAAGCGCTCAACTAACGCCATGGTCTCTCCAAGATCTCTAGGGATAGCCATGGAAGTTTGCAAAACAAAATGCATTTTGATTGCGCAACGAGTGCACAACTATCTCCCAAGCTTTTACAAAGAAACGACATTTTCGGGACTTTGAGAGATCGTCGAGAGATCGGGCCAATTTAGGATCGCTCAATGGTCGCCCAACGATCTCCGTGTGTGTAAAGGGGGCTTAAACGGTTTCTTTACCGTTAGTCAATGTACAATGTAGAACTAGACAAGTCATCAGAAAAACAACATGCTATTAAATCAAGTCTTTCGCTTTGGCGTGTATGAAGACAGCAATATAAAACACAATTATGACAATAAAACTCTCCAGATTTCAGGCGGTACAACTGTACAATTGCAGCATTGTACAATTTCCAGTCATTTTGTTTTCTTTCGAACGATTATGTACACTAAAAAGAGATTTTAGTTAAAAATTATGTAGATTACATCGATTGCGAAACAACTTTAACGCTCATATAAATCACGCTGGATGTAAAAAATGATTGTTAAATACAGCGGAATGTATCCCTGAGAAACAACAGAATACAAGGAGACCATGGTGGACCTCTATCGCTCAACTAATCTATAGAAGTCACATATTTCTTTTTCAAAATAATATGAACGGTGTGTGTATACCACGTGACTTTGACGTCAAATGCTACGGCGGACAGAAATATTTGACTTCGGTTTAGAAGTAAAAACAACGGAGCCCTATCTCCGGTTTTTCAACGGAGTTTGATTAGTGGTTTAGTTTCTTCAAATACTTCGATGAACCTGTTCTCAAAATGTATTAATATCGCCAACAGCCGGAGCATTATCAAAACTGGATTTTGAGAACAGGTTCGTCGAAGTGTTTGAAAAAACTAGACCATCAATCAAACTCCTGTAAACACATGTTTCATTAAAAGGCGTGAAGAAATAAAAAAAAGTTACCATTGTTTTTACATTCTTATCAAGAGCAATTATTGCTGTCTGACCATATGCAAATATGACGTCAAAAGTCACGTCGTATACACACACTGATGAAGTGCTGTACTTGACAAGTCTCATATTTGCCTGATGCAGTAAAGTTATGTTCTATTACAGTCAAGAAAGTATTGTTAACAAGCAATTAAAACTGCTCTTACGTTTTTTTTCTTTTTCGATTTATATAACTACCTCTTACAAGAATGAATTCAGTATAAATTTATCAATAAGTCGAACACATTGATAACTCGAGTTACTTTAAGCTGAGTTCCTTTCGACTTAGAACTATAGGGAGACAACTTTGTTTGATTTATATGTCATGTCACCTCATTTTGGCCTCTGTACAGATATTTATATTATCACTATGAAATACATATTATTTGTTTTGGTGCACTGACAGGGAGACACATACGGGTCCGACGTCACAAAATACTTTATTGACATGATGACAGGTTCGTGCGTTTCATCGAACACTATACTTGAAAATAGCATTTGTTACATTATTGAGACATAGTTTAAATCTAAAGAAAATGCATGAGCGTCATAATAATAATATGAGCCGTCCCGCGAGAAAACCAACAGTATGGGCTCTGCGTAATGTATCGACCCAGATCAGCCTGCGTAGTCCGCGCAGAGTGATCCCAGCCGACACATTCCGTCTCAGGGATAGAGGTATAGAGTAATGATTCCTGAAACAGAAAATCCACAAGAGGCGAAAAGTGTCTATCCGGGTAAGCCTGCGCGACATGCTAAGGCTGGTCCGGGTCGATACTTTACGCAGAGGCCACAATGTTGGTTTTCTCGCGGGACGGTTCATATTATAAAGCTTCGAACAACGATCAGGTACGTATTCAGATTGTGCTTGTTGCTTGGTGTGCTCGGATACTCTGCCCAAGTTGTCCAGGAATAACACTAATCAATACAGGTTTCCGTCTATTTTCAGGTCGGTTTCGTTACGAAAATGGTTTTACTTGTCCTCGCTATGAGCACCATTATTCAGGGTGCTCCTACTAGAGAGCGATCGTGTTACTGCTACCGAAGCATGTACGATTGTGACTTTACATGTGCTAACCAATACAAGTCAACATATTTCTTGAAAGCGTGTTTAACACAGTGCGCAAAGTACTACGCAAACTGCATTGAGAGATGCACGGGAGAAAAACTCAACATTAACTTCCCCGAATATGTCGATCATAATAACCTTATTGACGAAAGCATGTTCCTATAATTCACAGATGCAACAACGTGACATCGTTCCAGCAAGATATATCCACACACAACAGAGCATCCACACTATCCTGTTCCAGCATAGTGTTATTTCTATCTAACACTTTTCGTGATTTAGTTGAATACAGTTTAAACTGTTTTACTTTTTAAAACCTGCTTATTTGATCTGTGCAACTAGGAAATCAACGTTAGGGCTTTTACTAACATTGTAGACTAAGATCAACATGCGCGCCTGCGAATGTCGATATGATTCTGCACTGTTATGAATTAGTCGCACAAGGTTCCAATACATTCTGACAAACATTGCTCATATATATCAGATAACGTGCAGAATCTCAGCAACACTGGTCGCAAGAACCATATCGTTGGAAAATGACCTGTTTACAGAAAACAAAACGAGGACGAACCAACCACATATTCACATTTTGCCTTGTACAATCATCAACATGTTTACCGCATTACTGTTGCAGCTTATAGCCCGTTCACACTTAGCTACGATCTTACCACGATGATGCCGATATGCCCCGACCTGAAACATGTACCAAATCGGGAACAGATTGGCTTAAAAAACTTGAAAGTTGGGGAATACCTTCGCGGAATGCTTGTTTGATGTTTGTTCTACGATTTCTACACGACTATAGCGTTTCCCGTACGTTTCGATTACGCTTACATCACGATTACACCACGACCATTGCCGCTCATGCGCCTTTTCTACTACGTTGTTGCTACGATATACAAGACCTAACTACGTTGGTAATGTTGCATTTACACTAGGCCACGATGTCGACGAGCTCGACGAGTTATTGTATCAGTTTTTTCTTTTTCTGCGTTTTGGTACGCTTTCCTGTGCTCTCAGTACGTTTTGTTACGATCTGTAGCGTTTTGTTACGAAGCCAACACGGCTCTGGTCAAGATCTGCCACGATTTTCATCACGTTCTCTCAAGTTCTGTTACGATCGTCACGATATGCTATCACGTTCTGTCACGTTCCGTTAGGTTATGTTATCTCTCACGATCATGAAGTTCTGTTAAGATCTCCTGCGATTTATGGCCACGATTTGAGCAGAATCTACACGCTTGCAGCACGATTTGGTATTAAAAGGAGGAAGGGGTTTGCCTTCAAGAATTCCAAGATCTCCTCCTTTGCTTTGTCACTGTAGGAGGTTGTTGTCCTCGGACTTCTGGCCTTCTTGGTGGTTGGCAGATCCGGAAACTATTCCTGTGGGGGAGGGGTGGGTAATCTTTGCGCTGCCTCCACAGGGACTTCTGCTGCGACTTCTTCAGCTTGTGATGGAGGGGGTGCAGCATCACGGCCATTCTTGACAGGGGATTCCCTTCTCTTTTGGCTGGCATATTTTTAATCTACCAAAAACTATTGATGTTTCCTTGTTCAGTGTTGCAAACGTAATGAAGCGTGTCACAGCGTGATGTAATTACTCTTGCTATTCAATGTATCTTGACGAATCGTAGAAGAGAGTGATAGAGCGGGATAGAAACGTGGTGGTATCGTAGTGAACCTTGAACGAACCGTGTTTCCAAGTTCATCAAGATCCCCTACGATGGCGCATCAAGTTATGTTACGCTCGGTTAAGGTCTGTTACGGTCTACTGCGCTCTTCTACGATTCCCACGTTCTATTTCGCTCTCTCAAGATTTGGCGTCAAATCGGCATGATCGTGGCAAAATATTTGACAGCCAAAACTTTTGTCACGATCCTCACGATCACTACGATTCGACCCCACGACCCCCCACTCTCAAATTGTGGAGATCGTAGACATCGTGGCCTAGTGTAAACGCAGCATTAACAGACATGAAAGACGATGTCTCGTCGCGCTCGTGCCGACAATACTACGATCTTGACACGATCAAGGTACGATTTAATGTGATGCGTATGAAATTGAGTAGTTTCGAATAATATTTTAATTCACTCATATATACTGATAGATAAACAGACCTGAATTGTCAAACTTCCCGACCTATTCGATTTCGCAACGACCCAACCACGTTTACGAAGATCCCCTCCCGATTGGCCACGACAGCTCCACGAATGGTCACGATTTGGGACCAATTTTAGATCGTAGTAGAAGCGGGGCCTAAGTGTGAACGGGCAATAATGTTATGAAAGCGATTGTATTTTCGTTGACAAAATACACTTTAATGACGGTGTTTGAATTAACAAATCTAAAATTGACCAAGGGTACCTGTTATTTCGAAAACTGGTATCTATGAAAAATGTATTCTAAAAAAATAAATATAAAATAAATAAGTTCAGAAAAAATATAAACATATTTAGATGTTCATTTATTGCGTCGCCTACTTTTACAGAATGACATACATGTATATGAATTATTTCTCCGTTGTATGTCTCTCTGTCCGTCATACCGTGATATAGAGGTAATCGAAACATTTCTTTGCTGATTTTCGCCATCTTGTGTTTGAGTTTTGATGGTCGCAAAAAAGGAAATACGCCGAAATGACACGCCAACACGAAACATATGTCGATTCCGACGAAATAACACCACGACGATCTCGTTAGTCTTATGGTTGGCTGACAAACACGCCAAATGCCGTGTCGTGCTGGTGCGTAATTTTGTTGAGGCGCGTTTACTGCTGGTGGCAACACGCAGAAATTGCCAACTTGATATTGAAAGGGCACTAGATTGAGAAATTATCTGTCGTGATAATTGTGTCGCTCTGACGCATTCCATTAAGAATTATTAAAAGTAGTATTCATATGGCGTTCAAATCATAAAGATATGTGCTCTATGATTACATATTATTTGGTATTTGCGACAAATTGATCACGCAGGTTGATCTGGTTGTGAACTGTTCAGCAATTTTAACAGAAAGTGTTAAAGAAAATATTTTTTCAACATTGTCCACTTTAAATCATATATATGGAAAATAGAAAATCGGTGCCGTCAAGGCCAAGAGAGGAATTATGCACTGCTCTGGACAGGAACAAAGTAAATGTACGTATCGGTGTTATGTTATCGACATAAGGATGAAATCAACGAAACACACAATGGTATAAGTACAACCCCCCCACTGTGTGAATGGTCCTTTTTAATTGCAAACAAGCAGTTTCTCCAAACAAATACTTTTGGGTGCAAAACAACCGATACGTATGTCAGCTACAATAAAGGTCAGTACATGTCTTCAGATTAACCAAACGAGTTTAGACTGTTAGCTCTTATATATTCAACACCACTATTTAAATCGCAATAAACGCCCTTCTCCGTGCTTAATTATGATATTCGAAGACTGTGACGCCTTTCTATGGGAATGTAAGACATAGACATAATGCGGGTACTGTTGAGGCATGTAGTATCCCATTTCCATAGTGTTAATATGGTTTGGGATAAGGAAATTACCACAAGATCTGGAAAGCTTATTGCACATAGATAGGGCTGATAATTTGAGAGGTAAACTATCGTATTATTGTAAGGTACAGAACTGATACATGTATAAACTGCAATCAATCAATATATCACACTAGTATGTGTTGACATGCATTTCGCACATAGAAGATAACCCAACTCATTTAGTAGTAACGAATCATTATTTTTATTCAGCGATTTACATGTACAGTCTTAGATATATGTTCAATCTTTTCACATGGGAAATAATTTTAAAATATATCTCTTTTATGAAACGGTAACAAACTTATATTAATCCGCCATGTCGCATGAAGCAGCGGTTATGTCCCTTTCTGTCTCGGAATACTACAGTCAACACAGTAATTCAATTCATGCCAGGCAAAGTACATGTGACTGGCTTCTGGTAATCATTGCATCTGCACATAGCAAATATTCAGGCGCGTCTGAGCATCCGTTCGTTTTCACCAAAACCGTCTTTGTCCGTCTACATAAAAATACGTCATTCATGTAACTTCCGATAGCATCAGTAACTTAACTCCAATGAAACTTTACGTAATACCATCGGAGAGACAACAATACCAAGACTACCCAGACACGGTTCATATGTATATATAAGTTTGCAGTGATGCCAGGCCTACCAACTTAACGCTGGATATCGAGTAATCGAGTCGCCAACTGCACTATCGCATCATGGTGTGATACAACGATTTCAACATAATTTCTGTATTGAGGTACCTGAAAATATTACCAGTACTTCCGATATTAGTACATCCCATAACAATGTATAAGGGGTAATGATATCCCCGCAACTATAATAGACCAGACTGCTACAGAGCCATGGACTCCCGCTCTCGAGGAGTTGTAAAAGAGCATCTTGAACGATATACTGTTTTTGTCGGGATAACATAAATGGTAACCACAAGCTAACACAAACATCTGTTCGTAAACATCGTGGTTCTCTCGTATTTATGTCAAAGCCTCTCTCCTCTTCCCTGGTAGCTCAATCGGTAGCGACGCGGGTTGTCAATCCAGGGGTTGTGAGTTCGAACACCAGCTCGGCCAACATACTTTCCGACGTTTGACAAAAGTCACTGTGACAAGCGTCATTCGTCTTTCACCAATGGGCTAACAGTCTGTGTTGAAAAGCAGCCAGTTGCTTTGAGAGTATGTTGTGTGGGGTACTTGTGTGAGAAAACCAGGAAAATGAGTAGGTGACTGGCCGCTGTGATATGACTGAATCATTGTTAAAAACGGCGTTAAACCCCAATCAATCAATCAATCAATCAATCAATCAATCAATCCTCTTCCATATATTACAAGGAATTGAGGACAGAACAAGCACTGACTGAATACAACTTACTGAACTAATACATCGTAGATATTTCAACTTTGAACTACTCACGCTCGTGTAATGTACCATACAGAAGTCTAGAAAAAGATGAATAAACAAATGGTTGTCCCGAAATATCTCTCTTTTTACTCAATTAAACCCTATGTTGTGGGTACTCATTGAGATGATTCTTTTGAGTACCCATAACATATAGTTTAGAGGTGAAATAGGGTTTTAAGATCATGAAATACGTTCGTACAATACAATTACAAGCTTGTACAATTTTAGAATAACTCATGAGAAACAATAAACACCACTACATTAAATGATCTGCTATTATTTAATGACGAATATCAAGCGTATTTATCGCATTCCATCCAACCGAAGTTGCTTGCACACATATTGTTCCAACTCATCGTTAGTGTCAAGAACACATCAAACGTAAATGTCATGGAAGTGTTTCCTTAACGTTTGCAAATAATGTGTTAATTGAAATGTATATTCTTTGAAATGGGAAAGTGAACGCATTCATCCTTAAATCCCTCGTCCTTTAATTAGTTACACTATAATAGCACAATGTTCATCTCCATGGAGACACTACATGATGTAGTGCAAAATTACAGAATGGCTTTTAAAATGTCAAAGGTTACAGAATAATATTCATCTCATAAAATGACATTTTGGTCCCATTATTGGCATTAACACACGTATGATATAGGCCTAAATGATATCCGTGGTTAACCTTTGCATTATGTTACATGTATTTAGCATTCCATTGGAGCACGTGCAATGTAAAGTATATAGGAGTGTGTTGCCTTTGTGGAAGAACTTAATTGCGCTGTTATTCAACGTTGAACCAAACACATATAACACATATCATGACATCAGAGTTGGTACGTTTCACATTATGGTATTAATAGCATTGGTGTCTCTTTAATGAATTTATAAGGCGACGTATCCGCAAAGTTCAGTATTTCTCCGGTACACCTCTTCTTGCAATGTCCATATTCCAATGCACACATCCTTAAGCACAACTTCATGTTGTAAGTCAAGCGGTATTTCAGTTGACATCTGATGTCACATTCATACAGTTCCATAGAGCAGTCGCATCCCGATCTCGATCTTATTCGCATGGGGCAGGCAATAGACGACATTGCGACCACCAAGATAAAGGCAGTTAAACATCGATCCTGTAAAACAATAACACATACTATATATCATCGACATTTTTGGGTGACACACATATGTATTGGGCGATCACATTGGGCCTAATGCCATTCCGTTTGTTTTCCGTATACGAAAGTGTGCTCCTAAAATGCTTTCCGAATACTTACCGAATACACATGGACATTCGGATGATTCGGATGGTCGATGAAAATTATTTTGAACCGTGCAGAGCCGAACAGCGAGTATGCTCCTAGAACACACCGAATGCTTCCCGAATATGACCCGTTCGCTCCACGAACACCCAAATTCCTATTCGGAAAGCAAACGGAATGGCATTCGGCCCAATGTGATCACCCAATAACTGAAAAGAGTTACCCATCTTTTACGAAAGATATTGTTTCGATTGGGGTATCTTTTTAACAGCCGGTCAGAAGAAGGCCCAGTTTGGAGATCCCTATCTTACTTTCACTTTTCGTGCACGGTTTAATTCACAAAGTTATCCAATTCGACCCCTTTCACTTAGTCACATACACGGGCACACAGGTATATGAAGCCTAAAACATGAATTTCTTAGGCATTATTTGGCGATTAGTATTATAGCATGTCTAAAAAGCCAAAAATAAAGAGCTTTGCTAATAATCGCAGATAAAGTATTGAACTTTATTTACTACGATTCTCAAAGTTTGCATATGAACACATCTTTTTGAAACCATAACCTAATTTTCCGTCAAAGTGATGTTAAATGGATCCAAAAACAGAGATAGATAGATATTAGAACTCAAAACATGAAAAGGTTGATGATTCGAATTTCTTTTAGATGAAATTAAATATAATTATACATGCTGTAAACTGTTAATTTTAAACGACCAGTTTCTCTGTATTAATCATAACATTGAAACATGTATGCAATAAACATTGTGTATTTACCATTGTACAACTGTATGTCCAATACGTCACTGTAAATAATGGCCCGTATTGAATGTCAGTATCCCGCAGTGAGTATTCTCTAACGAGAGGTTGCTGCCTCTATTTATAGGTCTATCCAATAGTCGCACCAAATAGCCGTTTCAGTTTCACGTTTTGTGCATGAACTTTTCTAAGTCAAACACCAATAAATTTAAGTCTTTTTATCTTCAAGATTTTGTTTTGAACCCATTTGCAACCTTTTGTTTATGCCCGGTGTAGGGCCGGGAATCACCCAGTGATCAACTCTCCGTCCGTGTGCTTATCTTTGTTTCTGTCAGGTGGATGCACTTTAAAAACTTGCTACACCGACACCCAGTGGAAATGATTATATAATTTTACCAGGAACATAACTCATGCATCCAGCATGCATCTTTTTGTTAGTAATCTATCTTTATCAACTGTTCATGCTGGGTCATTGCATTCTCATTATTGTGTCCTCATGTATCTACTTTAAGTATGAGAATACGGAAATGGTTATCATTGTTTTTGTCTAAACTGTCGATTATGTTATCGGTTTATACTATTTTCGAAAATATGTGAGGATTTATCAAATATGTAAATACTCTGTATGAAACTGATATATATATAGGATCTGACATGAGTTGTTATTTCATATAAAGTTTTACTAAACGAGTTCAAGACATTTGTTATTAAGCGAGCCTCTGGCGAGCTTAATAACACATTTCTTGGACGAGTTTAATAACACTTTATGAAATGACAACGAATGTCAGATTCTTTTTATCACATGACTGTCAGAAAATAGACCCAATAATACTTAATCACACACAAGAATATGTTTATGACCGATAATGGTCCCTTTGCCTCGTCCATCTATCGAGACGTTTGAGCTTACCGGATACACGTTCTCGGCCATTTTGTAGACATTCGCGAATGAATACAAAAATAGTGATTCGGTCAAGTTATATTACACGTGTGACATATAAAGAAATACGTAATGGGTATATTAGATCGGATACAAGCATTGTCATGTGATTAATAGCTGAAAATATTATGGGGGAAAAAAGAGTGAAAACTGCTCTATTTAAGAATTCTCTTCCTGTTCTTTAAATTTAAGATACATATGGCGACTGCTTTCGAGTTCTGAATAGTCGTCTGTAACAGATAAAAGTTTAAAAATATGAAAATCGTTTTCGCAGGAGCAACGTTTATCGCGGTTAGTGCCTGGATGGGTGACCCGCGATGGCTTAACTTCGGTACACGTTACAAATGGTGGCAGCGGTGGGATTTTGGGTTGATATCACCGCCATCCCCGGACCCCGGTGGTTCCCAGTGATGTTACATAGACTCCGCTCTGGTGTACTGCTTGTGTTCATTTTAGTGACTTTGGTGACTTCGGGTCGAAGTCAAGAGAAAAGAGGGAGAAACGTAACGGGATAGGGGTGTACATACATGTATCACTACTTCTACAGCCTTGCCGTGGGTGCCGGCTTTTATAGCGACGTTGCAATTGGTAGAGTGGTTAACATTTTTTAAATTTAAGCAACGTTCATCGCGGTTAGTGCCTGGATGGGTGATCCACGATGGCTTAACTCCGGTACACGTTACAGTGGTATATATGTATGCATACTGTATTGATACGTATTCATAAGTCGCGTCTGGCGGTGTGGTGTCTTATTGCATCAACAAACAGTTTACATTTAGGTGATCACGAGCAAACAAACACTGTCACCAGGGTCTTCACTGTTCGCCTAGATAGTAAATACAACTCCATGCATCCTCTGACAAAAGATAAAAGTGTAGCCATAAACGTTGTACTCTAATTCAACTTTAACCCTTTACCTCATATAGACGCTTTATGACGCCTCTGCAGCAGAAGGCTTTTTGAAAACATTGAGACAGTTGACGAAATTGCTCGAAACGAGCAATTTCTCCTTTTGTCACCATGTTTTCTACTCTATTCAATTATTGTTCTTCCATTTAAAAGGTATTTTCTGCGCTTTTGCCTAGACGTTTTCAAAGTCGTTTGTTGCAGATGTGTTGTATGAGGGAAAGAGTTACATGTAAATGATGCCCAAACCGGAGACAAGCAACAGGGTCGAAAACCGAAAGCGACAGTCGCTGTTCATTAAGAGAAACACGTCATACGGTTTGTCATAGACTATCAAGTACGCAGTCGATACTCACAAACTCCCATAAGGCGAAGGAGAGTGGGAGGGAATCGAATTAAACATAGCCTATCTCAATTACGAAATTCTGATTGTACACTTTATCCTGCAACCGATATTATCGTCCCTTTGATCTAACAAATCATTATATGAGCCGTCCCGCGTGAAAGACAACATTATCGCCTCTGCGTAATGTATCGACCCAGATCAGCCTGCGCATACCGTGCATACTGATCCGGGCCGACACCTTCCGTCTCAGGGGAATAGAGGTATAGATTAACGATTCCTTAAACAGAAAATCCACTGGAAGCGAACAAATTCTATTCGGGAACGCCTGCGCGGTATGCTTAGGTTGATCCGGGTCAGATACTTTACGTAGGGTCCGCACTGTTGGTTTTCTCGCGGGACGTCTCATATACTTGCGGAATAGCATACAGTAGATATAGACGCAAACTCTGCATGGAGGTAAAGTAGACGAATGTTAGAGTTCACGAATGTACAGGCTGATAACGGTCTGCATTGTTCGCTACTGTAGTGTTATCCTTCACCACATACAAGCAATATGCAGCAGACGACTCTAAGCATCTGGACAAAACCATCACAAATCTCTATAAGTTAAAGTATAATTACTGAATAAAAATGGAAATATTGTGACAAAGGGAGAAATTGCTTATTATGAGGAATTCTTTCTTTTGCCACAATGTTTTCAAAATTCGTCTGCAGCAGAGAAGTCAAAAAGCGTCTGTTTGTGGGAAAGGGCTAGTCTTGTACATAACAGACCAAGCAAGTATTGCTTAAAGTCGCATACATGGGTACAAGGGTTAATGGACTATCAAATACTTCATTCCCTGGTCTACGGAATGCATTATTTATAATGGAATGATACCACTTGACAAACAACACAGCCCTGAGTTCAATAGAAGACGATAGAGAAACTGTTGTTGTTAACCCTTTACCTCACACGACAATTCTGCAGCAGACGACTTCGAACATATTTTGTCAAAAATGGAAAATCTCTATAATTGAATGGATAACCTATCACTAAAAGTGGAAAACATTGTGGCAAAGGGAGAAATTGCTCGTTTTGAGCAATTTCTTCTTTTGTCACTATGTTTTCATAAAGCCGTCTGCTGCAGAGGCGTCAGAAAGCGCCTTTATGATGGAAAGGGTTAACGAACACCCAGCAGGTGGGTTGTCGTAATGTGCGATCAAGTCTAGTGTCTATAATCTATCAAAAAGCACAACCAACTCACATATTGATCTTCCTTTGTTTCAGCTAAAACGTCGAATTAAAGGTCACCCATGTACCGCAGTTACTTTCAATTTAAGAAAACACTTGTTGTTCTGGAAATGGCACTTAAGCTGTCAATAAAGCTAGAAGCAAACAATGGTTTAGTTGCAAATCAGTCAGAGGGTAATCAACGTTATTAAAAATACTTTCAACTTTTAAAACAAGTAGTATTGTCTAATGGGAGACAACTTTAGTCTTATGGATTGGGCTGAAATTGTCTGCTCGGCGTTCTGATCCGATTTGCTTCCCTTTGACCAAAATCAATGACCTCCAAAATGTTAATGTCTAATCATATTACCAAAGTTCTTCAGCAAAGTAGTATCAAACATGCGTCAAGTTATCTTGATTTTGAAACGAAAATCGTTGACAATGTGAATAATCGTCACGATAAGTTGTTGTTGAGTGGTGAATATTTGTATTTGTATGACTTCTTGCTATCAAGCCTGAATGAATATGTTCACAAGCAAACCAGGAATACATGTCACGTTGTTTACTTGTTTGAGATAGTTATTCCTAGTTATGTTGGGTGACCTGCATCCGACCTAGGTTTAAACTTAAGAAATCGTGAAGAAATGCTGAAAAAGTTGTGTGTCGCAGTAGAAACCTTAACCAACAAATGCAGTACTTTCGACATAATCTATGCTACCATTCTACGTACTGAAAACCCCCGGCTATTTGATGAAGAGCATAACTAATCGGTTATAAAACAGTGGAAAGTCCGACCAGTCTCTATCAAGTAATGAAGCTGCTACACTGTATGCACATGGTTGAATAGGATGTAGTGGAAACAATCAAGACATGAATCGTTTACTTTCTAGTTTGTAACTGTGAGCCTCCGAAAGTACACTTAGATACTCACATAAAGGTAAAACTAGTAACAGCAGGGATTAATGTCTGAAGCGATAATCTAGTTATTTCTGACACAATTATTGAACGAGATGTATCTGAATTAGCGATAATATCTACAACCAAAGAACTAATGTGATTACATTATATAAATCAACATGAACACTTCCCCATTAAGTCACATTATTAAAGTGACATGTGTATAACATATAATGAAACATAATACAAGGTTTATGTCACTATATAATATATATGTACGTAAGTTCATGTATTCTTATCAATTTGTGACAGACAGACATACAGACAGACAGACAGACAGACAGACAGACAGACAGACAGACAGACAGACAGACAGACAGACAGACAGACAGACAGACAGATAAAGAGACATAAATGGAGGATTGAGTGACAGAGAGACAGAGGGGGTGGGAGAAATAGAGATAGAGAGATAAGTGAAACAGACAGATATACATTGTTAACAGTACATGTAGTTCAGTATTAATATTTGATAAAGCTGCCATAATTGAGCTCCACGTCAACATGAAGACTTGCCCCCCAGTGTGCACAGATGATTGTCAGGCTGATTTTAATCATACGCTGATGCTATCTCATTAAATTCACAAAATAGATAATTGGACGATAATTTTATCTAATCAGTTTATAACGAGATAAAGAACTATTGTTTGTTCTTTATGTTAAAGTGGTAGACATACGACTGTTATCGGCTTTGTAGTCGTCTTTCAAACATACAGCTTACCCATAGCAGACGACCCCAAGAGCGATTTCTCATTTTGCCTTAATGTTTTCAAAACTCGTTTGTTGAAGATACGCTGAAATACTTTAATATGTACGAAAGGGTTTTGTAATCCTGTAAGCAATGATCCTTTTCTGAAGAATCCGCCTTTGTTGAGTGGTAAGAGCGGGGGATACGCGATTAGGTGTGTTCCGCGGACGTCATGCTTGGTGTTCTCTTCCGCAAGGCACATTACCTAGCCTAGTTATAGTGGTAAATCAACGTTCCCGTGTGAATGTTCTGCCGCTGTGAAATAATTGAAATACAGTTGAAATGGCGTTAAAACTCTTCTTATTCTTTAAATTAAAAGAAATACAAATGGTGTATTTGAAGACATTTTGGGAAACGAATAAAACACTATATGAAATAGCTATATCTAGGTGAAACACCACCGGGTCGTAGTACCCTAAAACAGTCCATTTAAAAGTTTAACTAGTCCGTCTCTGGAAATGTTTTATTGACATGGGAAGTCAGGGGGCGTTGCTCATTTTCCTTGTTTGCATAGAGTAATAACTCTTTAAGTTATATTAAAATAAGTGAGCGATCAAGAACCATCATGGTCCGGTCCTCTTGTTTTGAGTTGCTTTCAGTTTAAGTATTCCTGTACCATTTATACACGTTAATTTGTAGGGCTATTTTGTGCTGCCGGATGCCTTAAATATGGGTGTGATCAGGTTCAGCGAAGGCTTCCAACCATACATTGTTTCAATGTGGATGTGCTCGACATTGCGAACAGCGAAAGCACTATGCGCTAATGGTGTGACTTTGTTTTTTCTAATTTTTGAGGACAGTGAATGAACGATATAAAACAAGAGGTAGACGAGTCCAACACTATGTGGATCACTAGCAGCATATATCAAAATGCAGCCATTTCACTCTATATTTAATCGCCCAATTACTTGCGTCAATCCTCTTCTTTTCCCAAAATATGTTATAGAAGTAATGTGTGAATGACGAGAACCAGTCTGGTCGGTCCCGTAGGCACTTTGATTGTACGCGAGGAACCAGTCAGCGATTTGCGGGTCGTACATTGAACAATGTTGTCGGCGCATCCGTAAACTTTGCGACCCGGAAACCTAAACCAAGGAGGACCAAATGCAAATGCTTATTGGTCAGAATGTCAGTGTAAGTGTTGAACTAATTCAAACAAAGGTGAACCAATGATCAGGAGACGTTCGAGCCCGATTGGAAGAACTAAGCTAGCACCGAAGGTAGTCGGACTAGGAGATGTTGGTCTAAACTACACAGCACCATCTGGAATATGGTTCAAACAAAGCTCAACGTTACACACTATACTCCAGATGGTGAAGACCCGACATGTCTTGGTTATCCACGGTAGAGGGGCCAATAGTGACCTACCTCTACATAAACTACTGCAGCAGGCCCAAGGACTGTAACCCTTAAAGCAGAATATTCATCTGAATTGCCTCAATGGAATCGACGAGCTGGTAAAGATAGAGTTAGAACAGTTCCCGAACACCTACTCTGGATTCACCAGACAAGTAAATGATATGGGACGGCCGAAGTTAAAAGCACTCACACTTGTTCCGGAGGATCGCTTTACTACTGTAGACAGTCGCCCCAATCTCATCATCTCCTATTAATGCTACGCATAGGTCAGATCGTGTACTTTAGTCAGATTGACAGTCGCCCTTACTTCCCTTTTAGAGGAAAAATGTCTGACACAGCTCAAAGATTACTTGGAATGGTACTGATGTCGTGGCGTCGACCAGAGGTACCACATTTAGACTGTTACTAGAGGTGACGACCAAGAATGCCCTGTATCAACCACCTGTTGTTGATCCGGTTTAATACCCGATCCTTGGCAAGCTGCAGACGACCTGGTGCTATGCCAGGTACGAAGCAGTGATATTAAGAATAATTATCCCCCCCTGATGTGGCCTAGTTGCTTTTATGTTTTGGGCTGAGGGGAATTAACCACCATCGTAATACAACTGTCATACTGCAAAACAAAGATAATAATATATCATTACCCTTATAGTAAAAACAAAAACAATAATCATAACAAATGATAATTTATACTCGCTAGGCTTAGTAATTGCAGACTTCTTATTACATAGAAAGTATTAATTTTAGTTCAAGTAACTTGGTCTGTGTTCTTTTTACTGTATGGCATTTCTATACAATTATCTTTCACATACGTATATTACCATGTAATATATCTATCAAATATTTATGTCGTGTAATAAGCAGCAAACTGTGTTACAAATGCCAATGTTTCCCCCAAATATTGACATTGAAGTCAATTGAGTTCTAGAAAGGCGAAACGATTATGAAAGCCCATCACTATGAAATTCACAACGTTAGTCTGGTATATTAAAGTTCACAACCGAAAACTGTTAATGTACTTATCTTCTCCAGAAAACAGTTTAATAATCATTAAAACATAACGGGAATAGTTTGCCAATGTTGAAGTATGGACATCAAAGAGATGTGCATATCTACAACATACTTAAGGGTTACAGTGTTCAAACGATATGAAAAGACCTACGTATCTTTTACATCAGTCGTTATCTTGCTGGTTCATTTTGTCAACAAAAGCACGCGACTGCCATGTTTTCCAAAATTGGGCATTTGTAAAATCGCCCCTTTATGTGTAAATGTGGCTGAACGGGTATATATATTAGGACTATTACTTAGATTTTTACAATAAATGTGCTCATCATATGGATATCAATCAAACATAAAGAATTCATTGTTATATTGAAGATGCAAACAGAGACACATATTATCGGGCTTTTAAAAGCGTGTCGATAGAATTTTGTCCAACTGCATAAACACATTGACAGACGTGAGTCGAAAACCGACCTTGTTCAATTTAGAAAAATAAGTTATGTTCACATTGCATAGTCCTAGAGTCGGGTCATTTGCCATCGCCAGTTTACAGATGTTTCTAATGTGCTTGTACGACTAGAACACGAGCGGCAGTACAGGCGGATCTGGATCTGTATTACTAACAAACTTCCGATACTCTTTTTTAGATGGCATTGACCATATAAGTGTCGCGTAAGCACGCGCCGTTATCTCAAAATAATGGACCCTGTCGAGTTTAATTCATTGGCAACTGCCTGTATTCAAAGTGACGCGTTGGTTAATAATGGTAAGGAATTATTGACAATAAACATTGTGCTTTTGGAATGTGTAGCTTGTTATTAGAACAAAACCTGCGGTTTCAAAGGGATGAACAAATCACGTGTGGGAATTGAACACCTGCACATGTGATTCACACTTTATTTTGGATATGTTCACATCATAAAACTAGTAAATGCCAATGTTACTGCATAGTAATATAAGCCTGGAAAGATAATTTAGCAGTGCTACTGGAAACTTGAGCTTAGCGTAATAATAAAACATGTGGAAGAAGGTCTACCTGCACGTCTATAGTAATCGATCCAAATCGATACTGCTTTACAGACTGATTGATTCATCGATTTGTTGATTGATTGATTGATTGCTTAATTGATTGATTGATTGATTGATTGATTGATTGATTGATTGATTGATTGGGGTTTAACGCCGTTTTCAACAATTTTACAGTCATATCACGGCGGCCAGTAAACCTACTCATATATTTCCTGGTTTTCCTACACCAGTACTCTACACAACATACTTTCCAAGCAACTGACTGCTTTTCGACATAGACTGTTAGCCTATTGGTGAAAGACGAATGACGCTTGTCACAGTGACTTTTGTCAAACGTCGGAATAAATGTTGGCCGAGCTGGGATTCGAACTCATAACCCCTGGATTGACAGCCCGAGTCGCTGCCGACTGAGCTACCGTTTACTGACGAACGTTAAACATTTATGTCTCCAGACGTATAAGTGCGGAACTAGAATGTATGTGTCAAGACATACACATATATAACTAGAATGTATGTGTCAAGACATACACATATATAACTAGAATGTATGTGTCAAGACATACACATATAGAACTAGAATGTATGTGTCAAGATATACACATATAGAACTAGAATATGTCTCAAGACATACACATATAGAACTAGAATATGTCTCAAGACATATAAACATTGTCTGTTTTCTAACTGACTTAGTTTGATGAATTTAATATTAACCGAATAGTATACTAAATTGTTTTCATATACATGTACACTCGTTACAACTACGCCTAGGTTAGTTTTCCGTGAGCGCCGCCTTTTTCTGGAAAGCCTGAGCGGTATACATTTGCAGATCTGCATATACAATCGCCGTTTGTCGGTTTCTGTTGGTTTTCATGGAACATAGTTTATACATATCACGTGTTATATGCCATCTGTCTTCTGAGTGTAACTTTATTGATGAATTTGTTTCAGGCTTCATTATTTGAAAGTCCTCTCGAAACTTGTAATACTGATCTTGGTGACCTCATATCACTGAAGAGTTTCCTGTGAAGAAAGCACAGTTTAAATATTAGCCGTTTACCACCACAGGTACTCGTTTAAAATATAAAACTAGCACTTGACATTGGCTAAGTTCAAGACGAACCCGAGTTCGGGTTCCTCATGAACGAACCAGAGTTCGGATATCTCATGAACGGCAAGAGTTTTAACTCTAGTGACGTCATATGAACTTTTGACCCCGACTATTTGCAACCCTCCGAGCGAGATTTAGAAGAGATCCAAAATGGCGGAGGGTGGCAATTCTGGATGCTGGTGTGTAAATAATCCTAAAATACGAACCTCTTCGTTCAGTAATCAGTGATGTATTTATTTGTAAGGCGGATAAATAAGGATTTGTTTAATTGGGCACTTGCAAATAATTGCGCTCCGTCATTTAGACAACAGGAATACGCGTGCTTTCTGTGTATCGATACGGAGGCTTCAATTTTGAATTTTGACACCAGGGTTCACGAGAACCAAGTGTCCTCGCATGCGCATGCGCTATTGATGCACGTGCCCCTGCCCCTACCCTCCTTGAGTTCGTCATGAACTTAGCCTATATGTCAACATATAGTCAAATGCTATTTTTAGATTTGAAATGAGACTGGCACCTGTGTACCACCAAGTTTACACCAATTCTACTGTAAACGAATTTGTAAACATAGAGGCAAATATCGAAGATATCTTTGTTTGTTTTGTTCAGTTTTGTTATCAAAATTTACGACACAAGACCCAGGAGCATTTGAACTAGTATGGCATACATGCATCACAGTACTCAGGACTACCAGAGACATATACACGCAGAGATATATAAGCACAGAGACATATACACACAGAGACATACATGTATACACACAGAGACATATAAACACGACATATAAACACAGAGACATATAAACACAGAGACATATAAACACAGAGACATACATGTATACACACAGAGACATATAAACACAGAGACATGCATGAATACACACAGAGACATATAAACACATAGACATATAAACACAGAGACATATAAACACAGAGACATATACACACAGATACATATAAACACAGAGACATACATGTATACACACAGAGACATATAAACAATAAACACAGAGACATATAAACACCGAGACATATACACACAGAGACATATAAACACAGAGACATATAAACACAGAGACATATAAACAGAGACATATATGTCTCTAGGACTACTGAAAGTCGTTCACATGAAAACGCCAAAGATGTTGAAAGTACATTTTTAGATAAGATAAGAGTGTGTGAAGGGTTACGAAAATATTCTGTTAATTTTGTTTTGTTTACACACTTACTGCATACACAATAAAAAAGAAACTGTTTTTAATTAGTATAAATGTATATTGAATTTGTTTGGGGTTTAAAGCATAACAATCTTCAAATCAGGAAATAGAAAATGAGCGAAAGTGTCAACACTATAACCTGTACGCTTTACACAATAATGTGTGTATTTTTACGTCTCACGTAAAACCTTGCATAGAAAAATCAAAGCGCTGAAAGCTCTAATGGTATAGGGGCATATGTAAGTTGAAAATATATGGCATAGATACTATCACAAACATTGTTGAAACAATAAAAAAATACCTTTAAAACAAACCAAACTAAAAATGTGTGAAGCAACCCATACTGCCTGCCAATAACATATACCTTATTTATCAAAGTTTGACCCTTTTCTTGTATAAACAAAATAAATCAGGAAGGACAACAGATTGACAAAATACCGAACAGCGACCCTTAATTAAAATATTTCCAGTTCAGAAATCACTAAAGATCCACAGTGTATATTGTAATCATGCTGATAAATAAAAGACAATCGAAAGCATGCTAGAGTTATGTTTCTTTTTGAACTGCACATCTGTAGCTCTGCGTTTCCAATACACCAAGTCTTAAATTGATACATTGGACATCTATTGAGACAATAACCGAAGAAATGAAAACATGAGTTTACACCTAAAAAAACAGATCAGATTTGTGTTCAAAATATTGTATCGATCTCCTAATGTTTACGTGTGACGACTATGAAATGGATCCTCAAAACAGAAACAAAGTTTTGACCAATTAATGCAAACCGTAACGGACAGACGGACGGATGGATGAACACAAAGACGGACGGATGGATGAACACAAAGACGGACGGACAGTCAGTCGCTCCGGACAAAGTACACAGCTTGGGGAAGCATTCATTAACGAATAAGGGTTTTGATTGATTGGGGTTTAACACCGTTTTTAACAATTTCTCAGTTATATCACGGCGGCCAGTTCACCTACTCATGCATTTCCTGGTTTTCTCACACCAGTACTCCACACAACAATCTTCCCAAGCAACTGGCTGCTTTTCCACATAGACTTAGCCCATTGGTGGAAGACGAATGACGCATGTCGCATTGACTTTTGTCAATCGTCGGAAAGAAAGTTGGCCGAGCCGGGATTATTCGAACTCACAACCCCTGGATTGACAGCCCGCGTCGCTACCGACTGAGATACCGGGGCTCTGCTAACGAACAAGGGCATTTCACGCCGGGAACGCATGTGTTGCATGCGAAAGTCATATAATAGGTGAGAACATGGAAAGACAAAAATTTACAGATTCCAAACGCAGCATGCTAAAGTTATGGTAATGGTGCACTGCAAATCTGTAGGTCATACGTTACCTACAAACCAAGTTTGAAATGGATACAATGGAAATTAATTGAGACAATCGCTGAACTAAATAAGGAAAAATGGAGATAACTAACATAAACAGACCAGAGTTATGTACCTAGTACTTTGCCGTTCTCCTGATCACACGGTATAAGTGTGACCACTTTGAAATAAATCTGCCATACAGTAACAACGTGTTGACCAATACATGCAATCCATGACGGACGGACGAATGCACATTCAGGCAGACAGCCGGCCGGACACCGGATTATACCTCCAAGCTTTACAGACAGAGACAACTCATAAAGTATTGATTACAGAAGACTGATTCGATGCGTCTCCGAAATGGGACTGTACAAAGTTAATTTACAAACAAAAACATTTAGACTACATTTCTAGTTTATATGTCAACAGATAAATCTAGGACTAGATTACACGTTGACAGACGTTGAGTCTTCAATTAACGCAAATGCATATACATGATAAATTTTGTCCCAAAATCACTAGAAGCGCCTCAATTATAAAATAAATAATGACCTTGCGGTTATAACTCGTGTGTATGTTGACATTTTCGGTCAAATTTCTTTCCGACGTTTGACAAAAGTCAATGCGTCATTCGTCTTTCACCAATGGGCTAAGCCTATGTGGATGAGCAGCCAGTTGCTTGGGAAGATTGTTGTGTGGAGTACTGGTGTGAGAAAACCAGGAAATACATTTGTAGGTGAACAGGCCGCCGTGGTTTCACTGAGGAAATGTTATAAAACGGTGTTAACCCCTATCAATCAATATTGAAATTAAATTATCTCTAATTTGTAGATTTAATTTCTATTTCCTATTTTGAATAGTGATGTAAACATTGTGGAAAAAGATAAACTTGCTGATTATCATTCATCTGTTAAGGTGAGTCAAATGTGTCTAAAAGGGGCAAAGGTTAAAATAATAACTGTAGACAAATGTGTTCGTTATCTAGGTTATAGAAAAAAAGATTAATGTTCCAAAGCATTGTTTGGAAAAACGGAATTACTCATTGTCAGCAATTGCTCCGTTTGCAAATACACTTTCAACATTCGTATGTAACTAAGTAGCTATAACGGAAACGGTTCAACCGTTTCCCGCTTACAGTCGCTTGTTGACGCATGTGCAGCAGACGGCTGCAGAATTGTTTATCGTGATCCATTTCCTCTATTTCCACAAAGGTTTCAACTATATATTTTTCCCCTTGATGTAAGGCAAAATTGCTCGTTATCATTCATAATCTAGCATGTTTTAATTTGTCGAGTAAAAGAATGTCCACAGTAAAACGTTCATATATGAAAAGAATTTAATTTAAAACGTGTATGAAAGCATTATGTGAAAAGGAGGAATTGCTCATTGTCAGCAATAGCTCCATTTTCAACAATATATTCAATATTCGAACTGTTATAGTATCACGGAAAGGGTTCAGCTTCCATGGGGAGGATGTAACAATTTTCGGCTTACAGACGCCTACAGACGCATGTGCAGCAGACGACAATCGAAAACATTGTGACAAAAGGAGAAATTGCTTATCGTAGGCAATTTCTACTTTTGCCACGATGGTTTCAACTCCTTTCAATAATTGTATTTACAGTGATTTGCACATTTTTCTATCTATATAAGTCGACTGTTGTAAACTAATGGGGTCACAGCACGGTCGACGTTACCTAACACCACTGACATTGAGGTCAATCATAGTTCAGAGTGTGTTTCACGCGTTGGAACTATTTTGTCTCATTAATTAATGCAAGCGGAGGATTTTTCGTGATTCGGTCGAACCAGTGAAATCGTTGAAAAGGCAGAGTATAACCAATCAAAACTCGATGTTGGCGTATGTATACACATGTGGACTGTGGTTGCAGCCTTAATCAGACTTTTCGAAAGCAGCTTGAGTATGGTATAGAGGCGAAACGCCCCTATCCCAAAAATCGATGTCGCTTTATTCCGCTGAATGAATGATAAATTCCTATGTGTTTGAGAGCCTGCGTAAATGTAACAGTACACGAAACTGTCCTTCAATAGACTTAGTAGATCAACTATAATGTAACTATCCATTTAAAGTGTTCTTTAGTAAAACAAGAACCAACAACTTAGAGTTATTATTAGTGCTATTTATTTATCAAAGAGGGAAACAAGGAATGGCATACGATTTTTCCGCCAATACTAAGCATGAGTACATGTATGTGACTCGGGTCTCTCCGTCCATCTCACTGAAGAAAACCGAATTTCGTTTAACATGCAAAAGTATCTACTGAATCAAAATCATAAATGTGGGTGTTTTATGTTTTCAACAGTTGCTACGTAATTAGGAAGTTATTCACACATGACATTTTGCCTATTTTGAGTATTCAATATGATTTGGTGGAACTATTTTAGTGCGCACACTTTGTTTTGTCGACTGTACGGTCAACATCCGCTATAATCGTTTTCGATTTTAATAGTTAATTAGCTTCGCCTTTGAACCCGACTAAAAGCCACTATAATAGTTTGAGTGAAAATAGGCATTTTAATTGTAAATGCCAAATGAAATATTCCAAATAAGAGTGAAAATAGGCATTTTAATTGTAAATGACAAATGTAAATGTCCATATAAGATAACAATTATACATGTTATAATTGAGCGACCAAAAACCGCCAAAGGCTAAGCGCGACGCCCAGATAAATCTCTTTAACCCTTTCAGCGCCGAATTGTTTAAAGTAGACTCTTCCACGTTCAAACTCGCACGACTCTATTTTCATGTTATAGGATTATTGGAATATTTTTAAAACTCACAGCCAAACAATGCAGATTTCAGGTCTGAATCTGTATTGTTTGCAAAAAGCTCAATATTGCTTTTGGCGCTGAACGAGTTAAATGAATGTATAATTAAAGATTACAGTTGAAAACATTGTAGCAAAAGTAAAGGAGTTCATGCTCATCACATTTCAAAATTCATCGGATGCAGATGCGTCTGTTAGTGGGGTAGGGTTAAGCGTGTGACACTGAATACGAATACTTGAAAAAGCTGGAAGGTTTGTTTTTCTGTGGCGTTATGAAAATGTTAGAGTGCATCCTATCCTGCAAATATGAGAAGACGTATATATTTCTTTCCTGGTTAGAAGTAAACAAGGTTAGAAGGGAATTACATTATGTGACGTTCTTTGATTGATTCGTCCCTTCCTTCTCCTATTGGAAAAGAACACATTTCCAATAGTGACGACTCTGACGGACTCGCGAATCCGCACAGTTTCATCAAAGCGTTCACTGTTGGCACAGAGAGGACATACATCAAGATGAAACTTCTGGTTAAAGAAGGGCGTATTGTATTGCTATTGTAGGCTACTGTTGCTGCTAATAAATCAGCGGCTGATTTTTGGAAGTTTTATATGTGACGGAGATGGAATATGAATGATCCTAATACGATGTAATGTACTCGGTTTCCATACACAGCCTGACTAACCCGTCTCAATGGCCATAAAGAACGTATAGGATTGGCTGGGAAGAAGATTAGATATGACAAAATGAATTACGTCTCTATTTATGAATGAATGTAGCTATTCCTGGACCATCCCTGGGAACGACATGAACAACTGAGATGGGCTTGATATGTATCATACCAATATGTGAACCAGGACTGGTACTGTTCTATCTTTTTGACTGTGAATACTTCAATACGCCTGTGTATACACACGGTATCACCAGGGCATTCTCTGTCCCATTACATGTCGTATATACCCAGATGCAACTTCTGCCAAAACTACTAGACTTGTAGTCCCACGGCTGGTATCGTTACTGAGATGGAAGTACTAACTGCTTGACACGGCTAACTTCTCTCGCTAGTGGATGTCTTAACCCATTTCCGTATTATTTTATGCCATTGCAAGCTTGATGGAGGTACGAGAAACTAATGAAATAGTTATGGATAGATTCTTCTATTACATTAATAAAGATATTGTTTAAAAAAATCTACAATGTTCAACGATGTTTACAAAAATAAAAAAAAGGCACATTCCACGTTTATGAATGTATGTATGTTACAGTCAATCTGTGAAATCAGCCATTTTATGAAATGGCTGAAAATGTTAGCCTTTTTGTGAAATAACCAATTCACTCAGTCATTTCATGAAATGGCTAAATATTTCAGGCTTTTCATGAAATGACTAAAAAATTGTTCCAGCCATTTCATGAAATGGCTAAAATCAAACGTCTTTGGTCAAGTGGGACAAAATATAAGAAATATACCTTTAAGAAACAAGACTAAGACTAATGTTAACTGTACATTCCGTGTTAACGTCACAATTAGTCAGGAGCTTTTGCGGACATAGATCAAATTGATTTCTTGCATATTTTGAACTTATTATTCCAGACTTAACAGCAATAGTGTATATTAATGAAAGAAGAGTCACTGAGTAAAAATTGAGTGAAAGCGTTGTGACAAAAGGAGAAATTACTCATTATGAGCAGTTTTTCCTTTTTTTACAATGTTTTCAAAAAGCGTTTGTTTCAACAGTGCTAGAACGTGTCTATGTGAGGGGAAAGGATAAAAATATTACGTAATTCATATTTGTTGTAAGTAAATGTCATGTATTGGGCCGGAGGCCTTTCTCTGCAATAGGCAGGCAACTTTAAAAAAGCATCTGAACAAAATCGGAAACTTTCTATTACGAAAGAAGAGTCATTGAGTAAAAATTGAGGGAAAGCTTTGTGACAAGGGGAGAAATTGCTCATTATGAGCACTTTTTACTTTTGTTACAATGTTTTCAAAAAGCGTTTGTTTCAAAGGCGCTAGAAATTGTCTATGTGAGGGGAAAGGGTAAAGTAAATGTCATGTATTTTGGGCCGGAGGCCTTTGTTTACAAAATAAAAATTTGTATCGTTGTATCTTGTAGTGTACATGTTGTGTTCATCACAATTAAGAATCACACCAAGGATGTTTCTTGGGTCAACCATTGTCTCCTACTTCGCCGGCCTTTAGCTCTACACGTGATCGTTTGACTATTCCCTCCGCTTGTGACAACTGAGAATCACGGGCCCTTTTTCTCTGCTCAGTATTGACTGTTGCCGTTGATCCAGGTTGGAAGTAGATGTAGGCGTACTGGTATTGGAAGTAGCTAGTGGTTCTTCTATAGCTTTTATATTCATTTTATCAAACAAACTATACTTTTCATGATATAAAACATCTTATACACAGATTGGCTGAAATTGCACCAGCCAATCTTTGTAACATTGGCATTGAAATTTCAGCCATTTCTTTAAAAGCCTGAAATATTTAGCTATTTCATGAAATGACTGAGTGAATTGGTCATTTCACGAAAAGGCTAATTTTTTTAGCCATTTCATGAAATGGCTGATTTCACATATATTTAAAAAAAACGTAAATAATTACTACTTCAAAGGGGAAGTGCCAGTATGCTAAATTTAACATTAGATAAATGATAAGAAAACTAGAAATTAATAATTAGGTGCCCCTTAAAACATTTCTCGAATTATAGACAAATCTCCTCTATCACCACATACTATAACAACTAATTGTTTCATCCAAAATAGACTTTGAAACTGGTCTGTAGGTCAGATTGTGGTTATAATAGTTAGATATTTCACTTAGCATTTTTGATATAAAAACCGCATGAATGTTCATATTTAATTGTATATATATTACAATGCCTTATTCTAACACAATCCGAAATTGATGTACATGTATATCATGAGTTTAAAGACATTGTATGGTGATATATGTTAACTTCGAAACCTATCACATAGTTATATTGATGTATTAAAAGCGAGTGGACAGAAATCTAATTCGGACATTTCCGTCGCATGTATTTATATAGGTTTGCTTCTTTTAAAATGCAATGTTGTCAAAGTACGAATCGTTTCAAATCGATTAAAACCAGTCATATCTTTTCTTCTCCCCAATCTCATTATAACCAGACCTATTATTCACTCGCTCGTACATATATGCGATGACTGCCTCGTACAGGTCGTCTTAGATTGACCTTTGCGGCAGCCAATCATATTGTAGCCTATAAAATCGTTAGGTATAAAACAGTGTATATAACCCAAATAATTAAACGATACAGAGAAACTGTTATTTTCGAGTATTCCGATTGTAAAGAACCGATCGAATTAATTGGACCAAAACCACCACCGAGCACTTCATCATAAATAGTTGATTACATAGGGCTAATTCATGACGATCTTTAATGCGGTGAGTTGTTAAATGATATTGAGAATATTGAAGTTACATTGACTGCTTATGAATAACTAAAATCTAAGCTGACAACTGTTTTCTATGGTTACTATTGAGCAAAACATGAAGCCCGGTTAGATCAGTCGGTAGAGCATCAGACTTTTAAGGCTGACATAAACTCAGTAATCTAATGGTCAGGGGTTAGAGTCTCGTATTGGGCGCATCTTTTATCAATTACAATGAATTAGTGTGTCCTTGTTAAACCATGTTCTAGTCGTCCATGTATATCGTAATGTTCTTGTTAACGCGTAAACGAGTCTACATAATTCAACTGTTTTCTTCAAATGTTCACATATAATTTGTTTGAATTAGTGCGAAGTATTGAGAACTGGCCAATACACTTATTGTCCGTCCATGGGAAACGTTACAAGTTGGCGTTTGTGAACATTGTAGTTCCAAATCCAAGCCATTTAACCATTTAATAGCATGATGCCTTCTACCCAACCATTTCTTCATTTTGTATAGATGCGTCCCATTGTTTTATTATTTCATAACGGGTTTTTACAATAAGACTTTTCCCACGCACAAGAAATATGCAGACGATTTTGAAAACATCTAGGCAAAAACATGGAAACTCTCTATATATGAAAGAATAATTACTGAAAAAGGAGAAATTACTAGTTTTGAATAAGTTCTCCTTTTGTCACAATGTTTTCAAAAGTCGTCTGTTGCAGTGGCGTCAGAAAGCGGATATATGTGGGTCATTCTAACTGCACTAAACTTAACTTGTCCTCAACGAACCTTCACACAACACAATCATGATATTTCTCATCTCTGTTGACAATGTTCACTAACCTTTTTTTTCTAAAAAATATATCGTTCCAACCCAGATTACTTTAATCTAAATATGCACAATTACATGAGTTCTGATCTGTTTTTAACCTGTTTTCTAGAAGAATTTCATTCTAGTGATCAAAGTCCATTTTGACGATGACACTTGGTTTCCATCACCTGCATTGTGAACAGTGTTTAAAACGTAACTTATTACAACATACTAATTTGAGGAAATGTTTGCTGCAACATTACAAATGTCGCTGGGTCGTCAAAATGGTCCAAGAACAACCTGTATTGTGTTCGTATCTTTCTGTAACAGTTGTTCATTAAACCCTTAAATATTTCGATGGTCTTAAATAAACGATTTTAATTGGTACTAAAGTCACTTTCGAGAATTCATGTTCATCATTATATCACCGAATTCCCATCATTGTTCAACACAATGTTAAGTAGCCCGCTGTGAGTACGTTAGGCGTGTACCATTCTTGTTCCGCAATCCTGGCCATTAGAAAGAGATGAACAAGGGAGTTTGTGGTCATCTTTATATCAAATTAGGCCATTGTCAACAGTAGTCCAGTCACATCACGGTAATTCCTGCGAACATTGTCAGTGTTGCTGGTGATGTTATTTTTACATCACCAGTCGTAAAGTACGTGTATTATATTCCTTCGCGACCTTGACAGTAGAAGAGGAGTAATTGCTAACATTTTACTCGACCGGGGATCGAACCATGAAGTATCGCGGTCGCAATTACAATAAACTTACCAATTCAGGATTTTGGTATGACATTACTTTTCCAATTTACATTTTCTAATGGATAATTTACTAAATTGTCTTGCATACCCATTACGAACAAATAACTGATACTAGTAACCTTATACGAGAACCGACACACTGAACTTCTCGAAAAGCGAAGATCTAGATCGATCTTCACATCAAATCAGTCTGATCAGTAGAACAATATTCCGATCGAAATATAGTTAAACAAGAAGTCTGACAACAATCAGTAGAACAATTATTTGAAAAAAAAAAACGACTTCTAAAGTTTGCAATTTGATGGCAATTGTCAATTATCGTAGGTCAGATTTCATGTGACGGTGATTCATACATCTTGTGTTAATATTTTTGATTGAAGATGACTATGGATGTCTACTGGAGGAGTCATTTAAACCGCACCTTTTGAATAGGGGTATTATTGACTATCCGGTGTAGCATCATTTAAAGACACAACTAGCGGGTTTACACTTCTATTTGTGTTCGGTATACGCATTAAGGCCCACAGCGGACAGTAGAGATTGAGGTGAAACTAAACGTACGCATAAACTCCAGACCCTTTTCTTTACGCCTTATAAACGATAAAACACAAAATAACCAAATAGAAGAGACTAAACGTACACACAGACTCCCATTACCCTTTTCTGTACGCCACATACACGATTAAACACAAAATAACCAAATAGAAGAGACTAAACGTACGCACAGACTCCCATGACCCTTTTCTGTACGCCTTATACACGATAAAACACAAAATAACCAAATAGAAGAGACTAAACGTACGCACAGACTCCCATTACCCTCATCTGTACGCCACATACACGATACACGATGTTCTACAATGCCTACATTGTACCACTGCTTGATTATTGTTGCCATATTTGGGGTACTTGTCAAAGAAAAAACGCAATAAAAATTATTAAGCTTCAAAAACGAGCCGCAAGACTGGTTCTAAACCAAGCCAAAATATCAAATTCCGAGTGTAGTCTACAATCAATGGGTTGGCTTAATTTTGACAAAAGATGTCGTTACCATGCTGCGGTTCTCATTCATAAAACAATTAACAACATGACGCCGTCCTATATGAATGATGTAATAACAATATCTAAAAACCAATCGTATACTCTGAGATCACAAACAAACAATGATCTTACTCTACCCTATATACCTCGCACTAACTACGGCAAAAATACATTTACCTTCTATGGAATGCGTGTTTGGAATGAATTACCATTGGAAATTCGCAATATCAGCAACAATAAAACTTTCAAAAATAGAGTGAAATATCACTTACTACAAGAAAAATAAGACCCTATCCCAATAACAACTTAATTCAATAACATGTTGAATATCAATGTTTATATTTGCATAAAAGCAAACATAACAGTTCATTTGTGTCTGCCTACTGTTTTATCATTTCATGTTCTCATCTATCATTCACCATCTTAAGTACATTGTATCATAGTATCATACTAACATTCACCTTATTCAAATTGAAATGTAGTTTCTATTTGAAGGCCACATGGCAGATAAGTCATATGCAATTCATTTGTTATATTACTTAATGTGCAACCTTCGTTAAATAAAGATTTTATTATTATTATTATTATTATAAAACACAAAATAACCAAATAGAAGAGACTAAACGTACGCACAGACTCCCATGACCCTTTTCTGTACGCCTTATACACGATAAAACACAAAATAACCAAATAGAAGAGACTAAACGTACGCACAGACTCCCATTACCCTTTTCTGTACGCCACATACACGATAAAACACAAAATAACCAAATAGAAGAGACTAAACGTACGCACAGACTCCCATTACCCTTTTCTGTACCTCACATACACGATAAAACACAAAATAACCAAATAGAAGAGACTAAACGTACGCACAGACTCCCATTACCCTTTTCTGTACGCCACATACACGATAAAACACAAAATAACCAAATAGAAGAGACTAAACGTACGCACAGACTCCCATGACCCTTTTCTGTACGCCACATACACGATAAAAAACAAAATAACCAAATAGAAGAGACTAAACGTACGCACAGACTCCCATTACCCTTTTCTGTACGCCACATACACGATAAAACACAAAATAACCAAATATAATAGACTAAACGTACGCACAGACTCCCATTACCCTTTTCTGTACGCCACATACACGATAAAGCACAAAATAACCAAATAGAAGAGACTAAACGTACGCACAGACTCCCATGACCCTTTTCTGTACGCCACATACACGATAAAACACAAAATAACCCAATAGAAGAGACTAAACGTACGCACAGACTCCCATGACCCTTTTCTGTACGCCACATACACGATAAAACACAAAATAACCAAATAGAAGAGACTAAACGTACGCACAGACTCCCATTACCCTTTTCTGTACGCCACATGCACGATAAAACACAAAATAACCAAATAGAAGAGACTAAACGTACGCACAGACTCCCATGACCCTTTTATGTACGCCACATACACAATAAAACACAAAATAACCAAATAGAAGAGACTAAACGTACGCAAGACTCCCATGACCCTTTTCTGTACGACGTACACTCGATAAAACACTAAACAATCGGACGCGGCTCACTGGTTTCCTTGGATTGGTCAGACATTTTGTAATCCTGAATCGATTTGTCAAATAAGATTACATACAGTGTTACTCATTCACAGATGAATCAAACTATAACCATTCAATCATGTCTCTACAACAGACGAAAAGACAACTTTTGAAAACGCTAAGTAAAGTGGACGAACCGCTAAAAGAGAGTAATTTCTACTTTTCCCACATTTGTTGCGTCCATTGCAGTTATAGGTATAACGTCCATTTTATCTCTTGTTATACATGCTTCTTGAAAGTTTCAAAGCAAAGGATTCATAATTATTTATATTCAGCTAACGGTAAGAAATCATAATGCCTTTCGAGTAACTGTTTGAAGGGAAATCCTTAAATCGGACATTGTTTAGGAGCGCCGAGGTATGGTCGAGTGCAGTTAATATGGGTTTTGATTAAAGGGAGACTTTTTCCAATAAACATAGCTGTTTGGGGATATCAGTACGCTATTATATATGTACTACTTCAAATAAACATGGTTGTCTGGTGTTACCATTGTGATACTATATATGGTCTGTTTCCAATAAACATGGTTGTCTGGTGTTACCATTACGATACTATATATGGGCTGTTTCCAATAAACATGGTTGTCTGGTGTTACCATTATGATACTATATATGGTCTGTTTCCAATAAACATGGCTGTCTGGTGTTACCATTGTGATACTATATATGTGCTGTTTCCAATAAACATGGTTGTCTGGTGTTACCATTGTGATACTATATATGGGCTGTTTCCAATAAACATGACTGTCTGTGTTACCATTGTGATACTATATATGGTCTGTTTCCAATAAACATGTCTGTCTGGTGTTACCATTACGATTATATATGGGCTGTTTCCAATAAACATGGTTGTCTGGTGTTACCATTGTGATACTATATATGGTCTGTTTCCAATAGACATGTCTGTCTTGTGTTACCATTACGATACTATATATGGGCTGTTTCCAATAAACATGGTTGTCTGGTGTTACCATTGTGATACTATATATGGGCTGTTTCCAATAAACATGGTTGTCTGGTGTTACCATTACGATACTATATATGGGCTGTTTCCAATAAACATGGTTGTCTGGTGTTACCATTACGATACTATATATGGGCTGTTTCCAATAAACATGTCTGTCTGGTGTTACCATTGTGATACTATATATGGGCTGTTTCCAATAAACATGGTTGTCTGGTGTTACCATTGTGATACTATATATGGGCTGTTTCCAATAAACATGGTTGTCTGGTGTTACCATTACGATACTATATATGGGCTGTTTCCAATAAACATGTCTGTCTGGTGTTACCATTGTGATACTATATATGGGCTGTTTCCAATAAACATGGTTGTCTGGTGTTACCATTACGATACTATGTATGGTCTGTTTCCAATAAACATGTCTGTCTGGTGTTACCATTACGATACTATATATGGTCTGTTTCCAATAAACATGTCTGTCTGGTGTTACCATTACGATACTATATATGGGCTGTTTCCAATAAACATGGTTGTCTGGTGTTACCATTGCGATACTATATATGGGCTGTTTCCAATAAACATGGTTGTCTGGTGTTACCATTACGATACTATATATGGGCTGTTTCCAATAAACATGTCTGTCTGGTGTTACCATTGTGATACTATATATGGGCTGTTTCCAATAAACATGGTTGTCTGGTGTTACCATTGTGATACTATATATGGGCTGTTTCCAATAAACATGGTTGTCTGGTGTTACCATTACGATACTATATATGGGCTGTTTCCAATAAACATGTCTGTCTGGTGTTACCATTGTGATACTATATATGGTCTGTTTCCAATAAACATGGCTGTCTGGTGTTACCATTACGATACTATATATGGGCTGTTTCCAATAAACATGGCTGTCTGGTGTTACCATTGTGATACTATATATGGGCTGTTTCCAATAAACATGCCTGTCTGGTGTTACCATTGTGATACTATATATGGGCTGTTTCCAATAAACATGGCTGTCTGGTGTTACCATTGTGATACTATATATGGGCTGTTTCCAAAAAACATGGTTGTCTGGTGTTACCATTACGATACTATATATGGGCTGTTTCCAATAAACATGGTTGTCTGGTGTTACCATTACGATACTATATATGGGCTGTTTCCAATAAACATGGTTGTCTGGTTTTACCATTACGATACTATATATGGGCTGTTTCCAATAAACATGTCTGTCTGATGTTACCATTGTGATACTATATATGGGCTGTTTCCAATAAACATGGTTGTCTGGTGTTACCATTACGATACTATATATGGTCTGTTTCCAAAAAACATGTCTTTCTGGTGTTACCATTACGATACTATATATGGTCTGTTTCCAATAAACATGTATGTCTGGTGTTACCATTACGATACTATATATGGGCTGTTTCCAATAAACATGGCTGTCTGGTGTTACCATTACGATACTATGTATGGTCTGTTTCCAATAAACATGGCTGTGTGATGTTACCATTGTGATACTATATATGGGCTGTTTCCAATAAACATGGTTGTCTGGTGTTACCATTGTGATACTATATATGGGCTGTTTCCAATAAACATGACTGTCTGTGTTACCATTGTGATACTATATATGGGCTGTTTCCAATAAACATGTCTGTCTGGTGTTACCATTACGATACTATATATGGGCTGTTTCCAATAAACATGGTTGTCTGGTGTTACCATTACGATACTATATATGGGCTGTTTCCAATAAACATGGCTGTCTGGTGTTACCATTACGATGCTATATATGGTCTGTTTCCAATAAACATGGCTGTCTGGTGTTACCATTGTGATACTATATATGGGCTGTTTCCAATAAACATGGTTGTCTGGTGTTACCATTACGATACTATATATGGTCTGTTTCCAATAAACATGGCTGTCTGGTGTTACCATTACGATACTATATATGGTCTGTTTCCAATAAACATGTCTGTCTGGTGTTACCATTGTGATACTATATATGGGCTGTTTCCAATAAACATGGTTGTCTGGTGTTACCATTGTGATACTATATATGGGCTGTTTCCAATAAACATGACTGTCTGTGTTACCATTGTGATACTATATATGGGCTGTTTCCAATAAACATGTCTGTCTGGTGTTACCATTACGATACTATATATGGGCTGTTTCCAATAAACATGGTTGTCTGGTGTTACCATTACGATACTATATATGGGCTGTTTCCAATAAACATGGCTGTCTGGTGTTACCATTACGATACTATATATGGTCTGTTTCCAATAAACATGGCTGTCTGGTGTTACCATTGTGATACTATATATGGGCTGTTTCCAATAAACATGGTTGTCTGGTGTTACCATTACGATACTATATATGGTCTGTTTCCAATAAACATGGCTGTCTGGTGTTACCATTACGATACTATATATGGTCTGTTTCCAATAAACATGTCTGTCTGGTGTTACCATTGTGATACTATATATGGGCTGTTTCCAATAAACATGTCTATCTGGTGTTACCATTACGATACTATATATGGGCTGTTTCCAATAAACATGGCTGTCTGGTGTTACCATTACGATACTATATATGGTCTGTTTCCAATAAACATGGTTGTCTGGTGTTACCATTGCGATACTATATATGGGCTGTTTCCAATAAACATGGTTGTCTGGTGTTACCATTGCGATACTATATATGGGCTGTTTCCAATAAACATGATTGTCTGGTGTTACCATTGCGATACTATATATGGGCTGTTTCCAATAAACATGGTTGTCTGGTGTTACCATTACGATACTATATATGGGCTGTTTCCAATAAACATGTCTGTCTGGTGTTACCATTGTGATACTATATATGGTCTGTTTCCAAAAAACATGGCTGTCTGGTGTTACCATTACGATACTATATATGGGCTGTTTCCAATAAACATGGCTGTCTGGTGTTACCATTGTGATACTATATATGGGCTGTTTCCAATAAACATGCCTGTCTGGTGTTACCATTGTGATACTATATATGGGCTCTTTCCAATAAACATGGCTGTCTGGTGTTACCATTGTGATACTATATATGGGCTGTTTCCAATAAACATGGTTGTCTGGTGTTACCATTACGATACTATATATGGGCTGTTTCCAATAAACATGGTTGTCTGGTGTTACCATTGTGATACTATATATGGGCTGTTTCCAATAAACATGGTTGTCTGGTGTTACCATTACGATACTATATATGGGCTGTTTCCAATAAACATGGTTGTCTGGTGTTACCATTACGATACTATATATGGGCTGTTTCCAATAAACATGGTTGTCGGTGTTACCATTACGATACTATATATGGGCTGTTTCCAATAAACATGGTTGTCTGGTGTTACCATTACGATACTATATATGGGCTGTTTCCAATAAACATGTATGTCTGGTGTTACCATTGTGATACTATATATGGGCTGTTTCCAGTCTGGTGTTACCATTACGATACTATATATGGACTGTTTCCAATAAACATGATTGTCTGGTGTTACCATTACGATACTATATATGGGCTGTTTCCAATAAACATGGCTGTCTGGTGTTACCATTACGATACTATATATGGTCTGTTTCCAATAAACATGGCTGTCTGGTGTTACCATTGTGATACTATATATGGGCTGTTTCCAATAAACATGGTTGTCTGGTGTTACCATTACGATACTATATATGGTCTGTTTCCGATAAACATGGCTGTCTGGTGTTACTATTACGATACTATATATGGTCTGTTTCCAATAAACATGTATGTCTGGTGTTACCATTGTGATACTATATATGGGCTGTTTCCAATAAACATGTCTGTCTGGTGTTACCATTACGATACTATATATGGGCTGTTTCCAATAAACATGGCTGTCTGGTGTTACCATTACGATACTATATATGGTCTGTTTCCAATAAACATGGTTGTCTGGTGTTACCATTACGATACTGTATATGGTCTGTTTCCAATAAACATGGTTGTCTGGTGTTACCATTGCGATACTATATATGGGCTGTTTCCAATAAACATGGTTTTCTGGTGTTACCATTGCGATACTATATATGGGCTGTTTCCAATAAACATGGTTGTCTGGTGTTACCATTACGATACTATATATGGGCTGTTTCCAATAAACATGGCTGTCTGGTGTAACCATTGTGATACTATATATGGGCTGTTTCCAATAAACATGGTTGTCTGGTGTTACCATTACGATACTATATATGGGCTGTTTCCAATAAACATGGTTGTCTGGTGTTACCATTACGATACTATATATGGGCTGTTTCCAATAAACATGGTTGTCTGGTTTTACCATTACGATACTATATATGGGCTGTTTCCAATAAACATGTCTGTCTGATGTTACCATTGTGATACTATATATGGGCTGTTTCCAATGAACATGCCTATCTGGTGTTACCATTGTGATACTATATATGGGCTGTTTCCAATAAACATGGCTGTCTGGTGTAACCATTGTGATACTATATATGGGCTGTTTCCAATAAACATGGTTATCTGGTGTTACCATTACGATACTATATATGGGCTGTTTCCAATAAACATGGTTGTCTGGTGTTACCATTACGATACTATATATGGGCTGTTTCCAATAAACATGGTTGTCTGGTTTTACCATTACGATACTATATATGGGCTGTTTCCAATAAACATGTCTGTCTGATGTTACCATTGTGATACTATATATGGGCTGTTTCCAATAAACATGGTTGTCTGGTGTTACCATTACGATACTATATATGGTCTGTTTCCAATAAACATGTCTGTCTGGTGTTACCATTACGATACTATATATGGTCTGTTTCCAATAAACATGTCTGTCTGGTGTTACCATTACGATACTATATATGGGCTGTTTCCAATAAACATGGTTGTCTGGTGTTACCATTACGATACTATATATGGGCTGTTTCCAATAAACATGGTTGTCTGGTGTTACCATTTCGATACTATGTATGGTCTGTTTCCAATAAACATGGCTGTCTGATGTTACCATTGTGATACTATATATGGGCTGTTTCCAATAAACATGTCTGTCTGGTGTTACCATTATGATACTATATATGGGCTGTTTCCAATAAACATGGTTGTCTGGTGTTACCATTGTGATCCTATATATGGGCTGTTTCCAATAAACATGGTTGTCTGGTGATATCATTAGTATTCATTACCATACTAAAGATGGACTATTTCCAATAAACTTGACTGTTTTGGGATAGCATTGCGGTACTATATAAGGCTTATTTCAAATAAACATGGCTGTCTGCGGATAACATATTTATTTGACAGTGTGATATATTTTCTTGTCTATTTAATCGTTGGATATTTTACTATGATATTTTATTTTCAGTGTTCTTATGAGGCTACTTGTCTGAAAATAACTAACTTGTGATATTTTCCGGGAGTCTGTACCATATAGGAATCCACAAACCATGCTCTTAAACTACCAGCATGGGGTTTGGGTGATTCGTTTAGATGATTTCTATTCCTGAATGCTCAATATGTTCGCTTGAGGAACTACTCTGATAATCTACATACAATGCTCCGTTCGTGAAATATGATATATGTTGTTTCGGTGTTGATGTTTAAAAAGATCTGTTTGCCAGTTTTTAAGTTCCTGTTTCCTATTTGAGAGGATCATACATTTTGCAAAACATTTTATTCTTCTTCTTCCTTGCAAGAAAGAATATACAATAGTTCTTTCGTATTTATTTTTTATCTTTTTAAGGTGGGAAACTGTTTTCAATTATTTGAATGCATCTACTCGAAATATGCAATTAATTGAGTGACCATCTCTATAACGTCATCTGTATTAAGTACAGTTCCACATACATAAATATCAGGCAGGGTCAACGGATGTCGATGTTAGTTTACACTAAGACTAGCTACCCGACCAACAATACAACTCATATTTATTTTTGCGGAAAATTCCGCCGGCAAGATGGGTTGGAATTCATCCATCATAACATATCAAAACTTAAACACACTGTAATTGAAAATAGTTTAGTTCAGAAAAAGGAGCTATGGTAAAAAGCATAACATTGATGCTATCAGTTGATAGAATTATCTTTCAAATAATGCATTGAAACATAAAAAAGAAAAACTAATTTAGCCACAAGGATTTTTTATCGTATTTCTTTATTAAATATGATAGATTCCTTCTCCTTACAGATTGATTTGAGTACAAAAGAGGTAATTAACTTCATTGTTATGTGTTCATAAAGGCGGAATATGACCGATAAATCTTCAGTTCTGCCTTATTCGTCGAAATAGGAAACTTCGACGAATAAGAATAACCACAGCACTCTATTCATTGCTATACGCACAAAAACGCCCACACTATCATATTACAAGCTGTTAAAGATGTCATTGAATCTTGGGCAATCTTTACAATTTCCATGATTTGAGCCGTCATGCGAGAAAACCAACATAATGGCCTCTGCGACCCAGCTTAGCATAAGCATGTCGCGCAGGCTTACCGAGATCGACACTTTTCGCCTCATGTAGATTTTCTGTTTCAGGAATCATTACTCTATACCTCTATCCCCCTGAGACGGAATGTGTCGGCCCGGATCAGTCTGCATGGACTGCGCAGGCTGATCTGGGTCAATACATTACGCAGAGGCCATATTGTTGGTTTTCTCGCGGGACGGCTCATTTGTAGTTGTATCATTTTACTTTACAAGTAAATAGGATATATAGCAATACCCTGTCTAACTGTGTGACTAAGAACATTTTCATGCCATAAATTTGTAACCCGTCGATATCAAAAGATCGTATTTGACACAAATACTGCTTGACAAGATGGTGCGTCATGATCTTGATCTACGGTCATTTGATAAAGGTCAACGTCAGAGCTAATTGAGGAGAAGAAAATTGTAAATAAACAATGCCTAGCTATGTCGGGTCTTAACGAATCTGTTTAAAGTCAAGACTCAGGCAAGCACGTGCTTCCATACATTGAATAATCGTACAGTCAATACTCAGGCGAGAACGTGCTTCCATACATTGAATCAACGTACAGTCAAGACTCAAACGAGCACAAAATTCAATATATTGAGTCAGCATACAGTCAATACTCAGGCGAGCACGTGCTTCCATACATTGAATCAGCGTACAGTCAACACTCAGGAGAGCACGTACTGCCATACATTTAATCAGCGTACAGTCAACACTCAGGCGAGCACGTGCTGCCTTACATTGAATCAGCGTATATTCAACACTCAGGCGATCACGTGCTGCGATACATTGAATCAGCGTATAGTCAATACTCAGGCGAACACGTGCTTCTATACATTGAATCAATGTACAGCTAATACTCAGGCCAGAACGTGCTGCCATGCATTGAATCAGCATACTGTCAATATTTGGGCGAGCATGTGCTGCCATACATTGAATAATCGTACAGTCAATACTCAGGCGAGCACGTGCTTCCATACATTGAATCAACGTACAGTCAATACTCAGGTAAGCACGTGCTGCTATACATTGTAATAGCATAGAGTCAGTACTCAGACGAGCACGTGCTTACATACATTGAATCAGCATACAGTCAATACTCAGGCGAGCACGTGCTTCCATACATTGAATGAACGTACAGGCAATACTCAGGCGAGCATGTTCTGCCATACATCGAAGCAGCGTAAGTCATTATTAAGGCGAGCACGTGCTTTCATACATTGAATTATCGTACAGTCAATACTCAGTCGAGCATGTGGTGCCATATATTGAATCAGAGTAAGGCAATACTCAGGCAAGCACGTGCTTCTATACATTGAATTATCGTACAGTCATTACTCGGGCGAGCACATACTTAAATATATTGAGTCAGCATACAGTCAATACTCAGGCGAGCACGTGCGTTCATACATTGATTCAACGTACAGTCAATGCTCAGACGAACACGTGCTTCCATACATCGAATCAAAATACAGCGTATATTCAACACTCAGGCGATCACGTGCTGCGATACATTGAATCAGCGTATAGTCAATACTCAAGCGAGCACGTGCTGCCATACATTGAATCAGCGTATATTCAACACTCAGGCGATCACGTGCTGCGATACATTGCATCAGCATATAGTCAATACTCAGTCGAACACGTGCTTCTATACATTGAATCAATGTACAGCCAATACTAAGGCGAGCATGTCTTGCCATGCATTGAGTCAGCGTACAGTCAAGAATAAGGCGTGCACGTGCTGCAATACATTGAATCAGCCTCTAGTCAAGAATCAGGCCAGCACGTGCTGCCATATATTGAATCAGCGTACAATAAATACTCAGGCGAGCACGTGTCTCCATACATTGAATAATCGTACAGTCAATACTCAGGCGAGAACGTGCTTCCCATACATTGAATCAACGTACAGTCAAGACTCAGGCGAGCACAAACTTCAATATATTGAGTCAGCATACAGTCAATACTCAGGCGAGCACGTGCTTCAATACATTGAATCAGCCTACAGTCAATACTCAGACGAGCACATGCTTCCACACATTGAATCAGCGTACAGTCAATACTCAGGCGAGCACGTGCTGTCATACATTGAATAATCGTACAGTCAATACTCAGGCGAGAACGTGCTTCCATACATTCTAGCCAGAACCTTCAGCTGTCCGTGTACCAGTAGTTAATTATTACGTGCATCTTCTAACAAAACATGAGAACTGCAGCCCTATTAGTTTGACGCAAATATACTTTAGATATGAAGAGTCAATAAGAACCCAAATCGTAAAACGCGACTCATTTCTGAGCCCACCAATATTATTGCCTCTGCGTAATGTATCGCCCGTGATCAGCCTGCGCAGTCCGCGCAGACTGATCCGGGCTGACACATTCCGTCTCAACGGGATAGAGGTATAGATAGAGTTATGATTCCTGAAACAGAAAATCCGCAGGAGGCGAAAGGTGTCTGTCCGGGTACGTCTGCGGGGCATGCTTAGGCTGATCTCGGTCGATACGAGTCCACAATGTTGGTTTTTATCGCGGGACGGCTCATATTTAATGTTTGTTTTACACTTTTCTAGCCAATGAACATTGCAACCTCAAGCGTGTAGATAGGTCGATTGTAATCGGAGAGTGTATTATAACCTTTGACCCATGGCCATATAATCAATTTGAGTAGAGTCCCTGTTGTAAGATTGGAATCAAATTTGGTATTAGTCCCTGGGGTTTTAGTCCTGGGGTATTAGTCTCCGGGGTATAAGTGCCACCTAACCAGTTTAGTTTAAGATTAACCTTCGACAGCAACATAATACATTTATTTATTTCAGTTAATGAAAAACATGACATTACGCATAGCATTATATAATAACTATAATAATTTAGATGTTGAATATCATAAGAAGTATTTTAAGGAGATATGCTGTATAGGATTGTATCAACACTTAAATTAAGGGTACCAGGACAAGCATTAGTCCCAAGGAGGACTCAAAAAGGAAAAATGTATTCCCTTGTTTCCATTGACGTCCTTGTTTCCTAACTGTAGAACAGTCAACACTTAATAATAGACTTCAATAATTGCGTTCACCCAGTAAAGAATCATAGTGTATAGTTACATGTAGTGGTCATCATCTCAAATGAGTAGTTTTGGGCCAAAATATGTCGACGCTCTTTTTATATTCTGGAATATTCTTGAATTAGATAAAAACTGTATCTAAATGTGTCCGTTTTACCCGTGACGGATGTTAACTACCTGATATACGATCAACACAATGACTATACAAATATATTATCAGATTGATGAAATGGAACTCACTTATTTGTAATTTTTCTGATTATATATCAGATGTAACACATAATAATTAGTATTCAGAAATGCGAGAGTTTAAATAAGGAACATGACCTTATTTTTCCACATACTAATGTTACATTTTGTATTAGATGAAAATAAGGCAAATTTTTCAAAAGAGAAACATTTCAATTTATAAATGTTATAGAAAATAACAAAAGAAGCCCGGTGGTATCCGCCCCTCAAAAAACGGATGCCTGACCCTAACATGTGGACATACAATGGATTTATAAACTAACCAAGTGTCAACAAAAACGAGAATAGTCCTAGGTTTGCAACACATGAACTATACACGTTATAAAGATCGGATGAAAATGTTCGCCTCCGTGGTCATTAAAGAAACAATTTCAACCATGACTTATCTTGTAATGTACACAATTAAGTCATTTAAGTTGGTGCTATACACTCACGAAAACAAATATCCCTGTAGTTGCTACATGAGACTAGTATCGTTTAAGTTGTTACTAACGATGACTCTTAATTATGATTTCATTATGACAGAAATAAGAACACATCTGAGCCGTCCCGCGAGAAAACCAACATTATGGAATCTGCGTAATGTATAGACCCAGATCAGCCTGTGCAGTCCGCGCAGACTGATCCGGGCCGACACATTCCGTCTCAGTGGGATAAAGCTTTAGAGTAATGGTTCCTGAAACAAGAGAACCACAGGAGACGAAAAGTGCCTGTTCGGGTTAGCCTGCGCGGCATGCTTAGGCTGATCCGGGTCGATACTTTACGCAGAGACCACAATATTGGTTTTTTCCCGGGACGGCTCAATACTATTACACTTGTTAACATTTTATAGAGGAATTACGAAGTAACGAATTGAGTGTGTTATCTTATTCAAATCGATAGTCACTAGTACTTGTAAACATAATAAAGAAATAGTCTAATATGAAAGCTGTCGACTTAATAGCATTTTCAAGATAAAGCCCACAACACACATACAGACAGATGACCACAATCACGACCCCATAAGGTGACTCGAACCTATGTCCCTCAGATGCCTGTGTATAGGTCAAACTTAAAAGTCGGATGCTCTACCGACTGAGCTAATCTTGATCCACATTTTCCTCGAATCTTATCACTAAATAAATAGCAAGCTTAGACTTTACTCTAATCATAATCACTCAGTGTATCCTTTACGGCTGGGCCAGAAGTCAAAGCATTTTTGATCGATATACTTCACTGTATTCAATCTACAACAGAAGAAGGCGGCTTGAACATTTCCAACATGCACTTTTCACAATTCCGTGCTTTGTTATGATATAGGCAGGCAACGGAATTGGAATCGGTTTTGTAACGGTAAGAAGTGACATTCCAAACCTTTCACATACCAATACAAAATCTTACGGTTATGTTTGAAATGTACAAAAACCTCGGTTTTGTAACGGTAAGAAGTGACATTCCAAACCTTTCACATACCAATAAAAAATCTTACGGTTATATTTGAAATGTACAAAAACCTCCGTGTGCGGTTGTAGAATCTTATCACCGAAGTTTAGCACAATCGAGCCAGGTTAGTACTTGGATGGGTGACCGCCTGGGAATATCGGCTGCTGTAGACTTAAAGAGGCCGTATCGTAGTCTATCGGTGGTATATTGGTAGAGCGTCCGGCTCGGGTGTGCGAGGTCGCGGGGTCAATCCCCGGCTGTGTCATACTAAATACTTTAAAAGTGGTAGTTTCCTTCTTAGGGCGCTCAGGACGGTGGGCTAAGCATTACGACTGACTCTCAGGATAAATGGATCATTACTTCTGGTAACTGACCCATGAAATACCGTGATATAACTGAAAACATGTTGGAAGCTTCGTTAAACACCATGTAAACAAACAATACGTTGTTGGATGAATACAGTGTACATAATCACAACATAAGCGCATCATACTATGGTGGCATTACACATCAGTAGGTTCGTTTCCACAAAATTGGAATAATAATTTACCAACAAAACATCTGTTTAACACGATAATGCAATGTCTAAACAAAACTTTATTTTTTATTAATTATTATCCTGGCTAGATAGCTGACTTTGAAGAGAGAGGCTTTATATTACAATAAAAGTATATTGTATTGAATTGTATTGTAAAGAATGTCATTTTCAAATATGATCCATGTCCCTCTCACGTTCTCCCGTTATGTCAATATTCAGGATTTTCGTACATTAAAGACTAATAGGAAATCAGTTATATTGCATTTTACTTCTATAAAAAAAACACTATTACCACGGAGAAAAGTAGTTTTGTACAAACGTTCAACTTCACAGTTATGCATTTGTCTATTAAGCCAAATGCTATTTTTTCATAATTAAGTACCAAGAGGTAAAAGTAAATAAATAATACTAAGCACATGGTTTGAAGCTGATACTGATTGGGTGTACCTATGGGAAAAAGCATGCATCTCATGAAAAAGCAGTCTTTATTAAAATTTTCATTCATGCTCTACTGATCCCTATCTTTATTAAGCACTAAACCGGTGATATTAAATGATGTTCCATTTCTTTGAGAATCTTTGTGTTTTGCTGACCACAATAAAAACGGAGTATAGACAAAGTCATTCAATTGCATTTGTAAAATAATAATAATATATTTAAAATATTGTTCGAATATATTGATTCATATGTCGATAGTCTTTTTCCCTTTCCCGCGTAAAAACAATCATCAGCAAACGACTTTAAAAGCATCTCGGCACAACTATGGTAAATTGCTATAAATAAAAATGGAGTTGAACAAGTTGTGATAAAAGTAAAAACTAAAAAGTGCTCATTATGAGAATGTTTGCAAAAGTAGTATGCTGCAGCGGCATCAAACTCCGGCTGGACACAGGTGATCAGTATATATAGATGCTTGCCATGTACAGGACAGCGGTGATCAGTATATATAGATGTTTGCCATGTACAGGACAGCGGTGATCAGTATATATAGATGTTTGCCATGTACAGGACAGCGGTGATCAGTACATATAGATGCTTGCCATATACAGGACAGCGGTGATCAGTACATATAGATGCTTGCCATGTACAGGACAGCGGTGATCAGTACATATAGATGCTTGCCATGTACAGGACAGCGTTGATCAGTATATATAGATGTTTGCCATGTACAGGACAGCGGTGATCAGTATATATATATGCTTGCCATGTACAGGACAGCGTTGATCAGTACATATAGATTCTTGCCATGTACAGGACAGTGTTGATCAGTACATATAGATGAATGCCATGTACAGGACAGCGGTGATCAGTACATATAGATGCTTGCCATGTACAGGACAGCGTTGATCAGTATATATAGATGTTTGCCATGTACAGGACAGCGGTGATCAGTATATATAGATGCTTGCCATGTACAGGACAGCGTTGATCAGTACATATAGATTCTTGCCATGTACAGGACAGTATTGATCAGTACATATAGATGCATGCCATGTACAGGACAGCGGTGATCAGTATATATAGATGCTTGCCATGTACAGGACAGCGGTGATCAGTATATATAGATGTTTGCCATGTACAGGACAGCGGTGATCAGTACATATATATGCTTGCCATGTACTGGACAGCGTTGATCAGTACATATAGATGCACGCCATTTACAGGACAGCGTTGATCAGTACATATGGATGCTTGCCATGTACATTCCAGTGTTGATCAGTACATATAGATGTTTGCCATGTACATGCCAGTGTTGATCAGTACATATAGATGTTTGCCATGTACAGGACAGCGTTGATCAGTACATATAGATGCTTGCCATGTACAGGACAGCGTTGATCAGTACATATAGATGTACACCATGTACATGACAGCGTTGATCAGTACATATAGATGCACGTCATGTACAGGACAGCGTTGATCAGTACATATAGATGCTTGCCATGTACAGGACAGCGGTGATCAGTACATATAGATGCTTGCCATGTACAAGACAGCGGTGATCAGTACATATAGATGCTTGCCATGTACAACACAGCGTTGATCAGAACATATAGATGTTCGTCATGTAGAGGACAGTGGTGATCAGTACATATAGATGTTTTCCATGTACAGGACAGCGGTGATCAGTACATATATATGTTTGCAAATGTATAGGACAGCATTGATCAGTACATATATATCATTACCATGTACAGGACAGCGGTGATCAGTACATATAGATGCTTGCCATACAAAGGAAAGCGTTGATCAGTACATATAGATGCTTTCCATGTACAGGACAGCGTTGATCAGTATATATATATGTTTGCCATGTACAGGACATGCTTCGCTTGACTAAATGTCCTTAGGCAATCCCACATTAGCCATCGGTTTCTGTCAAAATATTCACATTATCAAGCTAACAACAGACTGGGTCATGCAGGGGTACGTTCGAGTGTGTCAGTGTTATTCGGTAAACATTCAACTCTGTTATTAACGAGTACGTTAAATCAGGATATAAGGATGTCTTGGTGTTCAAAAAACAACGTTATTACATACCAGAACGTCTAATGAATGTGTATAGAATGTCAGATAGATATGTGATTAAATAAGTTTGTCCTTGGCCGGCGTGTCTGTAATACAGTTATAAAACAGATAGTTCAGTGACATTTCGTATTGAATGTCAAATTGGTTCTCCTCCCTTTGCCTTTTGTTTTAATGCAAGTTAGGACCATATTAAAACAAGAATGTATCTTATAAATTTCTTGTAGTATCTTTGCGACATCTAGTAAGGCTAAAATCCTCCAAAACATGGCGGTTATATTCAACGATAAAACCTAAGTAAACGCCTTCGAGCGGGATATTAAAAGCCCTGTCAACAATCAAAACACTGAAAGTGCTGACGGCCTGGGGGCTGCAGAAAGGTTGGAGAAAAAGGGAAAATGTGAAAGAAAATAACAATTGCAGCTAATGTTTATGTATTTATCGTTAAGAAGTTGAATTAACTTCCATCAAGTAGAACTAACTCTCTAAACCATGCACTAGACTGGGAGAAAGTGTTTGATCAATGCAAAACTCATCAAGACAATTATTCTGACAAAGATTCAAAATGCAACCTCCAGAGAGTTATCAATATTTTCCTTCATTTGGCGTAGTGACCTGGTTTTCTTTACCTGATATGACCCATATTCGAAAATTATCAATACAAACATTCTGACAAAGTTTCAAGCTGCTGAAGCAAAGTATGAGGCCTCCAGAGTATTAACAAGATTTACCTTCAATTTGGCCTAGTGACCTAGTTTTTAACCCAGCATGAACCATATTCGAACTTGGCCTAGATATCATTAAGATAAACTGACTGACAACATTTTAAAAAATTTGGCTTCTACAGTGTTGACAAGATTTTCATTCAATATGGCCTAGTGACCTAGCTTTTGAACAGACATGACAATTAATCAAACTCGACCTACATATCACCAGGACAAACATCCTAAAACAGTTCAAACATGCTCAAGTTAAAAATGCAGCATTCAGAGTGTTAACAAGATTACCCTTCAATTTGGCATAGTGACCTAGTTTCTGACCTAATAGAACCACTAGTCTAACTTGACCGCAAGATAATTCAGACAAAATTTCAAGCTGCTGAAGCAAAAAATGCGGCCTCTAGAATGTTAACAAGATTTTCCTTCAAGTTGGCCTAGTGACCTAGTTTTTGACCCGGTATAATCCATATTCGAACTTGGCCTAGATATCATTAAGATCAACATTCTGATTTAATTATAAACTGCTGAAAATGCGGCTTGTACAGCGTTAACGAAATTTTCGAATTTTCCCTACATACCATCAAGACAAACATTATGATACAGTTTTAACATGCTCAAGTTAAAAATGCAGCCTCGAGAGTGTTAACAAGATTTCCCTTTAATTTGGTTAAGTGACCTAGTTTCTGACCCAATATTATCCATATTCGAACTTGACTTAGATAGCATTAAGACAAATATTCTTACGAGATTGCCGTTGATACCTCCACAGCGCTTGCAGGCACCAGCACAGTGCGATCGGGTGGCCCGGTTGTGAGTGAGGTTGGCGTTTGCACTCACTCTACCGCTACAACCTATTTATTGGTGCATTGGTGGCTGAAAAGGATAGGCATGGTCTCATTAACTTTGCTGCCACTCTCCCTCCTCCCTTGTGGGCTCTTGATTCTCCTTCTCCTTCAATCCTCCCGTCTTTTCTAAGGCATATTGATGTACTGTTATTCTGACGCATTTGTGATAAACTGTGTGTTAACTTGTTAACTTATGTGAAGAGCGCGCCTGGATGATCTAATGAATTTTGCGATGAGCCGGCTTTCATAACCTGCGAGCCACAGTTGGTGGTCGGCCAGACGCCGGCCTGTCCCAGGTAATGTCTGCTCAATTTCCGGCCGGGCTCTGAGCGGCGTCTGGATTGTCTAGGTAGTCCAAATGTTGGCCCGGCGCTCACCCGATATGTGTGATGCCCGGCCGGAAATCGACCAGGCATCAGCCGACTAATGTGCGATGAGTTTTTAAGTCCGAATTAAAAGTAATTCGATGCCCGCGAGGAGTCCCGAAGGAGTCCGGTCAAAAATGCCTAGAAATCCGCCGCAAACTACTCGCAAGGTAATTATGACTCGGGTTTAAGTGATACTAGGTAGGCTATATTTTTAATTCATAAATAGGCTTTTGAAAACAATATAAATATGCAGCAGAAGACTTTCGAAAACATAAAGGTTGATATCCATATCTTTATGTGCAGACATAAGGTACATTCCTGTAAGCATTTTCCTCGCCTTTGATGATCTTCAGTCGGACTTCACGAGGCCAATAGTTAAAATTCTTTCTTCGAACTCGCAACTTGTCACCAAAAATGTGATCACTATCCAACGAATTGTGCGGACATTCGGATCGCTTGACTTCCTGAATCAAGTCTTCAATCGTTAACTGGTCGGTAAGATAAGGGTGATACACCACCCCATGTATTCCCCCAGCACTCGATTTACACATGGAGTGCATCGTCCGACGGCTGGTCTTTCCTTATACAGTTTACCGACTCGTCGTGAAGTTCTATATCAACTGGCGGGAACAGTAAAATATGACCAGGGGCTAAAGCCCCAGGCCAACAAAACCATATGGAAAGACTTTGAGCAGAATTATAAACACCCTGTCGAAGGCGGCGGTTAAATGCACCTATAGCAAAAGATGGAAATATTTCGAGCAGAATGATAAAGGCGGCATAAAACCACATTAAAAGATTTCGAGCAAAATGATAAAGGCGGCATAAAACCACATTAAAAGATTTCGAGCAGAATGATAAAGGCGGCATAAAACCACATTAAAAGATTTCGAGCAGAATGATAAAGGAGGCATAAAACCACATTGAAAATGTTTGAGCTAAATGATAAAGTCGGTGGTTTAATTCAACAATAAAACCACATTTAAATATTTCGAGCAGAATGATAAAGGCGGCGGTTTAATTCAACCATAGAACCACTTTGAAAGCTTTCGAGCAGAATGATAAAGGCCGCGGTTTATTTGAACCATAAAACCACTTTGAACGATTTCGAGCAGAATGATAAAGGCAGCGGTTTAATTCAACCATAAAACTACATTGAAAGATTTCGAGCACAATGATAACCCCCCTGTCGAAGATTGTGGTTTAAAACATACATAAAACCAAATGCAAGCATAGAACTACTACAATAAATACATTCCTTCTTTGAACATTGACCAGCTTCACACTTTCTTAGCGTTTCTCATGTAGAACACCCTATATCATTGAAAAGATTTACCTCTAAGCTTTAAAACAATCCAAAGAAAATTCTCTACTTTCACTTTCAAACAAGGTCATAATACTAGCAATTATCAAATCAAATTTCCAGCGCATCTTATACACATTAATAATTAATTTAAACTCAATGTCATATATTCAATGCATTCTGGGGATGGTAGATACTCATTTCTACGCAAACATTTTTTTATGGACTATTTAATTGAAGATCAGCAGGACCGCGGATGTAGTTGGCGTAATTTGACCTATGAACGAATTCGAGCGGAATGAAAACCAACCTGTCGGAAGTTCAACCAGGAACTTTTATATGAACGGGTTCGAGCGGAATAATAAACACCGTGTCGGATTGATTGATTGATTGATTGATTGGGGTTTAACGCCGTTTTTAATAATTTCTCAGTCATATCACGGCGGCCAGTTCACCTACTCATGTTTCCTGGTTTCGCACACCAGTACTCCACACAACAATCTTCCCAAGCAACTGGCTGCTTTTCCACATAGACTTGGCCCATTTGTTGAAGACGAATGACGCTTGTCGCAATGACTTTCACCGTGTCGGAGGCGGCGGCTTAAAACAACCATGAAACAATATGGAACGACATTTAGCAGCATTATAAACACCTTGTCGAAAGCAGCTATTCAAAACAACCATGAAACCTTATGGAACGAAATATAGCAGCATTATAAACATCCTGTCGTAGGGGGCTGTTTAAAACAACCATGAAACCATATGGAACGACATCTAGCAGCATGATAAACATCCTGTCGTAGGGGGCTGTTTAAAACAACCATGAAACCATATGGAACGACATCTAGCAGCATTATAAACTCCTTGTCGAAAGCGGCTATTCAAAACAACCATGAAACCATATGGAACGACATCTAGCAGCATGATAAACATCCTGTCGAAGACGAATGTTTTGAACAACCATGAAACCATATGGAACGACATATAGCAGCATGATAAACACCTTGTCGAAAGCGGCTATTCAAAACAACCATGAAACCTTATGGAACGACATCTAGCAGCATAATAAACACCTTGTCGAAAGTGGCTGTTTAAAACAACCATGAAACTATATGAAACGACATCTAGCAGAACGATAAACACCCTGTCGTATGGGGGGAGGCATTATAAAACAACCATGAAAACATATGGAACGACATCTAGCAGAATGATAAACACCCTGTCGTAGGGGGATGTTTAAAATTACTATGAAACTATGCGGAACGACATCTAGCAGAATGATAGACACCCTATCGAAGGCGGCTGTTTAAAACAATTAGGAAACCATATTGAACGACATCTAGCAGCATTATAAACATCCTGTCGTAGGGGGCTGTTTAAAACAACCATGAAACCATATGGAACGACTTCGAGCAGTATTATAAACATCATGTTGAAGGTGACCTTTTAAAACAACCATGACACCATATGGAACGACATCTGTCATCATTATAAACATCATGTCGAAGGCGGCTGTGCAAAACAACCATGAAACCATATGGAACGACATGTTACAGCATGATAAACGTCATGTCGAACGCGGCTGTTTAAAACAACAATGAAGCCATATAGAACGACTTCGAGCAGCATGATAAACATCCTGTCGTAGATGGCTGTTTTAAACAATTATGAAACCATATAGAACGACTTCGAGTAGCATGATGAACATCCTGTCGTAGGGGGCTGTTTAAAATAATCGTGAAACCATAAAGAACGATTTCGAGCAGCAATATAAACATCCTGTCGTAGTGGGCTGTTTAACATAATCATGAAACCATATGGAACGACATGTAGACTTACAAGGAGAGTCAACACGTGTAGCAATACTACATATAGACTTACAATGAGAGACAACCGTTTGTGTAGCTATACTACATGTAGTCTTACAATGAGAGTGAACACTACGTGTAACTATACTAAATGTAGACTTACAAGGAAAGACAACAATCCGTGTAGCTATACTACATGTAGTCTTACAAGGAGAGTGAACAATACGTGTAACTATACTAAACAGTTCGTGAAACTATACTACATGTATTATTACGATGAGAGTGAACAATACGTGTAACTATACTACATGTAGACTTACAAGAACAGTGGTCAATACGTGTAACTATACTACATGTAGACTTACAAGAACAGTGGTCAATACGTGTAACTAAACTACATGTAGACTTACAAGGAGAGACAATAGTTCGTGTTGCCATACTACATGTAGTCTTATAAGGAGAGTCAACAATACATTAAGCTATACTAAATGTAGACTTACAAGGAGAGACAACAGTTCGTGTTGCTATACTACATGTATACTTACACGGAGAGACAACAATACGTGTAGATGTACTACATGTAGTCTTGTTCGGAGAGTCAACAATACGTGTAGCTATACTATATGTAGACTTACACGGAGAGACAACAATATGTGTAGCTATACTAAATGTAGACTACTAAATGTAGACTTACAGTGAGAGACCACAGTTCGTGTAGCTGAACTGCATGTAATCTTAAACGGAGGATGAACAAGGCACCACATGTAAAAAATTCTCAGAACAAACCTTGTTAGTTTTAGATAATTTATACCTTTCCCTCTAGAATGAGAGGATTCTTTGAACGGTGATTGTTATTACTTAAGTTTGCGTATTGGCTCTTCTTGTCTGTGCACCACCCTTACAGTCCGATCAGGATCTGTTTTATCATCTGTTCACCATCTAGCGTGCAAGCATTATGGACACCTTCAGAAAACTGCTTCGACCAAATACTAACTAAATATGTATGTTAATTGATCGTTAATACTTGTTATGTCACTACCTGTGATACCCGGTTAACGCGAGACGTGGCCCATCATTGCTGCGGGTCAAGGCGATGACCAATTATTAATCTGACCAATCTGCTTTATTTGCTGTCTGATCACAATTCTCCCTTTCTTCACAAGTAGTGAAGCCCTCTTTAAAAGCATTGTGACCAATCATAATGGAGTATGCATTCTGAACTGGATCGTTAAAGGTGCACGAGTTTCAAATTTTGTATTTTGGCTTTCGTTGTTCATATGCTTATGAACGATTGTTTGGCAATATATTCCTTACTGGCAGTAACGTATCCGACGTATCTTAATACTACGGGCAGATTAATACATGTATATGTCTGTATCATCCCAGGCAGTATAAAGTCTGATCAGACGATTTGGTGAAAACCAACACATGGCCTATTGGAATATTGAAATATCATTTACTTTTCTCAAATCATATTAGTTATCCTTGTTTATTATAACTGATGTTGAAACTTGTCCTATGCACTATTTGGTATGCTGTAATAAAACGCCGTGTAAAACATTTAAATGAATTCCGGAAATATTTATAGGCTGCATTCTATTACCTGCATTGTGAAGAAACCGCCATGACTCCCTGGTCGAAGAGGTAAGAGGTGTGAGATTTTTTTTTTTTTTTTTCAATAACCCATGAAGCTTTCTGAAATGAAACTGGAAAAATCCATCGGGGCCGCCATTTTGGATATGTATAAAAACAGACGTTTTTTTTTTAAAACACAGATTGAAAATTATTGTCGGCTTTTTAATCATTTTTTTTTAAATCGGTTTATTTGGGTATGTATAAAATGAGCAGAAAAACACGGATTGAAAATTATTGTCGTCTTTTTAATCATTTTTTTAAAATCGATATTTAAGATCATTAAAGTGCTGTACATTTGTACGAAAAGTTAAAAATAAATGGAAATCTGTAAGAAATAAGTTTTCCCGTTCGTCAAAAAAACCCGACAGCATTAGCCTTCTACGCCCGAAACTAAATTTTGACTGTATCGTAGCCAATGAAGGATGTGACGTCATTTCTGTTACACTTCATCTTGGCGTAACGTCAATGGAGCGACATCGTTTCCCGCAAAAAAGTGGTATCAACATGAAAGACCCCAAATTCCTATACATGAGCTATTGACTCACTCATTCAAAGTATAATTATTTATCAAACATTGTGGCAAAAGGATAACTTTCTCATAAGGAGCAATTGTTCTTGTGGCGACAATCTTTTCCTAAATCGTCTGTTGCATAGGCCTCAGAAACCGTCTCTAATAGGGAAAGGGTTTAGCAGAAATGTGACCCCTTACATAATTTGTTCCTGTCATATTGACTGGTTGAAAAAGGCAGTCGCCAGGTGGCATCAGAGAAGGGCTGATATATTTGCTTCTTTACCATAATGCAGGTGATCGATTAAGGATCATCTTGGCCCTCATGTTTTAACCTCGTTCATTATAAATGTATTCCTTGATTTTCTGAAAGTCTTTACTTTATTATTTTCTGTTCAAATAATAGACAACAGCAATACGAATTCCAAATATGTTTTGATAATGCAAGAAACATGACATTAACATTATTATTGTCTAGTCAATTACTTATAAATCCTTTTTTTATGGCCAAAGTATGCTCTTTAATTTTTGTTTATAATTATCTTGCGTTTTTTTCGTAAATAGGTATCACCTATATATATTATATACTGTCAAGTTTGCATTGTTCACTTCATATCAGTAAATAGCATGTAAACCTGTATATCCAAATGGATTAATCCGTTTAATAAGGGTATGGGAATCCATGACATTGATTAGTTAGTAAATGTGTTAATATGATGCGCTGGAAATTGGTCGGTTAGGACCTGATATGCATATGATGCGCTGGAAATTGATCGGTTATGACCTGATATAAATATGATGCGCTGCAAATTGATCGGTTATGACCTGATATGTATATGATGCGCTGGAAATTGGCAGGTTATGACCTGATATGTATATGATGCGCTGGAAATTGATCGGTTATGACCTGATATGTATATGATGCGCTGGAAATTGGTCGGTTATGACCTGATATGTATATGATGCGCTAAAAATGGATCGGTTATGACCTGATATAAATACGATGCGCTGGAAATTGATCGGTTATGACCTGATATGTATATGATGCGCTGGAAATGGGTCGGTTATGACCTGATATGTATATGATGCGCTGGAAATTGATTGGTTATGACCTGATATGTATATGATGCGCTGGAAATGGATCGGTTATGACCTGATATAAATATGATGTGCTGGAAATTGATCGGTTATGACCTGATATGTATATGATGCGCTGGAAATGGGTCGGTTATGACCTGATATGTATATGATGCGCTGGAAATTGATCGGTTATGACCTGATATGTATATGATGCGCTGGAAATTGGTATGTTATGACCTGATATGTATATGATGCAATAATTAACGATGACACTTGGAACAGATCAAATACTCGATAAAAAATAATAATACAATGACAAAGCCTTTTCTACACGGAACACTTGGCCATATTAGTTTAAAACACACTTGATAGTCATTGGATTTATATCTTACACTAGTTCAAATCAGTCCCTTATCGTGATACCTGTACCAACCCATATTCGACATGGCTTCCTTTTTTGCTTTTATCTGAAGAGTATGTGGGAACTTCAATTATGAGTGTCGATGTCAATACGGCGATCAAACGGCACAAGGTTCTATCGCCTCTTTCTGGATGTGGAAACGGTACATCAGTGCAACAAATTACATGTATGAAGTATTTGCCAGTTAGTGTTTTAAATGACACAGTACAATGGACCGGTGGTGACATCGCTCCAGTTGTTGATGGTGAATTCGTGATGGACATACACAGACATATTGCATCAGGTCAGTCCACCATGGTCGAAGCTAAAGACATGTGTAATAGTGTTGACTTGATGATTGGAATAACCAGCCATACTTTCGGACTTCAGACATGACTTTTCCCTACTTATCAAACAAAATGAAAACTATTAAGCCTTTCTCCTAATGAATAGCAAGCAGTTTTAACGCATTACAATAATGATATCCAGAGCTCTAGATAATGGGCATTTTTCATGTTCTAAAATCCTTATCTGACATTTAAGCCGTATGTTGTGAGTACTCAACAGAATCGTCTCAGTGAGACGATTCTTTTGAGTATCCACAGCATAGGATTTGAATGAGAAATAAGAGAAATATTGTGGGGAAAAGAGCTGGTAACTCCTTCTTATCTAGTCCTCTGTATATCAGAATCTTGATAACATCATTTCTTCGTTTAAATAAATTAATGAAACATACTAACGTAAACGACGTATTTCTCGCTTAGACCTTTTATTTGACTTCATGTGTTAAATTTGAAGAAAAAAAAACTGAAGAAAGTTTAGTCACAGAAACGTTGAGCACACGTGTTGTTGTTTGTTTTCATCAATTTTAAATTTCTAAATGAATACTCATATCAAAAGCAGTAATATATGTTTCATAAAAATGAGTGATTATATTCTTGAATATGTTTAACTCATCATTAAAGAGGGTTAGCCACTTTTATTATCGTAGACACTAAATATTAGTAGACAATCTTAGTCGAGAAGAAACATAAATAAAAAAGGGTTAGGTAATATCAAATCTTAATTACACAAATGAGTGATTTCAGTCGAATAAATCACCAACCTTTCAATACTATCTGAGGATCGGACTTGCGTCTGTGACCCCTGAAGACCCATACTTCACAAATACAACGACCCTTGCCCCGATCGAGTCCTGCACAATGTGGACTTGGCAAGTGCTGGATTTTACAAATTCCCTGACCCTATATATTACTGATGATATCGCCGTTTCATAAATAATGTAAAATGAGTTGCAAGATTTAGTGGCTTCCACGCGCCTGTCATGGCGAGCTATTGGTGGGAAATTTATGTTACATGTCACGAGGACAGATAAAGGTCATTGTCACAATTTACACCTGCCTTTTAATATGCAGACGCTTTCTTACGCACATGCAGCAGACGACTTTTGAATCAAAAAATGTGTCAAAAGAAAAATTGTTTATGATGACCTTTTGATACTTTTGCCACAATGATTTCAAGAGTTTTCTATATAGAAATTATACCTTCATTGATAGAGATTTTCCGTATGTTTGCTAGGTAAATGTATTACTCGACAAGTCAGACTTGACCCTGCTGTAGATGTACTATTCGACAAGTGGGACCCGGCCCTGCTGTAGATGTACTACTTGACAAGTCTGACCTGACCCTGATATAGATGTACTACTCGACAAGTATGATCGGACCCTGCTGTAGATAGACTACTCGACAAGTATAACCTGACCCTGCTGTAGATGTTTCACTCGACAAGTCTAACCTGACCCTGCTGCAAATGTTTCACTCAACAAGTCTAAACTGACCCTGCTGTAGATGTTTTAATCGACAAGTCTAACCTGACCCTGCTGTAGATGTTTCACTCGACAAGTCTAAACTGACCCTGCTGTATATGTTTTAATCGACAAGTCTAAACTGACCCTGCTGTAGATGTTCCACTCGACAAGTCTAAACTGACCCTGTTGTAGATGTACTACTCGACAAGTCTAAACTGACCTTGCTGTAGATGTTTCACTCGACAAGTCTAAACTGACCCTGCTGTAGATGTTTTAATCGACAAGTCTAAACTGACCCTGCTGTATATGTTCCACTCGACAAGTCTAAACTGACCCTGCTGTAGATGTTTCACTCGACAAGTCTAAACTGACCCTGCTGTAGATGTTTTAATCGACAAGTCTAAACTGACCCTGCTGTATATGTTCCACTCGACAAGTCTAAACTGACCCTGTTGTAGATATACTACTCGACAAGTCTAAACTGACCCTGTTGTAGATGTACTACTCGACAAGTCTGACCTGATCCTGATGTAGATTTACTACTCGATAGGTCTGATCGGACCCTGATATAGATATACTACTCGACAAGTCTGATCTGACTCTGTTGTAGATAGACTACTCGACAAGTCTAAACTGACCTTGTTGTAGATATACTACTCGACAAGTCTAAACTGACCCTGTTGTATATGTACTACTCGACAAGTCTGACCTGACCCTGATGTAGATGTACTACTCAATAAGTCTGATCGGACCCTGCTGTAAATGTTTTACTCGACAAGTATATACTGACCCTGTTGTATATGTTTTACTCCACAAGTCTATATGACCCTGCTGTATATGTTTTACTCGACAAGTCTAAACTGACCCTGCTGTAGATGTTACACTCGACAAGTCTAAACCGACCCTGTTGTAGATATACTACTCGACAAGTAGAAACTGACACTGTTGTATATGTACTACTCGACAAGTCTGACCTGACCCTGATATAGATGTACTACTCGATATGTCTGATCGGACCCTGCTATAGATAGACTACCCGACAAGTCTAAACTGACCCTGCTGTAGATGTTTCACTCTACAAGTCTAACCTGACCCTGCTGTAGATGTTTTACTTGAGTAGTCTGACCTGACCCTGCTGTAGATGTTTTATAAGTCTAAACTGAGCCTGCTGTAGATGTTTTCCTCGACAAGTCTAAACTGAGCCTGCTGTAGATGTTTTACTTGACAAGTCAAAACTGACCCTGACGTAGATGTTCCATTCCACAAGTCTAAACTGACCCTGCTGTAGATGTTTTACTCGACAAGTCCGACCTGACCCTGCTGTAGATGTTTTACTCGACAAGTCTAAACTGACCCTGATGTAGATGTTTTACTCGACAAGTCTAAACTGACCCTGATGAAGATATTCCACTCGACAAGTCTAAACTGACCCTGCTGTAGATAGACTACTCGACAAGTCTGACCTGACCCTGATGTAGATGTTCTACTCGACAAGTCTGACCTTACCTTGATGAAGATGTACTAATATACAAGTCAGACTTGACCCTGCTGTATATGTACTTCTCAACAGGTCTGACCTGACCCTGCTGTATATGTACTACTCGACAGGTCTGACCTGACCCTGATGTAGATGTACTGCTCGACAGGTCTGACCTGACCCTGATGTAGATGTACTACTCGACAGGTCTGACCTGACCTGCTGTAGATGTACTACTCGACCAGTCTGACCTGACCCTGATGTAGATGTACTACTCGACAGGTCTGACTTGACCTGCTGTAGATGTACTACTCGACAAGTATCACCTGACCCTGTTGTAGATGTACTATTCGACAAGTCTGACCCGACCCTGATTTAGATGTACTACTCGACAAATATTACCTGACCCTGCTGTAGACGTACTACTCGACAAGCCAGACCTGACTCTGATTTAGATGAACTACTCTATAAGTCTGATCGGACCCTGATGTATTGATATATATATATATATTATATACTACTCGACAAGTCTGACATGACCCTTTTGTAGATATACTACTCGACAAGTCTAAACTGACCCTGCTGTAGATGTTCCACTCGACAAGCCTGACCTGACTCTGAATTAGATGTACTTCTGGACAAGTCTGACCTGACCCTGATGTAGATGTACTACTCGACAAGTCTGACCTGACCCTGATGTAGATGTACTACTCAGCAAGTCTGACCTTACCCTGATGTATGGTTCCAACATAAAACAAATCTGCAGCAGACGAATTTGAAAACATTTATCAAAAATATGAAACTTCTAAATAAATAAACGAGCAATTATTGAATAAAAGTTTGTAAACATTGTGGCAAAAGGAGAAATTGCTCGTTATGCGAAATTTCTCCTTTTGCCAAACTTTTTTCTAAAGTCGTCCGCTGCAGAGGTGTCGGAAACCGTTTTTATGTGGGAAACGTTTAAATGATTATATTGCGGAGGTTCTCGTTGAAGGTGTTTTATAAATGACGCGAATCTTACATGAGTATTTAGTGTGTGATATTTTACTATAACATGACGTTTGCAAATTTGTCTTAACTTATTAAATAGCATACACAATTAATATTTTATGGTTTGCAATCATAAATTAAAACGTTTGATCAAGATTATAACAACTAATGTAAGCAAGAGTTTACTTTTGAAACATCTTTCCCTTATTTAACAATTAATTTCATTCCCAATTTCAGCTGAATTCCTTCACCCATTATTTTTTACATAGCTATGGATTATTCATTTTAAGATATTGATAAATCAGTAGCAGTCAATTTAGACCTCTAGGAAAACAAAACTTAATGCCATTATTACTTGTTGGGAAATAATAACGGCATGTGCCTCCATACTAAGGATCCAAATGGATTATTGCTTTACAGAAGTTTCTTGAAACATTCTCTGACTAAATGTCGAGAAGTGCATAGTCAGATCAGACTGCAGGGATGTATACGCTCCTCTAAATATACACTGGTCGCAATAACCTAATGGTTTGATTTCGCGGAGCGCCGCACATAGACTAATGGCTCAAGGTAACCAAAGTCATTTTTCAGCAGGACACAGTGTAGAATCAGATATAAATTGGCGGAGTAATAAGGTCATACGTTTGGTTCGTATTGTTAGACATGAGGACTTGACATGGGTTTGATCCGCCGAGGCACACACTCTTGTTCACTTTACATTGTGACATGCGGACTTGACATGAGTATGATCCGACGAGGCACACACTCTTGTTCACTTTACATTGTGACATGCGGACTTGACATGAGTATGATCCGACGAGGCACACACTCTTGTTCACTTTACATTGTGACATGCGGACTTGACATGAGTATGATCCGACGAGGCACACGCTCTTGTTCACTTTACATTGTGACATGCGGACTTGACATGAGTATGATCTGACGAGGCACACACTCTTGTTCACTTTACATTGTGACATGCGGACTTGACATGAGTATGATCCGACGAGGCACACACTCTTGTTCACTTTACATTGTGACATGCGGACTTGACATGAGTATGATCCGACGAGGCACACACTCTTGTTCACTTTACATTGTGACATGCGGACTTGACATGATTATGATCCGACGAGGCACACACTCTTGTTCACTTTACATTGTGACATGCGGACTTGACATGAGTATCATCCGACGAGGCACACACTCTTGTTCACTTTACATTGTGACATGCGGACTTGACATGAGTATGATCCGACGAGGCACACACTCTTGTTCACTTTACATTGTGACATGCGGACTTGACATGAGTATGATCCGACGAGGCACACACTCTTGTTCACTTTACATTGTGACATGCGGACTTGACATGAGTATGATCCGACGAGGCACACACTCTTGTTCACTTTACATTGTGACATGCGGACTTGACATGGGTATGATCCGCCGAGGCACACACTCTTGTTCACTTTACATTGTGACATGCGGACTTGACATGAGTATGATCCGACGAGGCACACACTCTTGTTCACTTTACATTGTGACATGCGGACTTGACATGGGTATGATCCGACGAGGCACACACTCTTGTTCACTTTACATTGTGACATGCGGACTTGACATGGGTATGATCCGACGAGGCACATACTCTTGTTCACTTTACATTGTGACATGCGGACTTGACATGAGTATGATCCGACGAGGCACACACTCTTGTTCACTTTACATTGTGACATGCGGACTTGACATGAGTATGATCCGACGAGGCACATACTCTTGTTCACTTTACATTGTGACATGCGGACTTGACATGAGTATGATCCGACGAGGCACACACTCTTGTTCACTTTACATTGTGACATGCGGACTTGACATGGGTATGATCCGACGAGGCACACACTCTTGTTCACTTTACATTGTGACATGCGGACTTGACATGGGTATGATCCGACGAGGCACACACTCTTGTTCACTTTACATTGTGACATGCGGACTTGACATGAGTATGATCCGACGAGGCACACACTCTTGTTCACTTTACATTGTGACATGCGGACTTGACATGGGTATGATCCGACGAGGCACACACTCTTGTTCACTTTACATTGTGACATGCGGACTTGACATGAGTATGATCCGATGAGGCACATACTCTTGTTCACTTTACATTGTGACATGCGGACTTGACATGGGTATGATCCGACGAGGCACATACTCTTGTTCACTTTACATTGTGACATGCGGACTTGACATGAGTATGATCCGACGAGGCACATACTCTTGTTCACTTTACATTGTGACATGCGGACTTGACATGGGTATGATCCGACGAGGCACACACTCTTGTTGATTCCTCCTCCTTCTCTTGACATTGTGACATGCGGTTTGGTATATATTTTTTAAAAAAGGAATAGCGAAATAATCCTTTCCGTACTCCACGGGGCCGTAGTCCATACTGATATAATATAATCTATATCCCGAAATTCGTGGCCTATATATAAAACTAATTAACTTCTATTTTCGTAGCAAGGCTGATATTAGTTTTCTATGTAAAACACACCCACATTCTTATTCTGTGTAATTAGAGTCGCTTTGAAAATATCGTTAATTAAACACTTTAGATCTATACAGATGAATAGATACGTTTTATAATAACTGCGCGATCAATAAATATTGTTGATATCAAAATGTGCATCAGTTATTAATGTTAATATCGACCGATACGATTATTCAAATGAAGGGCGCGGTTTTATAGTGTCCGCCACGTCGCAATACAACCGGCCATGGGGATTTTTACTTCAAGGAGGTATGCAGACCAGCCTCCTTCTCCGAACAGTCCGATCTGGATGTTCTCTGTTCGCAATCTAATAATACAAACGTCCTGAAAACTGATTTGAAACAACATGTGAAAAGATAATTATTTAAACGATCGTTAATACTATGCATGTCAGTGTGGGTTTTCTCGAGACGTGATGCATGTGTTCATATGCGAACTGTAGTCATTGTTCTGTGGTCGAAAACACCCTGTTATGACTTACTATTCCTGCACGTGATTCATCTTTATAAAAAACATTTAAACCTATGATGTACAACAAGAAAATGTTTAATTGACCTACGCCATGGGAAAGCGGACCTTCTTGCATTTGCGACCTAGGGAGACTTAGACAAGCCTTCGACTCCATATAGGCAATCTCTGGATACCAGAGAAAGTATTTTTTTTAAGTATATAACATCCAAACGGCGTTGTTGGTGTGACGTTAATTGTATGTATTAAAGTAGGTCTGAATTAAGCCAAACAAAAAAGAGTTGTCATGTTGAGATTATGTTTTTATTAAAAACAAAATTTAACCTTCCACAAAGTCTTTTTTAAACATTTGCAAAATAACTTGATATCGTTTACTGTTTTACATGCAATTAATTCAGCATATCTTCACGGTAGGCTTTATGTGATTTGTAAATTGATGTATCCACTGTATATTGTTTGTTGTTAAGAATGCTGTACAAAGCGATTCATCCCATTACACTACACTTTGTATTATATTGTAACGTTCTTTCAGTGGAGCATCAGGCAAACATAAAGATAAGTATGAATAGATAAACTCATAACACATATATGACTAGAATGGGTATGCTCGACAATATTGACAAAATTGTACAACAGTGTACACATGTATAAATTAATCAAAAATAAAGTGTGTAAATGTCGTTTATCAAACCAATTACAATCAAGATAGATTAAATCAATTTCAGTAAACGTTTGTACCCTTAGGTGCGATACATATTAAGCAAACGTCTGTACCATTACGTGTGAAACATCTTCGGCAAGCGTCTACCCTTATTTGTGACACATCTTCAACAAGCATCTGTACCCTACATGTGACTCGTCTTCTGCAAGCGTCTATACTCTTACACATCAGACACATCTTAATCAAGCGTCTACCCTTATGTGTGACACATCTCCGGCAAGCGTCTGTAACCTTATATGTGACTCATAGTCAGCAAGAGTCTATACTCTTACGTCAGACACATCTGCAGCAAGCGTCTGTACGCTTACATGTGACTAATCGTCAAAAAGCGTCTCTATCCTTATATTGGACACATATTCAGCAAGCGTCTGTACCCTTACGTCAAAAACACCTTCAAGTAAGCGTCTGTACCCTTACGTCAGACGCATATTTAGCATATTTAGCAAGCGTCCTTTCCGTCAGACATCTTTAACAAACGTGTATACCCGTCAAACACATCCTCTGCAAGCGTCTGTATCTTTCCGTCAGACAAATCTGCTGCAATCGTCTGTACCCTAACGTCAGACACATATTGAACAAGTGTCTGTACACTTACGTCAAGCACATCTTCTGCAAGCGTCTGTACCCTTACGTCAGACACATATTGAACAAGCGTCTGTACCCCAACGTCAAACACATCTTCTGGAAGAGTCTGTACCCTTAACAGTGACACATTTTCTGCTAGCGTCTGTACCCTTCCGTAAGACACATCTTTAACAAACGTTTGTACCCGTCAGACACATCTTTAACTAACGTTTATATCCCTCAGACACATCTTTAACTAACGTTTGTATCCATCAGACATATCTTTAACTAACGTTTGTACACGTCAGACATATCTTTAACAAACGTTTGTACCCGTAAGACACATCGTTAACAAACGTTTGTACCCGTCAGACACATCTTTAACTAACGTTTGTACCCGTCAGAAACATCTTTAACTAACATTTGTACCCGTCAGACATATCTTTAACTAACGTTTGTACCCGTCAGACATATCTTTAACTAACGTTTGTACCCGTCAGACACATCTTTAACTAACGTTTGTACCCGTCAGACAAATCTTTAACTAACGCTTGTACCCGTCAGACACATCTTTAACTAACGTTTGTACTCGTCAGACATATCTTTAACTAACGTTTGTACCCGTCAGACACATCTCTAACTAACGTTTGTACCCGTCAGACACATTTTTAACTAACATTTGTACCCGTCATACATATCTTTAACTAACGCTTGTACCCGTCAGACACATCTTTAACTAACGTTTGTACCCATCAGACATATCTTTAAATAACGCTTGTACCCGTCAGACACATCTTTAACTAACATTTGTACCCATCAGACACATCTTTAACTAACGTTTGTACACGTCAGACATATCTTTAACTAACGTTTGTACCCGTCAGACATATCTTTAACTAACATTTGTACTCGTCAGACATATCTTTAACTAACGTTTGTACCCGTCAGAAACATCTTTAACTAACGTTTATATCCGTCAGACATATCTTTAACTAACGTTTGTGTCCATCAGACATATCTTTAACTAACGTTTGTACCCGTCAGACACATCTTTAACTAACGTTTGTACCCGTCAGACACATCTTTAACTAACGTTTGTACCCGTCAGACATATCTTTAACTAACATTTGTATCCGTCAGACACATCTTTAACAAACATTTGTACCCATCAGACACATCTTTAACTAACGTTTGTACACGTCAGACATATCTTTAACTAACGTTTGTACCCGCCAGACATATCTATAACTAACATTTGTACTCGTCAGACATATCTTTAACTAACGTTTGTACCCGTCAGACACATCTTTAACTAACGTTTGTACACGTCAGACATATCTTTAACTAACGTTTGTACCCGTCAGACATATCTTTAACTTACATTTGTAGCCGTCAGACACATCTTTAACTAACGTTTGTACCCGTCAGACACATCTTTAACTAACATTTGTACCCGTCAGACACATCTTTAACTAACGTTTGTACACGTTAGACATATCTTTAACCAACGTTTGTACCCGTCTGACATATCTTTAACTAACGTTTGTACCCGTCAGACACATCTTTAACTAACATTTGTACCCGTCAGACACATCTTTAACTAACATTTGTACACGTCAGACACATCTTTAATTAACGTTTGTACCCGTCAGACACATCTTTAACTAACATTTGTACCCGTCAGACACATCTTTAACTAACATTTGTACCCGTCAGACACATCTTTAACTAACGTTTGTACACGTTAGACATATCTTTAACCAACGTTTGTACCCGTCTGAAATATCTTTAACTAACGTTTGTACCCGTCAGACACATCTTTAACTAACATTTGTACCCGTCAGACACATCTTTAACTAACGTTTGTACCCGTCAGACACATCTTTAACTAACGCTTGTACCCGTCAGACACATATTTAACTAACGTTTGTATCCGTCAGACATATCTTAAACTAACGCGTGTACCCGTCAGACACATCTTTAACTAACGCTTGTACCCGTCAGACACATCTTTAACTAACGTTTGTACACGTTAGACATATCTTTAACCAACGTTTGTACCCGTCTGACATATCTTTAACTAACGTTTGTACCCGTCAGACACATCTTAACTAACGTTTATACCCGTCAGACACATCTTTAACTAACGTTTGTACCCGTCAGACTTATCTTTAACTAACATTTGTACCCGTCAGACACATCTTTAACTAACGTTTGTACACGTTAGACATATCTTTAACTAACGTTTGTACCCGTCAGACACATCTTTAACTAACATTTGTACCCGTCAGACACATCTTTAACTAACATTTGTACCCGTCAGACACATCTTTAACTAACATTTGTACCCGTCAGACACATCTTTAACTAACATTTGTACCCGTCAGACACATCTTTAATTAACGTTTGTACCCGTCAGACACATCTTTAACTAACATTTGTACCCGTCAGACACATCTTTAACTAACATTTGTACCCGTCAGACACATCTTTAACTAACGTTTGTACACGTTAGACATATCTTTAACCAACGTTTGTACCCGTCTGAAATATCTTTAACTAACGTTTGTACCCGTCAGACACATCTTTAACTAACATTTGTACCCGTCAGACACATCTTTAACTAACGTTTGTATCCGTCAGACACATCTTTAACTAACGCTTGTACCCGTCAGACACATATTTAACTAACGTTTGTATCCGTCAAACATATCTTAAACTAACGCGTGTACCCGTCAGACACATCTTTAACTAACGCTTGTACCCGTCAGACACATCTTTAACTAACGTTTGTACACGTTAGACATATCTTTAACAAACGTTTGTACCCGTCAGACACATCTTTAACTAACGTTTGTACCCGTCAGACACATCTTTAACTAACGTTTGTACCCGTCAGACTTATCTTTAACTAACGCTAAAACCCGTCAGACACATCTTTAACTAACGTTTGTACCCGTCAGACTTATCTTTAACTAACGTTTGTACCCGTCAGACACATCTTTAACTAACGTCTGTACTCGTCAGACACATCTTCAACTAATGTTTGTACCCGTCAGACATATCTTTAACTAACATTTGTACCCGTCAGACACATCTTTAACTAACGTTTGTACCCGTCATACATATCTTTAACTAACGTTTGTACCCGTCAGACATATCTTTAACTAACGTGTGTACCCGTCAGACACATCTTTAACTAACGCTTGTACCCGTCATACATATCTTTAACTAACGTTTGTATCCGTCAGACACATCTTTAACAAACGTTTGTACCCGTCAAACACATATTTTACAAACGTTTGTATGCGTCAGACATATCTTTAACAAACGTTTTCACCCGTCAGACACATCCGTCAGACACAACTTTAACTAACGTTTGTACTCGTCAGACATATCTTTAACTAACGCTTGTCCCCGTCAGACATATCTTTAACTTACATTTGTACCCGTCAGACACATCTTTAACTAACGTTTGTACCCGTCAGACACATCTTTAACTAACGTTTGTACCCGTCAGACTTATCTTTAACTAACGCTTGTCCCCGTCAGACATATCTTTAACTTACATTTGTACCCGTCAGACATATCTTTAACTAACGCTTGTCCCCGTCAGACATATCTTTAACTTACATTTGTACCCGTCAGACATATCTTTAACTAACGCTTGTACACGTCAGACACATCTTTAACTAACGTCTGTACTCGTCAGACACATCTTCAACTAATGTTTGTACCCGTTAGACATATCTTTAACTAACGTTTGTACCCGTCAGACACATCTTTAACTAACGTTTGTACACGTCCGACATATCTTTAACTAACATTTGTACCCGTCAGACACATCTTTAACTAACATTTGTACCCGTCAGACACATCTTTAACAAACGTTTGTACCCGTCAAAAACATATTTTACAAACGTTTGTATGCGTCAGACATATCTTTAACAAACGTTTTCACCCGTCAGACACATCCGTCAGACACATCTTTAACTAACGTTTGTACCCGTCAGACATATCTTTAACTAACGCTTGTCCCCGTCAGACATATCTTTAACTTACATTTGTACTCGTCAGACACATCTTTAACTAACGTTTGTACCCGTCAGACATATCTTTAACTAACATTTGTACTCGTCAGACATATCTTTAACTAACGCTTGTACCCGTCAGACACATTTTTAACTAACGTTTGTACACGTCAGACACATCTTTAACTAACGTTTGTACTCGTCAGACATATCTTTAACTAACATTTGTACTCGTCAGACATATCTTTAACTAACGTTTGTACCCGTCAGACAAATCTTTAACTAACGTTTGTACCAGCCAGACATATCTTTAACAAACGTTTTTACTCGCCAGACATATTTTCTGTAAGCGTCTGTACACATCTTTAACTAACGTTTGTACCCATCAGACACATTTTTAACTAACGTTTGTACACGTCAGACACATCTTTAACTAACGTTTGTACCCGTCAGACATATCTTTAACTAACATTTGTACTCGTCAGACATATCTTTAACTAACGTTTGTACCCGTCAGACACATCTTTAACTAACGTTTGTACCCGTCAGACACATCTTTAACTAACGTTTGTACACGTCAGACACATCTTTAACTAACGTTTGTACCCGTCAGACATATCTTTAACAAACGTTTGTACCCGTCAGACACATCTTTAACTAACGTTTGTACCCGTCAGACACATCTTTAACTAACGTTTGTACACGTCAGACACATCTTTAACTAACGTTTGTACCCGTCAGACATATCTTTAACTAACATTTGTACTCGTCAGACATATCTTTAACTAACGTTTGTACCCGTCAGACATATCTTTAACTAACGTTTGTACCCGTCAGATACATCTTTAACTAACGTTTGTACCCGTCAGACACATCTTTAACTTACGTTTGTACACGTTAGACATATCTTTAACCAACGTTTGTACCCGTCTGACATATCTTTAACTAACATTTGTACCCATCAGACACATTTTTAACTAACGTTTTTACACGTCAGACACATCTTTAACTAACGTTTGTACACGTCAGACACATCTTTAACTAACGTTTGTACCCGTCAGACATATCTTTAACAAACGTTTGTACCCGTCAGACACATCTTTAACTAACGTTTGTACCCGTCAGACACATCTTTAACTAACGTTTGTACACGTCAGACACATCTTTAACTAACGTTTGTACCCGTCAGACATATCTTTAACAAACGTTTGTACCCGTCAGACACATCTTTAACTAACGTTTGTACCCGTCAGACACATCTTTAACTAACGTTTGTACCCGTCAGACACATCTTTAACTAACGTTTGTACACGTCAGACACATCTTTAACTAACGTTTGTACCCGTCAGACATATCTTTAACAAACGTTTGTACCCGTCAGACACATCTTTAACTAACGTTTGTACCCGTCAGACACATCTTTAACTAACGTTTGTACACGTCAGACACATCTTTATCTAACGTTTGTACCCGTCAGACATATCTTTAACTAACATTTGTACTCGTCAGACATATCTTTAACTAACGTTTGTACCCGTCAGACATATCTTTAACTAACGTTTGTACCCGTCAGATACATCTTTAACTAACGTTTGTACCCGTCAGACACATCTTTAACTAACGTTTGTACACGTTAGACATATCTTTAACTAACGTTTGTACACGTCAGACACATCTTTAACTAACGTTTGTACCCGTCAGACATATCTTTAACTAACATTTGTACTCGTCAGACAAATCTTTAACTAACGTTTGTACCCGTCAGACACATCTTTAACTAACGTTTGTACCCGTCAGACACATCTTTAACTAACGTTTGTACACGTCAGACACATCTTTAACTAACGTTTGTACCCGTCAGACATATCTTTAACTAACATTTGTACTCGTCAGACATATCTTTAACTAACGTTTGTACCCGTCAGACATATCTTTAACTAACGTTTGTACCCGTCAGATACATCTTTAACTAACGTTTGTACCCGTCAGACACATCTTTAACTAACGTTTGTATACGTTAGACATATCTTTAACCAACGTTTGTACCCGTCTGACATATCTTTAACTAATATTTGTACCCGTCAGACACATCTTTAACTAACGTTTGTACCCGTCAGACACATCTTTAACTAACGTTTGTACCAGCCAGACTTATCTTTAAATAACGCTTGTATCCGTCAGACATATCTTTAACAAACATTTGTACCCATCAGACACATCTTTAACTAACGCTTGTACCCGTCAGACACATCTTTAACTAACGCTTGTACCCGTCAGACTTATCTTTAACTAACATTTGTACCCATCAGACACATCTTTAACTAACGCTTGTACCCGTCAGACTTATCTTTAACTAACGTGTGTACCCGTCAGACACATATTTAACTAACGCTTGTACCCATCAGACACATCTTTAACTAACGCTTGTACCCGTCAGACACATCTTTAACTAACGTTTGTACCCATCAGACACATCTTTAACTAACGCTTGTACCCGTCAGACATATCTTTAACAAACATTTGTACCCATCAGACACATCTTTAACTAACGCTTGTACCCGTCAGACACATCTTTAACTAACGCTTGTACCCATCAGACACATCTTTAACTAACGCTTGTACCCGTCAGACAAATCTTTACCTAACGTTTGTACCAGCCAGACATATCTTTAACTAACGTTTGTACACGTCAGACATATCTTTAACTAACGTTTGTACTCGTCAGACATATCTTTAACTAACGTTTGTACCCGTCAGACACATCTTTAACTAACGTTTGTACCCGTCAGACATATTTTTAACTAACGTTTGTACACGTCCGACACATCTTTAACTAACGCTTGTACCCGTCAGACACATCTTTAACTAACGTTTGTACCCGTCAGACACATCTTTAACAAACGTTTGTACCCGTCAGACACATCTTTAACTAACGTTTGTACCCGTCAGACATATCTTTAACTAACATTTGTACCCGTCAGACATATCTTTAACCAACGTTTGTACCCGTCAGACACATCTTTAACAAACGTTTGTACTCGTCAGACATATCTTTAACTAACGTTTGTACCCGTCAGATACATCTTTAACTAACGTTTGTACCCGTCAGACACATCTTTAACTTACGTTTGTACACGTTAGACATATCTTTAACCAACGTTTGTACCCGTCTGACATATCTTTAACTAACATTTGTACCCATCAGACACATTTTTAACTAACGTTTTTACACGTCAGACACATCTTTAACTAACGTTTGTACACGTCAGACACATCTTTAACTAACGTTTGTACCCGTCAGACATATCTTTAACAAACGTTTGTACCCGTCAGACACATCTTTAACTAACGTTTGTACCCGTCAGACACATCTTTAACTAACGTTTGTACACGTCAGACACATCTTTAACTAACGTTTGTACCCGTCAGACATATCTTTAACAAACGTTTGTACCCGTCAGACACATCTTTAACTAACGTTTGTACCCGTCAGACACATCTTTAACTAACGTTTGTACACGTCAGACACATCTTTAACTAACGTTTGTACCCGTCAGACATATCTTTAACTAACATTTGTACTCGTCAGACATATCTTTAACTAACGTTTGTACCCGTCAGACATATCTTTAACTAACGTTTGTACCCGTCAGATACATCTTTAACTAACGTTTGTACCCGTCAGACACATCTTTAACTAACGTTTGTACACGTTAGACATATCTTTAACTAACGTTTGTACACGTCAGACACATCTTTAACTAACGTTTGTACCCGTCAGACATATCTTTAACTAACATTTGTACTCGTCAGACAAATCTTTAACTAACGTTTGTACCCGTCAGACACATCTTTAACTAACGTTTGTACCCGTCAGACACATCTTTAACTAACGTTTGTACACGTCAGACACATCTTTAACTAACGTTTGTACCCGTCAGACATATCTTTAACTAACATTTGTACTCGTCAGACATATCTTTAACTAACGTTTGTACCCGTCAGACATATCTTTAACTAACGTTTGTACCCGTCAGATACATCTTTAACTAACGTTTGTACCCGTCAGACACATCTTTAACTAACGTTTGTATACGTTAGACATATCTTTAACCAACGTTTGTACCCGTCTGACATATCTTTAACTAATATTTGTACCCGTCAGACACATCTTTAACTAACGTTTGTACCCGTCAGACACATCTTTAACTAACGTTTGTACCAGCCAGACTTATCTTTAAATAACGCTTGTATCCGTCAGACATATCTTTAACAAACATTTGTACCCATCAGACACATCTTTAACTAACGCTTGTACCCGTCAGACACATCTTTAACTAACGCTTGTACCCGTCAGACTTATCTTTAACTAACATTTGTACCCATCAGACACATCTTTAACTAACGCTTGTACCCGTCAGACTTATCTTTAACTAACGTGTGTACCCGTCAGACACATATTTAACTAACGCTTGTACCCATCAGACACATCTTTAACTAACGCTTGTACCCGTCAGACACATCTTTAACTAACGTTTGTACCCATCAGACACATCTTTAACTAACGCTTGTACCCGTCAGACATATCTTTAACAAACATTTGTACCCATCAGACACATCTTTAACTAACGCTTGTACCCGTCAGACACATCTTTAACTAACGCTTGTACCCATCAGACACATCTTTAACTAACGCTTGTACCCGTCAGACAAATCTTTACCTAACGTTTGTACCAGCCAGACATATCTTTAACTAACGTTTGTACACGTCAGACATATCTTTAACTAACGTTTGTACTCGTCAGACATATCTTTAACTAACGTTTGTACCCGTCAGACACATCTTTAACTAACGTTTGTACCCGTCAGACATATTTTTAACTAACGTTTGTACACGTCCGACACATCTTTAACTAACGCTTGTACCCGTCAGACACATCTTTAACTAACGTTTGTACCCGTCAGACACATCTTTAACAAACGTTTGTACCCGTCAGACACATCTTTAACTAACGTTTGTACCCGTCAGACATATCTTTAACTAACATTTGTACCCGTCAGACATATCTTTAACCAACGTTTGTACCCGTCAGACACATCTTTAACAAACGTTTGTACTCGTCAGACATATCTTTAACAAACGTTTGTACCCGTCAGACATATCTTTAAAAAACGTTTGTACCCGTCAGACATATCTTTAACAAACGTTTGTACTCGCCAGACATATCTTCTGTAAGCGTCTGTACCCTTTCGTCAGGAAATAAGGGGGAAGTGTAGCATATGTGAACAATGAAGTCACATGCATATGAAACAGCTCTAAGTTTAAACTTTTGACAAAAGATTATACCAACTGCTATATGTCATTCAACTTTAAACCAAAATCTGCAAAAGACGACTTTAAAAGCATCGCGGCAAAACTAGTAAAATCTCTGAAAAAGGAAAATATATTTATGTAATGGAATGCAGAAAATCCCATTATGAACAATTTCTCCTTTTGTCAGAATTGTTTCAAAAGTCGCCTGCTGCAGAGGCGTCAAAAAGCATTTGTATGTGAGAAAGGGTTTTTGAAAAAGATCATTGGCTTCCCAACTTATAGTTCAGAATTAAAGGGATAGCAAATACGACTGGTCCGCCGATGTGACGATAAAAGCACCGGCAGTACTGATAATTAACACATGGAATTTAATTTAAATTGAATTGCAATTATGTTGGGTGTGGCGTAATAAACAAGATAACACTATATAATGTTAGCCATTACTGTGATGGAACAAGACTTGTATGACGCAACCCTTATACTCGTACATGTAGCCAAATTGAGTTCATTTAGCCATATAAGTTATCAAGGGAGGACAACAATATAGACTTCCCTTTGTTTGCCGCGAATAACAATCCGACAAACAGACAGATAAATGATATTCCTCCACAATAAGGATGACATTAGATAGGAAAGAATAAATAAGTATAATCGTAGATCGTAGATGGTAGATAAAACGGTCTGTCAGTCACTAATTGTTATTGTTCTAAGATAACAGGTGACTGTAACTTAATCGTAGCGGTACTTTGATTTATTAATTTAGCCGCCAAGGACGAAAAACCAACCTCAAGGAATATTCAGCAATTCAAGGACAGTATTGACCAATGTATTCGTAAAGACTGAATATACTCTTAAATGTTTATTACAATTAACCTCATCATGACCAGTGTACAACGATCTGTTATATAATGAATTTCGTTGTAATCTCATTAAAAGTAAACTGCTCGTCTTTGATCCCATTAAATATGCCTTCATATATAGTCCGTGTAAATTGAACTGTCGATTGGTGAATAATACATAACCAGGTCAGTTAACATATCAATATCTACATCGTAGGAACGCCTACTTGACTGTGAAGATTTACAAGGAAGATGGAGATTCACGTTTTTGATCAAAAATACATGTAGGTGATAATGTCGAGTAGTAAAATCCTGTGTCTGGGATAACGAACATATATAGTTCGATAAACACGAATAAAATGATCTACTCAAGAAATGTGCTAAAACTTATTGCTTTTTCCCATTTGCTGACGCATTTTGAAAACATTGTTGCAAAATAATTGATTGTTTGGTGTTTTACGCAGCTTTCAACAATTGTGTAGTTATATCACGACATTTCCTGGTCAAGTTACCAGTACTACTGGTCTATTTATCCTGACACCAGCCAATCAGTCGTAATGCTAGCCCCGCAACTCTGAGCGCCACAGAGTGCAGCCATTACTACCATATGTTAAGCCATTGATCGAACCCGCGACCTTCCGTACCCGAGGCGAATGCTCTATAACTAAACCAAATTTACCCTTTTGCCTCACTATTTTCAAGTTTTCTCAAACATAATACTATGATTGACATAAATGTTTCATAGTTTCGCCAAGAGGGTTTTAACCCTTTCTCACCTAAAGACGCGTTTCGCGGCATCTGCGGCTTATGATTTTTGAAAACATTGTTGCAAAAGGAGAAATTCCCCATAAAAAGCAATGTCTCATTCTCTCCCACAACGTGTGTAGGTCTCTTCAATAATACACTATAAGTTATATATATTTTCCTTAGTGTCGCATAGATGTGTTCTAGGTCTCTTCAATAGTACACTATAAGTTATAGATATTTTCCTTAGTGTCGCATATATGTGTAGGTCTCTTCAATAGTACACTATAAGTTATAGATATTTTCCTTAGTGTCGCATAGATGTGTTTTAGGTCTCCTCAATAGTACACTTTAAGTTATAGATATTTTCATTAGTGTCGCATAGATGTGTTCTAGGTCTCTTCAATAGTACACTTTAAGTTATAGATATTTTCCTTAGTGTCGCATAGATGTGTAGGTCTCTTCAATAGTACACTTTAAGTTATAGATATTTTCCTTAGTGTCGCATAGATGTGTTCTAGGTCTCTTCAATAGTACACTATAAGTTATAGATATTTTCCTTAGTGTCGCATAGATGTGTTTTAGGTCTCTTCAATAGTACACTTTAAATTATAGATATTTTCCTTAGTGTGGCATAGATGTGTTCTAGGTCTCTTCAATAATACGCTTTAAGTTATAGATATTTTCCTTAGTGTCGCAGAGATGTGTCCTAGGTCGCTCCAATAATACACTTTAAGTTATAGATATTTTCCTTAGTGTATCATAGATGTGTTCTAGGTCTCTTCAATAGTACACTTTAAGTTATAAATATTTTCCTTAGTGTATCATAGATGTGTTCTAGGTCTCTTCAATAGTACACTTTAAGTTATAGATATTTTCCTTAGTGTCGCATAGATGTGTTCTAGGTCTCTTCAATAGTACACTATAAGTTATAGATTTTATCATTAGTGTCGCATAGATGTGTCCTAGGTCTCTTCAATAGTACACTATAAGTTATAGATTTTTTCATTAGTGTCGTATAGATGTGTTCTAGGTCGCTTCAATAATACACTTTAAGTTATAGATATTTTCCTTAGTGTCGCATATATGTGTAGGTCTCTTCAATAGTACACTTTAAGTTATAGATAGTTTCCTTAGTGTCGCATAGATGTGTTCTAGGTCTCTTCAATAGTACACTATAAGTAAAAGGTATTTTCCTTAGTGTCGCATAGATGTGTTTTAGGTCTCTTCAATAGTACACTTTAAGTTATAGATATTTTCAATAGTGTCGCATAGATGTGTTCTAGGTCTCTTCAATAGTACACTTTAAGTTATAGATATTTTCCTTAGTGTCGCATAGATGTGTAGGTCTCTTCAATAGTACACTTTAAGTTATAGATATTTTCCTTAGTGTCGCATAGATGTGTTCTAGGTCTCTTCAATAGTACACTATAAGTTATAGATATTTTCCTTAGTGTCGCATAGATGTGTTTTAGGTCTCTTTAATAGTACACTTTAAGTTATAGATATTTTCATTAGTGTCTCATAGATGTGTTCTAGGTCTCTTCAATAGTACACTTTAAGTTATAGATATTTTCCTTAGTGTCGCATAGATGTGTTCTATGTCTCTTCAATAGTACACTTTAAGTTATATAAATTTTCTTAGTGTCGCATAGATGTGTTCTAGGTCACTTTAATAATACACTTTAAGTTATATATATTTTCCTTAGTGTCGCATAGATGTGTTCTAGGTCTCTTCAATAGTACACTTTAAGTTATAGATATTTTCCTTAATATCGCATAGATGTGTTCTAGGTCTCTTCAATAGTACACTTTAAGTTATATATATTTTCCTTAGTGTCACATAGATGTGTTCTAGGTCTCTTCAATAGTACACTTTAAGTTATATATATTTTCCTTAGTGTCGCATAGATGTGTTCTAGGTCTCTTCAATAGTACACTTTAAGTTATAGATATTTTCCTTAGTGTCGCATAGAAGTGTTCTAGGTCTCTTCAATAGTACACTATAAGTTATAGATTTTTTCATTAGTGTCGCATAGATGTGTTCTAGGTCGCTTCAATAATACACTTTAAGTTATAGATATTTTCCTTAGTGTCGCATATATGTGTAGGTCTCTTCAATAGTACACTTTAAGTTATAGATAGTTTCCTTAGTGTCGCATAGATGTGTTCTAGGTCTCTTCAATAGTACACTATAAGTAAAAGGTATTTTCCTTAGTGTCGCATAGATGTGTTTTAGGTCTCTTCAATAGTACACTTTAAGTTATAGATATTTTCAATAGTGTCGCATAGATGTGTTCTAGGTCTCTTCAATAGTACACTTTAAGTTATAGATATTTTCCTTAGTGTCGCATAGATGTGTAGGTCTCTTCAATAGTACACTTTAAGTTATAGATATTTTCCTTAGTGTCGCATAGATGTGTTCTAGGTCTCTTCAATAGTACACTATAAGTTATAGATATTTTCCTTAGTGTCGCATAGATGTGTTTTAGGTCTCTTTAATAGTACACTTTAAGTTATAGATATTTTCATTAGTGTCTCATAGATGTGTTCTAGGTCTCTTCAATAGTACACTTTAAGTTATAGATATTTTCCTTAGTGTCGCATAGATGTGTTCTATGTCTCTTCAATAGTACACTTTAAGTTATATAAATTTTCTTAGTGTCGCATAGATGTGTTCTAGGTCACTTTAATAATACACTTTAAGTTATATATATTTTCCTTAGTGTCGCATAGATGTGTTCTAGGTCTCTTCAATAGTACACTTTAAGTTATAGATATTTTCCTTAATATCGCATAGATGTGTTCTAGGTCTCTTCAATAGTACACTTTAAGTTATATATATTTTCCTTAGTGTCACATAGATGTGTTCTAGGTCTCTTCAATAGTACACTTTAAGTTATATATATTTTCCTTAGTGTCGCATAGATGTGTTCTAGGTCTCTTCAATAGTACACTTTAAGTTATAGATATTTTCCTTAGTGTCGCATAGAAGTGTTCTAGGTCTCTTCAATAGTACACTTTAAGTTATAGATATTTTCCTTAGTGTATCATAGATGTGTTCTAGGTCTCTTCAATAGTACACTATAAGTTATAGATATTTTCCTTAGTGTGGAATAGATGTGTTCTAGGTCTCTTCAATAGTACACTATAAGTTATAGATATTTTCCTTAGTGTCGCATAGATGTGTAGGTCTCTTCAATACTACACTTTAAGTTATATATATTTTCCTTTGTGTCGCATAGATGTGTTCTAGGTCTCTTCAATAGTACACTATAAGTTATAGATATTTTTATTAGTGTCGCATAGATGTGTTCTAGGTCTCTTCAATAGTACACTATAAGTTATAGATATTTTCCTTAGTGTCGCATATATGTGTAGGTCTCTTCAATAGTACACTATAAGTTATAGATATTTTCCTTAGTGTCGCATAGATGTGTTTTAGGTCTCCTCAATAGTACACTTTAAGTTATAGATATTTTCATTAGTGTCGCATAGATGTGTTCTAGGTCTCTTCAATAGTACACTTTAAGTTATAGATATTTTCCTTAGTGTCGCATAGATGTGTAGGTCTCTTCAATAGTACACTTTAAGTTATAGATATTTTCCTTAATATCGCATAGATGTGTTCTAGGTCTCTTCAATAGTACACTTTAAGTTATATATATTTTCCTTAGTGTCACATATATGTGTTCTAGGTCTCTTCAATAGTACACTTTAAGTTATATATATTTTCCTTAGTGTCGCATAGATGTGTTCTAGGTCTCTTCAATAGTACACTTTAAGTTATAGATATTTTCCTTAGTGTCGCATAGAAGTGTTCTAGGTCTCTTCAATAGTACACTTTAAGTTATAGATATTTTCCTTAGTGTATCATAGATGTGTTCTAGGTCTCTTCAATAGTACACTATAAGTTATAGATATTTTCCTTAGTGTGGAATAGATGTGTTCTAGGTCTCTTCAATAGTACACTATAAGTTATAGATATTTTCCTTAGTGTCGCATAGATGTGTAGGTCTCTTCAATACTACACTTTAAGTTATATATATTTTCCTTTGTGTCGCATAGATGTGTTCTAGGTCTCTTCAATAGTACACTATAAGTTATAGATATTTTTATTAGTGTCGCATAGATGTGTTCTAGGTCTCTTCAATAGTACACTATAAGTTATAGATATTTTCCTTAGTGTCGCATATATGTGTAGGTCTCTTCAATAGTACACTATAAGTTATAGATATTTTCCTTAGTGTCGCATAGATGTGTTTTAGGTCTCCTCAATAGTACACTTTAAGTTATAGATATTTTCATTAGTGTCGCATAGATGTGTTCTAGGTCTCTTCAATAGTACACTTTAAGTTATAGATATTTTCCTTAGTGTCGCATAGATGTGTAGGTCTCTTCAATAGTACACTTTAAGTTATAGATATTTTCCTTAGTGTCGCATAGATGTGTTCTAGGTCTCTTCAATAGTACACTATAAGTTATAGATATTTTCCTTAGTGTCGCATAGATGTGTTTTAGGTCTCTTTAATAGTACACTTTAAGTTATAGATATTTTCATTAGTGTCGCATAGATGTGTTCCAGGTCTCTTCAATAGTACACTATAAGTTATAGATATTTTCCTTAGTGTCGCATAGATGTGTTCTAGGTCTCTTCAATAGTACACTATAAGTTATAGATTTTATCATTAGTGTCGCATAGATGTGTCCTAGGTCTCTTCAATAGTACACTATAAGTTATAGATTTTTTCATTAGTGTCGCATAGATGTGTTCTAGGTCGCTTCAATAATACACTTTAAGTTATAGATATTTTCCTTAGTGTCGCATATATGTGTAGGTCTCTTCAATAGTACACTTTAAGTTATAGATAGTTTCCTTAGTGTCGCATAGATGTGTTCTAGGTCTCTTCAATAGTACACTATAAGTAAAAGGTATTTTCCTTAGTGTCGCATAGATGTGTTTTAGGTCTCTTCAATAGTACACTTTAAGTTATAGATATTTTCAATAGTGTCGCATAGATGTGTTCTAGGTCTCTTCAATAGTACACTTTAAGTTATAGATATTTTCCTTAGTGTCGCATAGATGTGTAGGTCTCTTCAATAGTACACTTTAAGTTATAGATATTTTCCTTAGTGTCGCATAGATGTGTTCTAGGTCTCTTCAATAGTACACTATAAGTTATAGATATTTTCCTTAGTGTCGCATAGATGTGTTTTAGGTCTCTTTAATAGTACACTTTAAGTTATAGATATTTTCATTAGTGTCTCATAGATGTGTTCTAGGTCTCTTCAATAGTACACTTTAAGTTATAGATATTTTCCTTAGTGTCGCATAGATGTGTTCTATGTCTCTTCAATAGTACACTTTAAGTTATATAAATTTTCTTAGTGTCGCATAGATGTGTTCTAGGTCACTTTAATAATACACTTTAAGTTATATATATTTTCCTTAGTGTCGCATAGATGTGTTCTAGGTCTCTTCAATAGTACACTTTAAGTTATAGATATTTTCCTTAATATCGCATAGATGTGTTCTAGGTCTCTTCAATAGTACACTTTAAGTTATATATATTTTCCTTAGTGTCACATAGATGTGTTCTAGGTCTCTTCAATAGTACACTTTAAGTTATATATATTTTCCTTAGTGTCGCATAGATGTGTTCTAGGTCTCTTCAATAGTACACTTTAAGTTATAGATATTTTCCTTAGTGTCGCATAGAAGTGTTCTAGGTCTCTTCAATAGTACACTTTAAGTTATAGATATTTTCCTTAGTGTATCATAGATGTGTTCTAGGTCTCTTCAATAGTACACTATAAGTTATAGATATTTTCCTTAGTGTGGAATAGATGTGTTCTAGGTCTCTTCAATAGTACACTATAAGTTATAGATATTTTCCTAAGTGTCGCATAGATGTGTAGGTCTCTTCAATACTACACTTTAAGTTATATATATTTTCCTTTGTGTCGCATAGATGTGTTCTAGGTCTCTTCAATAGTACACTATAAGTTATAGATATTTTTATTAGTGTCGCATAGATGTGTTCTAGGTCTCTTCAATAGTACACTATAAGTTATAGATATTTTCCTTAGTGTCGCATATATGTGTAGGTCTCTTCAATAGTACACTATAAGTTATAGATATTTTCCTTAGTGTCGCATAGATGTGTTTTAGGTCTCCTCAATAGTACACTTTAAGTTATAGATATTTTCATTAGTGTCGCATAGATGTGTTCTAGGTCTCTTCAATAGTACACTTTAAGTTATAGATATTTTCCTTAGTGTCGCATAGATGTGTAGGTCTCTTCAATAGTACACTTTAAGTTATAGATATTTTCCTTAGTGTCGCATAGATGTGTTCTAGGTCTCTTCAATAGTACACTATAAGTTATAGATATTTTCCTTAGTGTCGCATAGATGTGTTTTAGGTCTCTTTAATAGTACACTTTAAGTTATAGATATTTTCATTAGTGTCGCATAGATGTGTTCCAGGTCTCTTCAATAGTACACTATAAATTATAGATATTTTCCTTAGTGTCGCATAGATGTGTTCTATGTCTCTTCAATAGTACACTTTAAGTTTATATATTTTCCTTAGTGTCGCATAGATGTGTTCTAGGTCACTTTAATAATACACTTTAAGTTATATATATTTTCCTTAGTGTCGCATAGATGTGTTCTAGGTCTCTTCAATAGTACACTTTAAGTTATAGATATTTTCCTTAGTATCGCATAGATGTGTTCTAGGTCTCTTCAATAGTACACTATAAGTTATAGATATTTTCCTTAGTGTCGCATAGATGTGTAGGTCTCTTCAATACTACACTTTAAGTTATATATATTTTCCTTTGTGTCGCATAGATGTGTTCTAGGTCTCTTCAATAGTACACTATAAGTTATAGATATTTTTATTAGTGTCGCATAGATGTGTTCTAGGTCTCTTCAATAGTACACTATAAGTTATAGATATTTTCATTAGTGTCGCATAGATGTGTTCTGGGTATCTTCAATAGTACACTATAAGTTATAGATATTTTCCATAGTGTCGCATAGATGTGTTCTAGGTCGTGTGTTGCCGATGTGTTGGTTAAAGCAATAGTGATGACATCGTTCGTTGGAGGTCAGCTTGATACTGGTTAACCATAAAACACCTGTTGATCTGTTTGTGTATGACTTGACTCCGGTAATGGCAGTGATACCAAATATGAGCCGTCCCGCGAGAAAACCAACTTTATGGACTCTGCGTAATGTATCGACTCAGATCAGCCTGCGCAATTCGTGAAGGCTAATCCGGACCGACATATTCCGTCTCAGGGGGATATATGTACAAAGTTATTATTCCTGAAACAGACAATCTACAGGAAGCGAAAAGTGTATGTCCGGGTTAGCCTGCACGGCTTGCTTAGGCTGAACCGTGCCGATTATTTACGCAGAGTCCACAATGTTGGTTTTCTCGCGGGACGGCTCTTATGTTGAATGGTTTGTAATTAATGCAATTTAAATGCTAAAATCGAGCTTACATAGCTTTTTTAAAAATTAAAATTGTTCATTTCAATTTATTTAACACCATTTGATACAAGAATATTGTGAGTAAAAGAATAAGACTTGTTATAAAATGACATAAAGCGGGAAACGCGAACAATTTCTTATCAGATGAAACGTTTCGAAGGTTTGTCAACAAATCTCAAACTGCTGCTGTCAAGTTTCCAGGTACGTACTTTGACTCTTTCCATGATTCAGGCGACTTTACGTAAACACAGCTTAGAAGAACCTAATGAGCCCGGGGATGTCTGTATGGCGGTGGATATTTGTTAAAAGTATATAAGGTATAGAGTAATGATTCCTGACACACAAAATCCACAGGAGCCGAAAAGTGTCTATCCTCGTACTACTTTACGCAACTTTATACAAGTTAACCTCTTCCAACATACACACGTTTTTCGGCGTCTCTGCAACAGACAACATTTCAAATAGTGTTGCATACTGAGACATTTTTCCTTTGTCGACAATGTTTTCAACACCTTTTAATTACTTTACTTTCATTTATAGAGATTTTCCACAGTTTTGCCTTGTTTATTTCAAAGTCTACTGCTGTAGATTTGCTGTATGTGGGAAACCGGTAATTCTATTTTTCTTTACGTGAGTGTGAACAGTATTTACGAGATATGAAGAACACGATAAGCCTAAACATCGTACTGTCGAATTTCAGCAATTATGATATTCAATAAATGTACAAGAACAAATATGATAGTCAATAAATGTACAAGAACAAATATGATATTAAATATACAAGAACAAATATGATATTCAATAAATGTACAAGAACAAATATGATATTCAATAAATGTATAAATGTACAAGAACAAATATGATATTCAATAAATGTACAAGAACAAAATTAATATGATATTCAATAAATGTACAAGAACAAATATGATATTCAATAAATGTAAATGTACAATAACAAATATGATACTCAATAAATATACAAGAACAAATATGATATTCAATAAATGTACAAGAACAAATATGATATTTATTAAATGTACAAGAACAAATATGATATTCATTAAATGTACAAGAACAAGTATGATATTCATTAAATATACAAGAACAAATATGATATTCAATAAATGTACAAGAACAAATATGATATTCATTAAATGTACAAGAACAAATATGATATTCAATAAATGTACAAGAAAAAATAAGATATTCAACAAATGTACAAGAACAAATATGATATTCATTAAATGTACAAGAACAAATATAAAATAACGGACTGTCACACCTTTCTTACGATAAGGGGATAAACTTAAACTATTACTTCAACCGGCTGCTAACTGTAATTTTAAAAACTATTACTCGTATTATGTTATCATCAATGGCGGATCCCATCCACAGGATGAAGAGCCTGGTACAATACGTAGACACATGCATGTGCCATGAACACTATGAACTTTCTCTCATTCTTAATAAATCAACATGACTACAACTAATTAGATACAATGGTAATTATGTAGTGTACTGATTTATATTTCCTTCTATCTTTTTAAGTTAATACTAGCAATTAAAACAATAACAAATACCGAAACGACATGAGGTGTGACTCTCTCATCCACCCACCAGCGACATTTTCATTATAAATCAAAACTACGGTTTCATAAATCAGCGTTTAAAAAGGTCGAATTCACGTGGCGTTTAGGTGTCGTATTTATAATGAGGAATAAAAATAAATATATCGCATTGTCATTGTCAACTCATTCACTATTGTAGAAGGCTGTTGACCCCTCAGTAGCAGATTCAAGTGAGAATAGACATTTAAAGAGAAGAGGAGAAATTGAGCATGAACAGATGATACTGTCATACATATTTGAACTTTAGCCTAGCTTAAAGGTTGTTTGTTTTTCAATGATTCTTTCTTCTTATAAAAAGCCAAAAAAGGTATATAATGTAACGCGTGTATCATTACGAAACACTGTACTTGGTATCTACGTTGTTAATCCCTCACCTGGTACAGAGGACTTTTTTCACATCAGCACCACTCACACATAATCAATACAGTTTGCGTACAGAGGACATTTTACAATTCAGCAGCACAAACATGATAAATACAGTTTGGTACAGACTACTTTAGACACATCAGCAGCAAAAACATGATAAATACAGTTTGGATACATACGACTTTAGACACATCAGCAGCACAAACATGATAAATACAATTTCGGTACAGACGACTTTAGATACATCAGCAGCACAAACATGATAAATACAGTTTGGATACAGACGACTTTAGACACATCAGCAGCACAAACATGATAAATACAGTTTGGATACAGACGACTTTATATATATCAGCAGCTCAAACATGATGAATACAGTTTGGATACAGACTACTTTAGATACATCAGCAGCACAAACATGATAAATACAGTTTGGATACAGACGACTTTAGACACATCAGCAGCACAAACATGATAAATACAGTTTGGATACATACGACTTTAGACAGATCAGCAACACAAACATGATGAATACAGTTTGGATACAGACGACTTTAGACACATCAGCAGCACAAACATGATAAATACAGTTTGGATACATACGACTTTAGATACATCAGCAGCACACACATGATAAATACAGTTTGGATACAAACGACGTTAGATACATAAGCAGCACAAACATGATAAATACAGTTTGGATACAGACGACTTTAGACACATCAGCAGCACAAACATGATATATAAATACAGTTTGGATACAGACGACTTTAGATACATCAGCAGCAAAAAACATGATAAATACAGTTTGGATAAAGACGACTTTAGACACATCAGCAGCACAAACATGATAAATACAGTTTGGATACAGACGACTTTAGATACATCAGCAGCACAAACATGATAAATACAGTTTGGATACAGACGACGTTAGATACATAAGCAGCACAAACATGATAAATACAGTTTGGATACAGACGACTTTAGACACATCAGCAGCACAAACATGATATATAAATACAGTTTGGATACAGACGACTTTAGATACATCAGCAGCACAAACATGATAAATACAGTTTGGATAAAGACGACTTTAGACACATCAGCAGCACAAACATGATAAATACAGTTTGGATACAGACGACTTTAGATACATCAGCAGCACAAACATGATAAATACAGTTTGGATACAGACGACTTTAGACACATCAGCAGCACAAACATGATAAATAAAGTTTGGATACAGACGACTTTAGATACATCAGCAGCTCAAACATGATAAATACAGTTTGGATACAGACTACTTTAGATACATCAGCAGCACAAACATGATAAATACAGTTTGGATACATACGACTTTAGATACATCAGCAGCTCAATCATGATAATAACAGTTTGGATACAGACTACTTTAGATACATCAGCAGCACAAACATGATAAATAAAGTTTGGATACAGACTACTTTAGACACATCAGCAGCACAAACATGATAAATACAGTTTGGATACAGACGACTTTAGACAGATCAGCAGCACAAACATGATACATACAGTTTGGATACAGACGACTTTAGACACTTCTGCAGCACTAACATGATAAATACAGTTTGGATACAGACGACTTTAGATACATCTGCAGCACAAACATGATAAATACAGTTTGTATACAGACGACTTTAGACCCATCAGCAGCACAAACCTGATAAATACAGTTTGGATACAGACGACTTTAGAAACATCATCAGCACAAACATGATAAATACAGTTTAGATACATACGACTTTAGAAACATCATCAGCACAAATATGATAAATACAGTTTGGATACAGACGACTTTAGATACATGAGCAGCACAAACATGATAAATACAGTTTGGATACAAATGACTTTAGACACATCAGCAGCACAAACATGATAAATACAATTTGGATACAGACAACTTTAGGTACATCAGCAGCACAAATATGATAAATACAGTTTGGATACATATGACTATAGATACATCAGCAGCACAAACATGATAAATACAGTTTGGATACAGACTCCTTTAGATACATCAGCAGCACAAATATGATAAATACAGTTTGGATACATATGACTTTAGATACATCAGCAGCACAAACATGATAAATACAGTTTGGATACAGACTACTTTAGACACATCAGCAGCACAAACATGATAAATGCAGGTTGGATACAGACTACTTTAGATACATCAGCAGCACAAACATGATAAATACAGTTTGGATACAGACGACTTTAGACACATCAGCAGCACAAACATGATGAATAAATTCAGTTTGGATACAGACGACTTTAGATACATCAGCAGCACAGGCATGATAAATACATTTTGGATGCAGACGACTTTAGACAGATCAGCAACACAAACATGATAAATACAGTTTGGATACAGACGACTTTAGACACATCAGCAGCACAAACATGATAAATACAGTTTGGATACAGACGACTTTAGACACATCAGCAGCACAAACATGATATATAAATACAGTTTGGATACAGACGACTTTAGATACATCAGCAGCACAAACATGATAAATACAGTTTGGATAAAGACGACTTTAGACACATCAGCAGCACAAACATGATAAATACAGTTTGGATACAGACGACTTTAGATACATCAGCAGCACAAACATGATAAATACAGTTTGGATACAGACGACTTTAGACACATCAGCAGCACAAACATGATAAATAAAGTTTGGATACAGACGACTTTAGATACATCAGCAGCTCAAACATGATAAATACAGTTTGGATACAGACTACTTTAGATACATCAGCAGCACAAACATGATAAATACAGTTTGGATACATACGACTTTAGATACATCTGCAGCTCAATCATGATAATAACAGTTTGGATACAGACGACTTTAGACAGATCAGCAGCACAAACATGATACATACAGTTTGGATACAGACGACTTTAGACACATCTGCAGCACTAACATGATAAATACAGTTTGGATACAGACGACTTTAGATACATCAGCAGCACAAACATGATAAATACAGTTTGTATACAGACGACTTTAGACCCATCAGCAGCACAAACATGATAAATACAGTTTGGATACATACGACTTTAGAAACATCATCAGCACAAACATGATACATACAGTTTGGATACATACGACTTTAGACCCATCAGCAGCACAAACATGATAAATACAGTTTGGATACAGACGACTTTAGATACATGAGCAGCACAAACATGATAAATACAGTTTGGATACAAATGACTTTAGACACATCAGCAGCACAAACATGATAAATACAATTTGGATACAGACAACTTTAGATACATCAGCAGCACAAATATGATAAATACAGTTTGGATACATATGACTTTAGATACATCAGCAGCACAAACATGATAAATACAGTTTGGATACAGACTCCTTTAGATACATCAGCAGCACAAATATGATAAATACAGTTTGGATACATACGACTTTAGATACATCAGCAGCACAAACATGATAAATACAGTTTGGATACAGACTACTTTAGACACATCAGCAGCACAAACATGATAAATGCAGGTTGGATACAGACTACTTTAGATACATCAGCAGCACAAACATGATAAATACAGTTTGGATACAGACGACTTTAGACACATCAGCAGCACAAACATGATGAATAAATTCAGTTTGGATACAGACGACTTTAGATACATCAGCAGCACAGGCATGATAAATACATTTTGGATGCAGACGACTTTAGACAGATCAGCAACACAAACATGATAAATACAGTTTGGATACAGACGACTTTAGACACATCAGCAGCACAAACATGATAAATACAGTTTGGATACATACGAATTTAGATACATCAGCAGCACAAACATGATAAATACAGTTTGGATACAGACGACTTTAGATACATAAGCAGCACAAACATGATAAATACAGTTTGGATACAGACGACTTTAGACACATCAGCAGCACAAACATGATATATAAATACAGTTTGGATACAGACGACTTTAGATACATCAGCAGCACAAACATGATAAATACAGTTTGGATACAGACGACTTTAGACACATCAGCAGCACAAACATGATAAATACAGTTTGGATACAGACGACTTTAGACTCATCAGCAGCACAAACATGATAAATACAGTTTGGATACATACGACTTTAGACCCATCAGCAGCACAAACATGATAAATACAGTTTGGATACAGACGACTTTAGACTCATCAGCAGCACAAACATGATAAATACAGTTTGGATACAGACTACTTTAGACACATCAGCAGCACAAACATGATAAATACAGTTTGGATACAGACTACTTTAGACACATCAGCAGCACAAACATGATGAATACAGTTTGCATACAGACTACTTTAGATACATCAGCAGCACAAACATGATAAATACAGTTTGGATACAGACGACTTTAGACAGATCAGCAGCACAAACATGAGACATACAGTTTCGATACAGATGACTTTAGACACATTTGAAGCACAAACATGATAACTACAGTTTGGATACATACGACTTTAGACACATCAGCAGCACAAACATGATAAATACAGTTTGGATACAGACTCCTTTAGATACATCAGCAGCACAAATATGATAAATACAGTTTTGATACATATGACTTCAGACACATCAGCAGCACAAACATGATAAATACAGTTTGGATACAGACTCCTTTAGATACATCAGCAGCACAAATATGATAAATACAGTTTTGATACATATGACTTCAGACACATCAGCAGCACAAACATGATAAATACAGTTTGGATACAGACTCCTTTATATACATCAGCAGCACAAACATGATAAATACAGTTTGGATGCAGACAACTTTAGATACATCAGCAGCACAAACATGATAAATACAGTTTGGATACAGACGACTTTAGACAGATCAGCAGCACAAACATGATGAATACAGTTTGGATACAGACTACTTTAGATACATCAGCAGCACAAACATGATAAATACAGTTTGTATACAGACTACTTTGGATACATCAGCAGCACACACATGATACATACTGTTTGGATACAGACGACTTTAGATACATCAGCAGCACAAACATGATACATACAGTTTGGATACAGACGACTTTAGATACATCAGCAGCACAAACATGATATATGCAGTTTGAATACATACGACTTTTGATACATCAGCAGCACAAACATGATGAATACAGTTTAGGTACAGACGACTATTGACACATCTACTTGTTGAATCATGAAGGGCTGGATATGAAAATATCATTTATTTACATGTGAACGTTTAATACTATAATGCTTTAATCTGCGTGATTTTACCCGCGGAAACTGTGGATAATAAGTCAAACACAACATCGCTGGTTCCATAGCATTCGTTAAATGTAATACACAATTGCGTAGGACCTATTGACCGGGTAGACCCCGACTGAAAGGCCCTCAAACAAAACAAAAACAGTCAACGTATAATGTATTTATCTTTATAGAACGACGAACTGTTCTATAACGCGTGTTACATGCGAGTAAATATCACTCATTATTCTATACCTAATGTATACGTCCAATCGTAGACGCTCATTCGAATCATGTGACCGTACAATATATTTCCGTATCGACAAAATAACCCGTATTTTTTTCGTATTGTACGATTCACAGGTCCCATGTTAAACCTATGATAAAGACCGAAACACGTGAAAAGGTTCCGAATGAAAGTCTGAATCGACAGGCGCTCTAGACAAAGCGTTACGATAAAGCTCCTGTTGTCACCGGATCATTATTGTCGTTTGCAAACAAGGAGTAACACTGAAACTAAAATGTTATCCGATTCTGAAATAGATGACTTTGTATTGTACAGAACACTGTTAAATAACCTATAAATATTGAAGTCCGCAACAGTATTGCACCGGTAAATAAACTCTATTTGAAGGAATTGCTTTCAGACCTAACATGTTCTTACATAGAATATACGCCTCGTGACCACTTGAAAACATGTTAACTCTTTCAATATTGAGCTTTTTGCAAACAATACAGATTCAGGTGAGTCAGCTCGTAACGAGCTGTCTCACCTGAAATCTGCATTGTTTGGCTGTGAGTTATAAAGATATTCCAAAAATCCTATAAGATGAAAATAGAGTCGTCCGAGTTTGAACATGGAAGAGTCTACTTTAAACAATTCGGCGCCGAAAGAGTTAAGATGCGGGACAATTCTAGCTAAACATTCGGGAATTGCTCACGATCAGCAATGTTTAAATCACCTACCAACGATAATACATAGAAGACAACAACGATCAACTGTATGAGGTAAAGGGTTTAGCGTGCCGGTGATTTATGAATAAAATAAAATCGTCCCAGGAATTTGTGGTTTAACTGGCCTGTGAAAACTGAATGAACATTTTCCTTTTTTTCTTTGCATACATTCCTAAGATTGAAGAATTTCTTATCGCTTCATTGCCCTGGTTATAATTACGTATTATAATTCACAGCATAGCGCCTGCATGATAAGCCGATTGGTGCTTATCATGCAGCTACGTGCGCTTTGAACGTTGGTATGCATTCTCGGAAAAGTTTGCAATTCTTGCAATTTTTACGTACGTTTTTGGGTTGGGAGAAGGTTAAACTATTACATGATGGATTTTTAAAAACACAAAAATGCTTTTTTACTGTAATTTACAGTGCAAAATGACAGATAAAAAACTATCATAAAAAAGATGACGCAGTGAAGCATTTAATATACACTATTTTGATTAAAAAAACAGCTAAAATAATAATACTTTTTAATCATATGCTTTGAAAACATATTACGGCAAAATTTGAAATATCTTGAAAATGGAATTTTGACATTTCGATACAAAAATGAAAGCATAATGTAAACAACTTCAAATTCATTTACATCATTTTCAGCGACGTGTACAAAATTGGCAACGCTACACAAAACCCAAACACTGGGACTTAACTGGGACTTAACGACGTTTGAAGATCTAGAGCAGCTTATGCCGCGCATTCTGATCCGGATCTCCTTTGGTCGCCATCTGATCACATAAGCACACTGGATAACGGCTTTAACACCATGCCCCCCCCCCCCCCACAAACATACACACGACATGATAGCCACCTATTTAATAGTGCAGCTGTCTTAAGTCCGCACATTGACACATTGAAGCGTTTATATGACACACAGTCGAATATTGTCGCATCTGCAGCAGGCGACTTATCATAAGATTGTGACAAAAGGATTAATTATTCATATTCCACATTTTGTTCAACTCAATGAAGCCTTCAGATGTAGATAGTTTTGTGTCCTGTTCTGTGTCAATAGAACAAGATACACGGGGGTGGAAGGTCATTATACTGTTTTGTATTTTTCCCGCCATATGTTTGCCACGTATTTGCCATATGTTTGAATGTATGTTGTGCAAATGTCATATGCAAAGAAAAAAAAATTGTAACCGTTAAAGGTTGCCATTATTATATAATATTATATGTTAGTTTGTAAAAATAACCTACTGCCTTGTTTGACATGTAATTTGTAACTTTTGTAACCGTTCAAGGTTGCCATTATTGTATTATGCGTTAGTATTGAAAGAAATGACATACTGCCTGTTTGACATGTAATGTGTAAGTTTTATGTTTATCATGTTTGTATTTTATCTGTAATTTGTTGCCACATGGGTCCTTGACCTTCTGGTTAAATAAATAAACAGCTACACTATGTGCTGATGGCCCGGTGCAAATATCCCCGTGTAATTTATCATTTAATCATTCATCGGAGCCACGTTAAACGAAGTACGAACTTCAGATTTTTAACCGTAATGTTTAGTTGTTACTTTCCATACATTTACGCTATTGGATCGTAATTTCCACTATTTAAAGTGACGTTAAACTTTAAAATGTCCACCATGCATTACTATGTCCATGTCTACGTTGGTATGTAGTCATATGTCCACCATGCCTTACTATGTTCATGTCTACGTTGGTAGGTAGTCAGATGTCCACCATGCCTTACTATGTCCATGTCTACGTTGATAGGTAGTCAGATGTCCACCGTGCATTACTGTGTCCATGTATATGTTGATAGGTAGTAAGATGTACACCATGCATTACTGTGTCCATGTCTACGTTGATAGGTAGTCAGATGTCCACCATGCATGTCTATGTCCATGTCTACGTTGATAGGTAGTAAGATGTACACCATGCATTACTGTGCCCATGTCTACGTTGATAGGTAGTCAGATGTCCACCATGCATTACTGTGTCCATGTCTACGTTGATAGGTAGTCAGATGTCCACCATGCATTACTGTGTCCATGTCTACGTTGATAGGTAGTCAGATGTCCACCGTGCATTACTATGTCCATGTCTACGTTGATAGGTAGTAAGATGTACACCATGCATTACTGTGTCCATGTCTACGTTGATAGGTAGTAAGATGTACACCATGCATTACTATGTCCATGTCTACGTTGATAGGTAGTAAGATGTACACCATGCATTACTATGTCCATGTCTACGTTGATAGGTAGTAAGATGTACACCATGCATTACTGTGTCCATGTCTACGTTGATAGGTAGTCAGATGTCAACCGTGCATTACTCTGTCCATGTCTACGTTGATAGGTAGTAAGATGTACACCATGCATTACTGTGTCCATGTCTACGTTGATAGGTAGTCAGATGTCCACCGTGCATTACTATGTCCATGTCTACGTTGATAGGTAGTAAGATGTACACCATGCATTACTGTGTCCATGTCTACGTTGATAGGTAGTCAGATGTCCACCATGCATTACTGTGTCCATGTCTACGTTGATAGGTAGTCAGATGTCCACCATGCATTACTGTGTCCATGTCTACGTTGATAGGTAGTAAGATGTACACCGTGCATTACTGTGTCCATGTCTACGTTGATAGGTAGTCAGATGTCCACCGTGCATTACTGTGTCCATGCCTATGTTGATAGGTAGTCAGATGTCCACCATGCATTACTGTGTCCATGTCTACGTTGATAGGTAGTAAGATGTCCACCGTGCATTACTGTGTCCATGCCTATGTTGATAGGTAGTCAGATGTCCACCGTGTATTACTGTGTCCATGCCTATGTTGATAGGTAGTAAGATGTACACCATGCATTACTGTGTCCATGTCTACGTTGATAGGTAGTCAGATGTCCACCATGCATGTCCATGTCTATGTCTACGTTGATAGGTAGTCAGATGTACACCATGCATTACTGTGTCCATGTCTACGTTGATAGGTAGTCAGATGTCCACCATGCATGTCTATGTCCATGTCTACGTTGATAGGTAGTAAGATATCCACCGTGCATTACTGTGTCCATGTCTACGTTGATAGGTAGTCAGATGTCCACCATGCATTACTGTGTCCATGTCTACGTTGATAGGTAGTCAGATGTCCACCATGCATGTCTATGTCCATGTCTACGTTGGTAGGTAGTCAGATGTCCAACAATAATGATGTGGTAAAGTCAGTAAATACACATTAGGTTGAATGACATGCTCATTAAAATCATACTTAATTACTCCGCTGTACGCCAATGAATGTTAAGTCTGGCTTTAAAGCGAGTTAAATGGCCTCTGTGATATTACTGTGATACCGTTGTCAACCAGGTTAAGCTCCTAGCAGCAAACAATGCCCTTGATTCATTATACAACTGTACTGTTAATTTGCGGTGTTTTAAATATCGAGGAGAGAACTCATATTTGAGTGGTGCTCTGCTAAAACCGACCGTAAGGTAACACTATTGCGCAGTAAGATCTGGCCCTACACTGGCTAAACACTGTTTGGTCGTAGAGCTTCTGTTAAATAGTATCCATTAAGACAATAAGCGTGGATGTGCAGGTCAAGGAAATTATTTCATTGAAATCGGACCAATATTCGCAAACGACAAGCCATAAACAGTCGTCTCAAATTAACCATATGTATCGAAATATTCACGAGCGGGTGCTAAATAAGTGTTCTATCCAACGGTACGCACGGTACAAGCAACGATACGCATGATACAACTAACGATACGCATGATACAACCAAGGATACAACCAATGATACGCACGATACAACCAACGATACGCACGATACAACGAATGATACAAACGATACGCACGATACAACCAACGATACGCACGATACAACCAACGATACGCACAATACAACCAACGATACCAACGATACGCACGATACAACCAACGATACGCACGATACAACCAACGATACGCACGATACAACTAACGATACGCACGATACAACCAACGATACGCACGATACAACCAACGATACGCACGATACAATCAACGATACCAACGATACGCACGATACAACCAACGATACCAACGATACGCACGATACAACGAACGATACCAACGATACGCACGATATACCAACGATACGCACGATACAACCAACGATACGCACGATACAACAAACGATACGCACAATACAACGAACGATACCAACGATACAACCAGCGATACGCACGATACAACCAACGATACCAACGATAAAACCAGCGATACGCACAATACAACCAACGATACGCACGATACAACCAACGATACGCACGGTACAACCAACGATACGCACGATACAACCAACGATACGCACGATACAACAAACGATACGCACGATACAACAACGATAATCTTGATACAACCAACGATACCAACGATACGCACGGTACAACCAACGATACGCACGGTACAACCGACGATACACACGGTACAACCAACGATACGCACGGTACAACCGACGATACGCACGGTACAACCAACGATACAACCAACGATACGCACGATACAACCAACGATACGCACGATACAACAACGATAAGCTTGATACAACCAACGATACCAACGATACGCACGGTACAACCGACGATACGCACGGTACAACCAACGATACGCACGATACAACCAACGATACGCACGATACAACAACGATAAGCTTGATACAACCAACGATACCAACGATACGCACGGTACAACCAACGATACGCACGGTACAACCAACGATACGCACAGTACAACCAACGATACGCACGGTACTACCAACGATACGCACGATACAACTAACGATACGCATGATACAACCAACGATACGCTCGATACAACCAACGATACGCACGGTACAACCAACGATACGCACGGTACAACCAACGTTTTGCACGGTACAACCAATGATACGCACGGTAAAACCAACGATACGCACGGTACAACCAACGGTATGCACGGTACAACCAACGATATGCACAGTACAACCAATGATACGCACGGTACAACCAACGATATGCACGGTACAACCAACGGTATGCACGGTACAACCAATGATACGCACGGTACAACCAACGATACGCACGGTACAACAACGATAAGCTTGATACAACCAACGGTACCAACGATACGCACGGTACAACCAACGATACGCACGGTACAACCGACGATACGCAAGATACAACCAACGAAACGCACGATACAACCAACGATACGCACGATACAACCAACAATACGCACGATACAACAAACGGTACCAACGATACGCACGATACAACCAACGAAACGCACGATACAACCATCGCACTATACAACCAACGATACCAACGATACGCACGATATAACAACGATACGCACGATACAACCAACGATATGCACGATACAACCAATGATACGCACGATACAACCAACCAACGATACGCACGATACAACCAACGATACCAACGATACGCACGATATAACAACGATACGCACAATACAACCAACGATACGCACGATACAAGCAACGATACGCACAATACAACCAACCACCGATACGCACGATACAACCAACGAAAAGCACGATACAAGCAACGATACGCACAATACAGCCAACCAACGATACGCACGATACAACCAACGATACGCACGATACAACCAACGATACGCACGATACAAGCAATGATACGCACAATACAACCAACCAACGATACGCACGATACAACCAACGAAAAGCACGATACAACCATCGCACTATACAACCAACGATACCAACGATACGCACGATATAACAACGATACGCACGATACAACCAACGATGCGCACAATACAACCAACGATACGCACGATACAACCAACGATACGCACGATACAACCAACCAACGATACGCACGATACAACCAACGATACGCACGATACAACCAACCAACGATACGCACGATACAACCAACGATACGCACAATACAACCAACCAACGATACGCACGATACACGCAACGATACAACGAACGATACCAACGATACGCACGATACAACATCGATACGCACGATACAAGCAACGATACGCAAGATACAACCAACGATACGCAAGATACAAGCAACGATACACACGATACAACCAGCGATACACACGATACAACCAACGATCGATTCTGCTTTCAAATACACCCCTCAAAATGGTTACTATACAATCGGAACACTCGGCCATCACCACTGCTCTTATCCCATTCATGTATATGGTTTATCGCCCTGTTGACATCTTACGAGTATTTAGACGAGAATTTGATTGACGCGAAGGTCTATCTGAGACGACCTGTAATAGGCAGACATCGAGCGGCAGCAGTTAAGTATTGGTCTGTCTCTTTAATGAGTTATCTCTATCCGTTTGTACCATCTATGATGTATGTTGTGTACATGCAGGTAATATATGCAAATAACTACATGTGTAATTAACCCAATCCCAGTTTAAGACGTTTTCGACGCATTTAGTTTTTAAGAAAGAGTAGTTACGTTACATGTTTAATGGGTTTTGACGTAACATACGTCGTCTAGAGAAGCTAGAATCGATTAGCCGTAGAGCTGGACACTCCGGCTCGAGTATTCAGATAACTGGGTCAACATTTTGAATCTTCCGGCCACAGACCGGCTCGAGTACTAGGGTGAATTCAGAGAGCTGGGTCAGCATTTCGAATCTCCCGACACACACTCCGGTTCGAAAACTAGGGTGATTAAGAGAGCTGAATCAACATTTGGAATATCCCGTCATACACTCCGGCTCGAGTACTAGAGTGTTTTAAGAGAGCTGAGTCAACATTTGGAATCTCCCGTCATACACTCCGGCTCGAGTACTAGAGTGTTTTAAGAGAGCTGAGTCAACATTTGGAATCTCCCGTCATACACTCCGGCTCGAGTACTAGAGTGTTTTAAGAGAGCTGAGTCAACATTTGGAATCTCCCGTCATACACTCCGGCTCGAGTACTAGAGTGTTTTAAGAGAGCTGAGTCAACATTTGGAATCTCCCGTCATACACTCCGGCTCGAGTACTAGAGTGTTTTAAGAGAGCTGAGTCAACATTTGGAATCTCCCGTCATACACTCCGGCTCGAGTACTAGAGTGTTTTAAGAGAGCTGAGTCAACATTTGGAATCTTCCGTCATACACTCCGGCTCGAGTACTAGAGTGTTTTAAGAGAGCTGAGTCAACATTTGGAATCTCCCGTCATACACTCCGGCTCGAGTACTAGAGTGTTTTAAGAGAGCTGAGTCAACATTTGGAATCTCCCGTCATACACTCCGGCTCGAGTACTAGAGTGTTTTAAGAGAGCTGAGTCAACATTTGGAATCTTCCGTCATACACTCCGGCTCGAGTACTAGAGTGTTTTAAGAGAGCTGAGTCAACATTTGGAATCTTCCGTCATACACTCCGGCTCGAGTACTAGAGTGTTTTAAGAGAGCTGAGTCAACATTTGGAATCTCCCGTCATACACTCCGGCTCGAGTACTAGAGTGTTTTAAGAGAGCTGAGTCAACATTTGGAATCTTCCGTCATACACTCCGGCTCGAGTACTAGAGTGTTTTAAGAGAGCTGAGTCAACATTTGGAATCTTCCGTCATACACTCCGGCTCGAGTACTAGAGTGTTTTAAGAGAGCTGAGTCAACATTTGGAATCTTCCGTCATACACTCCGGCTCGAGTACTAGAGTGTTTTAAGAGAGCTGAGTCAACATTTGGAATCTTCCGACACACCCTACGACTCGAGTATTAGGGTGTATTCAGAGAGCTTAGTCAACATTTAGAATATTCCGACACACACTACAACTCGAGTATTAGAGTGTATTCAGAGAGCTGAGTCAACCTTAGGAATCTCCCGACACACACTACGACTCGAGTATTAGAGTGTATTCAGAGAGCTGAGTCAACCTTAGGAATCTCCCGACACACACTACGACTCGAGTATTAGGGTGTATTCAGAGAGCTGAGTCAACCTTAGGAATCTCCCGACGCACACTACGACTCGAGTATTAGAGTGTATTCAGAGAGCTGAGTCAACATTTGGAATCTCCCGTCATACACTCCGGCTCGAGTACTAGAGTGTTTTAAGAGAGCTGAGTCAACATTTGGAATCTTCCGACACACCCTACGACTCGAGTATTAGGGTGTATTCAGAGAGCTTAGTCAACATTTAGAATATTCCGACACACACTACAACTCGAGTATTAGAGTGTATTCAGAGAGCTGAGTCAACCTTAGGAATCTCCCGACATACACTACGACTCGAGTATTAGAGTGTATTCAGAGAGCTGAGTCAACCTTAGGAATCTCCCGACACACACTACGACTCGAGTATTAGGGTGTATTCAGAGAGCTGAGTCAACCTTAGGAATCTCCCGACGCACACTACGACTCGAGTATTAGAGTGTATTCAGAGAGCTGAGTCAACCTTAGGAATCTCCCGACACACACTACGACTCGAGTATTAGGGTGTATTCAGAGAGCTAAGTCAACATTTAGCATCTTCCGACACACACTACGACTCGAGTATTAGAGTGTATTCAGAGAGCTTAGTCAACATTTAGAGTCTTCCGACACACACTACGACTGGAGTACTACGGTGTATTCAGAGAGCTTAATCAACCTTTGGAGTCTTCCGACACACAGTACGACTCGAGTATTAGGGTGTATTCAGAGAACTTAGTCAACATTTAGAGTCTTCCGACACACTGTACGGCTCGAGTACTACGGTGTATTCAGAGAGCTTTGTCAACATTTAGAGTCTTCCGACACACACTACGACTCGAGTACTACGGTGTATTCAGAGAGCTTAGTCAACATTTAGAGTCTTCCGACACACACTACGACTCGAGTACTACGGTGTATTCAGAGAGCTTAGTCAACATTTAGAGTCTTCCGACACACACTACGACTCGAGTACTACGGTGTATTCAGAGAGCTTAGTCAACATTTAGAGTCTTCCGACACACACTACGACTCGAGTACTACGGTGTATTCAGAGAGCTTAGTCAACATTTGGAGTCTTCCGACACACACTACGACTCGAGTATTAGGGTGTATTCAGAGACCTTAGTCAACATTGAGAGTCTTCCGACACACATTACGACTCGAGTACTACGGTGTATTCAGAGAGCTTAGTCAACATTTGGAGTCTTCCGACACACACTACGACTCGAGTATTAGAGTGTATTCAGAGAGCTTAGTCAACATTTGGAGTCTTCCGACACACACTACGACTCGAGTATTAGAGTATATTCAGAGAGCTTAGTCAACATTTAGCATCTTCCGACACACACTACGACTCGAGTACTACGGTGTATTCAGAGAGCTTAGTCAACATTTAGCATCTTCCGACACACACTACGACTCGAGTATTAGGGTGTATTCAGAGACCTTAGTCAACATTGAGAGTCTTCCGACACACATTACGACTCGAGTACTACGGTGTATTCAGAGAGCTTAGTCAACATTTGGAGTCTTCCGACACACATTACGACTCGAGTACTACGGTGTATTCAGAGAGCTTAGTCAACATTTAGAGTCTTCCGACACACATTACGACTCGAGTACTACGGTGTACTCAGAGAATTTAGTCAACATTTGGAGTCTTCCGACACACACTACGACTCGAGTATAAGGGTGTATTCACAGAGCTGAGTCATCATTTAGAGTCGTCCGACACACACTACGACTCGAGTATTCCGGTGTATTCAGAGAGCTTAGTCAACATTTAGCATCTCCCGACACACACTACGACTCGAGTACTACGGTGTATTCAGAGAACTTAGTCAACATATGGAGTCTTCCGACACACACTACGACTCGAGTACTACAGTGTATTCAGAAAGCTTCGTCAACATTTTTAGTCGTCCGACACACACTACGACTCAAGTACTACGGTGTATTCAGAGAGCTTAGTCAACATTTAGCATCTCCCGACACACACTACGACTCGAGTACTACGGTGTATTCAGAGAGCTTAGTCAACATTTGGAGTCTTCCGACACACATTACGACTCGAGTATTAGGGTGTATTCAGAGAATTTAGTCAACATTTGGTGTCTTCCGACACACACTACGACTCGAGTACTACGATGTATTCAGAGAGCTTAGTTAACATTTGGTGTCTTCCGACACACACTACGACTCGAGTACTACGGTGTATTCAGAGAGCTTAGTCAACATTTAGCATCTTCCGACACACACTACGACTCGAGTATTAGGGTGTATTCAGAGACCTTAGTCAACATTGAGAGTCTTCCGACACACATTACGACTCGAGTACTACGGTGTATTCAGAGAGCTTAGTCAACATTTGGAGTCTTCCGACACACATTACGACTCGAGTACTACGGTGTATTCAGAGAGCTTAGTCAACATTTAGAGTCTTCCGACACACATTACGACTCGAGTACTACGGTGTACTCAGAGAATTTAGTCAACATTTGGAGTCTTCCGACACACACTACGACTCGAGTATAAGGGTGTATTCACAGAGCTGAGTCATCATTTAGAGTCGTCCGACACACACTACGACTCGAGTATTCCGGTGTATTCAGAGAGCTTAGTCAACATTTAGCATCTCCCGACACACACTACGACTCGAGTACTACGGTGTATTCAGAGAACTTAGTCAACATATGGAGTCTTCCGACACACACTACGACTCGAGTACTACAGTGTATTCAGAAAGCTTCGTCAACATTTTTAGTCGTCCGACACACACTACGACTCAAGTACTACGGTGTATTCAGAGAGCTTAGTCAACATTTAGCATCTCCCGACACACACTACGACTCGAGTACTACGGTGTATTCAGAGAGCTTAGTCAACATTTGGAGTCTTCCGACACACATTACGACTCGAGTATTAGGGTGTATTCAGAGAATTTAGTCAACATTTGGTGTCTTCCGACACACACTACGACTCGAGTACTACGATGTATTCAGAGAGCTTAGTTAACATTTGGTGTCTTCCGACACACACTACGACTCGAGTACTAGGGTGTATTCACAGAGCTGAGTCATCATTTGGAGTCTTCCGACACACACTACGACTCGAGTAGTAGTAGTGTGTATTCAGAGACCTTAGTCAACATTTGGAGTCGTCCGACACACACTACGACTCGAGTACTGGAGTGTTTTCACAGAGCTGAGTCAACATTTAGAATCTTACGACACACACTACGACTCGAGTACTAGGGTGTATTCAGAGAGCTTAGTTAACATTTGGAGTCTTCCAACACACTGTACGGCTGGAGCACAGGGGTGTATTCAGAAGGCCGTTACACGCCGAGCACTCGGCTTTTTGTTACTTAAATGATGTAATTGTATTGATTAATTCGGCTTGCAGTCGCCGATTACTCGGTTTGTTTTCAAATCTGCAGCAAACAGCATTGAAAACGACTATGCAAAATGTCTATAAATGAAAACATAATTCCTGAATCCAGTTGAAAACATTGTGGTATAAGGGGAAAATGCGTCAATGTTAGCGCCTGCAAGCGGGAAAAGGTTGAACTTATATTCATGTGAAACGCTGCCCAGTTTTAGAAAAATATATATGTTATCTATTTATGTTTTATATTTATGTTTTATATTTATGTTATATATTTATGTTATGCATTTATGATATTTGTTTATGTTATCTATTTATGCTGTATATGTATGTCATATATTTATGTTATATATTTATATATGTATATATTTATGTTACATATTTATGTTATATATTTATGCTTTCTTTTTATGTTATATATTTATGTTGTCTAATTATGATATCTGTTTATGTTATATATTTATGTTGTCTCATTATGATATTTGTTTATGTTATATATTTATGTTGTCTCATTATGATATCTGTTTATGGTATCTATTTATGTTGTCTCATTATGATATTTGTTTATGTTATATATGTATGTTGTCTCATTATGATATTTGTTTATGGTATCTATTTATGTTGTCTCATTATGATATCTGTTTATGTTATATATTTATGTTGTCTCATTATGATATCTGTTTGTGTTATATATTTATGTTGTCTCATTATGATATCTGTTTATGGTATCAATGGGCGTACAGTCTTTGTTGGAAAGCAGTTAGATGCTTAGAAAAAACTGTGTGTGCATTACTGGTGTATGGACAGCCAGGAACCACTAGAGTAGGTGAACTGGCCGCCGTAACATGACTGCAGAACTGTTGAAAAATGCATTAAATCCACGGCCCTAGTATTCCACCATACACTACCAAGGTCAAATATTTGCAGCAATACGAATCTACGAAATAGGCTTGGTATTTGAATCATTCACGCGTGATTGGCGCAGAGATCAAGCCGAGCTGACTTTTAGAATCGTGTTTGTCACGGTAGTTACTAAATCCGTCGAGTTAAGCTCCGCCACGAACAAAGCAGGTCATTCATGTACGTGATGCTGTTTGCGTAATGTCATTTTATAATCGTATTGGAACTGTAGGGGAACACGTTGATCACATACGTGTACTCTAAGTGATAACAGGATACGTCACGGCTACTTCCATAGTTCTTAAATTAAAAAAGGCCCTGATGAGACAACCGTTATACACCACCTACCCCAAGTCATCACTTTTCACAAATAAGAACAACGCTTTTTCCCTCGTCATGCATACGTGTTTAACCCTTTCCATAATATAGATGCATTCTGACGCCTCTTCAGCAGACGATTTCTGAAAACATTGTGGCATAAAGAACAAATTGCTCACGATGAGAAATTTCTTGTTTTACCACAATGATTTCAACTCTACTCGTCACAAGTGTACATGTACTTTATTGACAGAGATTTTTAATATTTTCGCTGATATGTTTTCAAAGTCGTCCGCTGGAGGTTTGTTGTATGTGGTAAAAGGTTAAGACATGGTGGTTGATGTAAGAGGGTACTCTCCTATGCATTCCAAGAATTTATCACTGAATTCCAGGCATCACAACAAGGTTAAACTGGTACATACAGTAGCAGCGCGAATATTTATATCTTTATGACCTAATGATAAGCAAATGTCATGGAAGAGAGATGCCTGTTTTATCTTACACTTTAGTGATAATTCTAACATTGCATGTTCACGAAGGGTCTATGCACGTTATCATTTGATTCATTCACTTGTATTTATTTTACCCGTATGGTAACCGATTGACATTGAATACATTTTAACAAATAATTGAACGACTTGACTAAATAACAGGAAGAAAATGAATCAAGGTATGACGATTACACGTTTAACACGATTTTTGCCATTTACAATTATATATGAGCCGTTCCACGAGAAAACTACCATTGTTGACTCTGCGTAAAGTATCGACCTGGATCAGCACAAGCTAACCCAGACAGACACTTTTCCCCTCCTGTGTATTTTCTGTTTCACGAATATGGATTGACCGTTTCAAAGACCGTAATTTAGATAAGACATATATATATATGGCTTTAATGTCTCTAACTCTACCGGCTCTATACAATACAACATAATACACATTGTTTTATTGGCAGCCATGTTCAAACACTACACATATTAAAATACATCAGTGGAACTAATATTCGTGAATACAAGTTAGCAAACACCTCATGGGACGGACTGCGCAGGCTGATCTTGGTTGATACATGACGCAGACGCCATAATATTGGTTTTCTCGCGGGACGGCTCATATTCATCGTGTCATTCTAGTATGGTCGGTTGAAGCATACGAAACTAATCATATCTGTGTACCAATAGTCGACAAACGAGTCCGTCCTACAAGTTGGTTTTCCTGATAAATGTAGATTCGGATCAGCCTGTGCATCTACACAATCTTACAAGTTTAGTTTTCGAATCAAATCGAAAATATTATGAGCATTACAATGTTTTCAAAAGTCGTTAGCTGCAGAATCGTATCGATCTTTGACCTTTTAACAAAAGAAACCATACAACTTAATGAATTGGATTTTCTTTTCTCTATTTATATGTTAAAGAAATTACATGGTGATACTTATACCAAGCCATGATTTATGGGATCGGTATGGACTGTGAAACAAGACATTCGATATAATTTATTGCGGAGAGCATGCCGCCATTTTCGATGCGCGCAGGTCTTAAGTTTCTCACGCTTATCAATTGGCAATGTCGTCTTCCGAGACCATCGTTCATCTGCTCAATGCGGGATCTTAACTTATTAATTGTACAACGATCGCGAAACAAGCTATTGCTGGGAAATAGAGCATCTATTTATAAATTGCACTGAAAAGCATATATGGACTTGTACAAACCCCGACTTCATTATTCTTACAGTTTCTGTAACAGCTGTATGAAACTACGACTAAGCCAAGTTTATGAATATCAAGATGAACTGTTGAGATGAGCAGCCAACAGTAAAGAGCCTTGTTAGATTTCGCGGAGGCTCCGGCTGGCCTGGCACTATTATATACTCGATGTACAGGCTGGCCTGGCACTATTATATACTCGATGTACAGGCTGGCCTGGCACTATTATATACTCGATGTACAGGCTGGTATGGCACTATTATATACTCGATGTACAGGCTGGCCTGGCACTATTATATACTCGATGTACAGGCTGGCTATTATATACTCGATGTACAGGCTGGCCTGGCACTATTATATACTCGATGTACAGGCTGGCCTGGCACTATTATATACTCGATGTACAGGCTGGCCTGGCACTATTATATACTCGATGTACAGGCTGGCCTGGCACTATTATATACTCGCTGTACAGGCTGGTCTGGCACTATTATATACTCGATGTACAGGCTGGTCTGGCACTATTATATACTCGATGTACAGGCTGGTCTGACACTATTATATACTCGATGTACAGGCTTGTCTGGCACTATTATATACTCGATGTACAGGCTGGTCTGGCACTATTATATACTCGATGTACAGGCTGGCCTGGCACTATTATATACTCGATGTACAGGCTGGTCTGGCACTATTATATACTCGATGTACAGGCTGGTCTGGCACTATTATATACTCGATGTACAGGCTGGTCTGACACTATTATATACTCGATGTACAGGCTTGTCTGGCACTATTATATACTCGATGTACAGGCTGGTCTGGCACTATTATATACTCGATGTACAGGCTGGTATGGCACTATTATATACTCGATGTACAGGCTGGCCTGACACTATCATATACTCGATGTACAGGCTTGTCTGGCACTATTATATACTCGATGTACAGGCTGGCTATTATATACTCGATGTACAGGCTGGCCTGGCACTATTATATACTCGATGTACAGGCTGGCTATTATATACTCGATGTACAGGCTGGCCTGGCACTATTATATACTCGATGTACAGGCTGGCTATTATATACTCGATGTACAGGCTGGCCTGGCACTATTATATACTCGATGTACAGGCTGGCTATTATATACTCGATGTACAGGCTGGCCTGGCACTATTATATACTCGCTGTACAGGCTGGTATGGCACTATTATATACTCGATGTACAGGCTGGTCTGGCACTATTATATACTCGATGTGCAGGCTGGTCTGGCACTATTATATACTCGATGTACAGGCTGGTCTGGCACTATTATATACTCGATGTACAGGCTGGTCTGGCACTATTATATACTCGATGTACAGGCTGGCCTGGCACTATTATATACTCGATGTACAGGCTGGCCTGACACTATCATATACTCGATGTACAGGCTTGTCTGGCACTATTATATACTCGATGTACAGGCTGGTCTGACACTATTATATACTCGATGTACAGGCTGGTATGGCACTATTATATACTCGATGTACAGGCTGGCCTGGCACTATTATATACTCGATGTACAGGCTGGCCTGGCACTATTATATACACGATGTACAGGCTGGTCTGGCACTATTATATACACGATGTACAGGCTGGCCTGGCACTATTATATACACGATGTACAGGCTGGCCTGGCACTATTATATACACGATGTACAGGCTGGCCTGGCACTATTATATACTCGATGTACAGGCTGGCTATTATATACTCGATGTACAGGCTGGCCTGGCACTATTATATACTCGCTGTACAGGCTGGTATGGCACTATTATATACTCGATGTACAGGCTGGTCTGGCACTATTATATACTCGATGTGCAGGCTGGTCTGGCACTATTATATACTCGATGTACAGGCTGGTCTGGCACTATTATATACTCGATGTACAGGCTGGCCTGGCACTATTATATACTCGATGTACAGGCTGGCCTGGCACTATTATATACTCGATGTACAGGCTGGTCTGGCACTATTATATACTCGATGTACAGGCTGGTCTGACACTATTATATACTCGATGTACAGGCTGGTCTGGCACTATTATATACTCGATGTACAGGCTGGCCTGGCACTATTATATACTCGATGTACAGGCTGGCCTGGCACTATTATATACTCGATGTACAGGCTGGTCTGGCACTATTATATACTCGATGTACAGGCTGGTCTGACACTATTATATACTCGATGTACAGGCTGGCTATTATATACTCGATGTACAGGCTGGCCTGGCACTATTATATACTCGATGTACAGGCTGGCTATTATATACTCGATGTACAGGCTGGCCTGGCACTATTATATACTCGCTGTACAGGCTGGTATGGCACTATTATATACTCGATGTACAGGCTGGTCTGGCACTATTATATACTCGATGTACAGGCTGGTCTGACACTATTATATACTCGATGTACAGGCTGGCCTGGCACTATTATATACTCGATGTACAGGCTGGTCTGGCACTATTATATACTCGCTGTACAGGCTGGTATGGCACTATTATATACTCGATGTACAGGCTGGTATGGCACTATTATATACTCGATGTACAGGCTGGTATGGCACTATTATATACTCGCTGTACAGGCTGGTATGGCACTATTATATACTCGCTGTACAGGCTGGTCTGACACTATTATATACTCGATGTACAGGCTGGCCTGGCACTATTATATACTCGATGTACAGGCTGGTCTGGCACTATTATATACTCGATGTACAGGCTGGTCTGACACTATTATATACTCGATGTACAGGCTGGCCTGGCACTATTATATACTCGATGTACAGGCTGGTCTGGCACTATTATATACTCGATGTACAGGCTGGTCTGACACTATTATATACTCGATGTACAGGCTGGCTATTATATACTCGATGTACAGGCTGGCCTGGCACTATTATATACTCGATGTACAGGCTGGCTATTATATACTCGATGTACAGGCTGGCCTGGCACTATTATATACTCGCTGTACAGGCTGGTATGGCACTATTATATACTCGATGTACAGGCTGGTCTGGCACTATTATATACTCGATGTACAGGCTGGTCTGACACTATTATATACTCGATGTACAGGCTGGCCTGGCACTATTATATACTCGATGTACAGGCTGGTCTGGCACTATTATATACTCGCTGTACAGGCTGGTATGGCACTATTATATACTCGATGTACAGGCTGGTATGGCACTATTATATACTCGATGTACAGGCTGGTATGGCACTATTATATACTCGCTGTACAGGCTGGTATGGCACTATTATATACTCGCTGTACAGGCTGGTCTGACACTATTATATACTCGATGTACAGGCTGGCCTGGCACTATTATATACTCGATGTACAGGCTGGTCTGGCACTATTATATACTCGATGTACAGGCTGGTCTGACACTATTATATACTCGATGTACAGGCTGGCCTGGCACTATTATATACTCGATGTACAGGCTGGTCTGACACTATTATATACTCGATGTACAGGCTGGCCTGGCACTATTATATACTCGATGTACAGGCTGGCCTGGCACTATTATATACTCGATGTACAGGCTGGCCTGGCACTATTATATACTCGATGTACAGGCTGGTATGGCACTATTATATACTCGCTGTACAGGCTGGTCTGACACTATTATATACTCGATGTACAGGCTGGTCTGGCACTATTATATACTCGCTGTACAGGCTGGTCTGACACTATTATATACTCGGTGTACAGGCTGGCCTGGCACTATTATATACTCGATGTACAGGCTGGTCTGGCACTATTATATACTCGATGTACAGGCTGGCCTGGCACTATTATATACTCGATGTACAGGCTGGTATGGCACTATTATATACTCGATGTACAGGCTGGTCTGACACTATTATATACTCGATGTACAGGCTGGTCTGGCACTATTATATACTCGATGTACAGGCTGGCCTGGCACTATTATATATTCGATGTACAGGCTGGTCTGACACTATTATATACTCGATGTACAGGCTGGTATGGCACTATTATATACTCGATGTACAGGCTGGTCTGGCACTATTATATACTCGGTGTACAGGCTGGTATGGCACTATTATATACTCGATGTACAGGCTGGTCTGGCACTATTATATACTCGATGTACAGGCTGGTCTGGCACTATTATATACTCGATGTACAGGCTGGTCTGGCACTATTATATACTCGATGTACAGGCTGGTATGGCACTATTATATACTCGATGTACAGGCTGGTATGGCACTATTATATACTCGATGTACAGGCTGGTCTGACACTATTATATACTCGATGTACAGGCTGGCTATTATATACTCGATGTACAGGCTGGCCTGGCACTATTATATACTCGCTGTACAGGCTGGTATGGCACTATTATATACTCGATGTACAGGCTGGTCTGGCACTATTATATACTCGATGTACAGGCTGGCCTGGCACTATTATATACTCGATGTACAGGCTGGCTATTATATACTCGGTGTACAGGCTGGTCTGGCACTATTATATACTCGATGTACAGGCTGGTATGGCACTATTATATACTCGATGTACAGGCTGGTCTGACACTATTATATACTCGGTGTACAGGCTGGCCTGGCACTATTATATACTCGATGTACAGGCTGGTCTGGCACTATTATATACTCGATGTACAGGCTGGTATGGCACTATTATATACTCGATGTACAGGCTGGCCTGGCACTATTATATACTCGCTGTACAGGCTGGTATGGCACTATTATATACTCGATGTACAGGCTGGCTATTATATACTCGATGTACAGGCTGGCTATTATATACTCGATGTACAGGCTGGTCTGGCACTATTATATACTCGCTGTACAGGCTGGTATGGCACTATTATATACTCGATGTACAGGCTGGTATGGCAATATTATATACTCGATGTACAGGCTTGTCTGGCACTATTATATACTCGATGTACAGGCTGGTCTGCCACTATTATATACTCGATGTACAGGCTGGTATGGCACTATTATATACTCGATGTACAGGCTGGCCTGGCACTATTATATACTCGATGTACAGGCTGGCCTGGCACTATTATATACTCGATTTACAGGCTGGTCTGGCACTATTATATACTCGCTGTACAGGCTGGTATGGCACTATTATATACTCGATGTACAGGCTGGTCTGGCACTATTATATACTCGATGTACAGGCTGGCCTGGCACTATTATATACTCGATTTACAGGCTGGTCTGGCACTATTATATACTCGATGTACAGGCTGGTATGGCACTATTATATACTCGATGTACAGGCTGGTCTGGCACTATTATATACTCGATGTACAGGCTGGCCTGGCACTATTATATAATTGATGTACAGGCTGGTCTGGCACTATTATATACTCGATGTACAGACTTGCCTGGCACTATTATATACTCGATGTACAGGCTGGCCTGGCACTATTATTTACTCGATGTACAGGCTGGCCTTGCACTATTATATACTCGATGTAAAGGCTGGTCTGGCAATATTATATACGCGATGTACAGGCTGGTCTGGCACTATTATATACTTGATGTACAGGCTGGCCTGGCACTATTATATACTCGATGTACAGGCTGGTCTGGCACTATTATATACTCGATGTACAGGCTGGTCTGGCACTAGTATATACTCGATGTACAGGCTGGTCTGGCACTATTATATACTCGATGTGCAGGCTTGTCTGGCACTATTATATACTCGGTGTACATGCTGGTATGGCACTATTATATACACGATGTACAGGCTGGTCTGGCACTATTATATACTCGCTGTACAGGCTGGTCTGGCACTATTATATACTCGATGTGCAGGCTGGTCTGGCACTATTATATACTCGATGTACAGGCTTGTCTGGCACTATTATATACTCGATGTACAGGCTGGTCTGACACTATTATATACTCGGTGTACATGCTGGTCTGGCACTTTTATATACTCGATGTACAGGCTGGCCTGGCACTATTATATACTCGATGTACAGGCTGGCCTGGCACTATTATATACTCGATGTACAGGCTGGTATGGCACTATTATATACTCGATGTACAGGCTGGTATGGCACTATTATATACTCGATGTACAGGCTGGCCTGTCACTATTATATACTCGCTGTACAGGCTGGTCTGGCACTATTAATACTCGATGTACAGGCTGGTCTGGCACTATTATATACTCGATGTACAGGCTTGTCTGGCACTATTATATACTCGATGTACAGGCTGGTCTGGCACTATTATATACTCGATGTACAGGCTGGCCTGGCACTATTATATACTCGATGTACAGGCTGGTCTG